>CM068962.1:36365462-36381828 GCA_035128595.1 Eptatretus atami | reverse complement strand
AGCTGATGTGCCTCACTACCTGGGTTAGATTTCCTTGTATGTCAGGTAGAGTGATTGAGGCCTGAATCCGAATGATCTGAGATTGGCCGTGGGAGAAAGGGGAAGATTTTATGTCGATTCATGCATGGATTCCATGACCTTGTGATTGGTCTATCGTTTAGTGGATCGGAGGTGCCCCATGTATATATATGCAGTGCATGTTGGCCGACTTCTAAGCAAGATGAAAATGACCTGGGGGCGAATTGACAATGTGAAACAGATTAGAAAAGCGATGTGTTAAGGTTTTAAGAAATTGTGTCATGATTCCAGACTCGTTGCAGAATCAGACGTTGAAGGGAAATCAGGTGCGATGGGGTGGTGAATAGAGGAGCAAAGATTGGTGAGACTCGAATATTTGAAGTTTAAACACAGAATTGATGAAATGGCCTTCTTCATGAGTTGGGTCAGCGTGGTCCATTTGTTAAGTGAGGGGAAGGGATGGAGGAGGAGCACACAACCAGAGACAAACTTAACAGGTACCCTGGGTTTTTATAGGAAGTAAGACAAATTTGAAAGTTCAGTTCTTGATTGTGGCCAGATCTTGGTTTCTGGCTTACCTGATGGTTGGGACACGCACTTGTTGTGGGCTTTCTGGGATGGATTATAAATCACAATCTGTATTAGATTTTTAGTTATTTCGGTACCACTTCGTTTGTCTCTCAACTGTATTACCTGAATTTTGAGATCATTGACTGAGCTGCAAGCCATCATTCCTGGTATTTCACATGCAAGACCAGAGCATCAATTTGCCCGCTTCATAGAAGACGTTAGCTGAAGTACCCATCTGCTAGCACCGGATCTGTTGTGAGACATTAATAATTCTCTGGCAATAACAACCCATAGTGGCAAACCTAATGTAGAATTTTGAATTGAACTAAATGGCTCTTAGTTCGTTTAAGGTCTGTTGTATCGGAACTTTAAAAATATATAATTTATTCGTGCAGATTAGGTAGTTTCACCAAGTTACCTGGCAAAATTGCCAAATTTCTGCCAGGCTTTCAGTTGTCACATCAAGCTTGAACACACTTCCTGAAAGATGATCCCAAAAAGTTGCCTGGCTGAACCTGAACCGCCACAAGATGGATCCACAAGCAAGGTACCAATAATTGGGGCCATGAAGTGTAACATAGTCAAGTAGTAGTCGTTAGAGTTTTCGAGTAACATCTTTGTGCCAAATATTGGCTGATGATAAGCCATTTTAAGAGTGCCTATCCGTCTCATAGTAAGGTACAAATTTCAATTCACCTTCCGGTTCTGGGTTTGGAAGCATTGCAGGTTCCTTTGGGGTCTCCCTGTGACGATCTCAAAGTAAGTTGCCCGGGTCGTTATCGGTCCCGTTTTTAACTGTTTATTTTCTCACCTGCATGTAACTGTGTGATTCCTTGTTCGGTTTTGTTTCAAAATCGTGCTATTTTGTGAGATTTCGTGAAACTTGTTTCTTAATGGTGATGCTTGAGCCTATCCTTGAGGCTTGAGGCCTACCCTTGTTCCCCTCGGTGTACGATCGTGCTTTATTGTTTTTCTCCCATTATCTTCAATTTCTAAATCTTCCCACTTTCTTAACGCCGCCCATCCCCTCCCACTTAATCAATCTATTTATTACTGCTAACAACAACAAAAAAAAAAACGCTACCTTTCTCCCGATTTCTTGTCTTCTTCTTCTTCTTCTTCTCTTCTTCTTCTTCTTCTTCATCTCCTCTTCTTCTTCCTCCTCTCTTCTTCCTCAATTTTTTCTACAGACACTTCCATGGCCAATCTGTTGAAAACTCTCTCAACATTAATATTAATAAACAAAAACGATCTCTTATAATGCTTCATCTCCTCTTCTCAACATGGTTGGTCACTCTTTACTGGTATTCAGAATGCACTACTCTTCTGCTATTTAACAGACTGCTCTCAATTTGACCTCTCTCATACCTTGCCTAAAAAAATTCAACTGTTACAGCGTTTCTTCTCCATTCTCTGAATTGCGCCTTTATTGCATCCCCTTAGTCCATGAGCAAGACCCGAATTTTGGGATATCGTACCACCCCGGGTGACTAATTCTGCTTAGGTGTTTTTAGCTTGCTACATATGTCTCTAGTTTATGTTTTGATAATGAGTAGCCCCTTGCAACTGGGAGCTTTAATGTCGTTATCACTCTTGAAATAGACACACCCTACCGAAAATCAGAAAAAATTTTAAAATGTTCAAATTTGGGGACGGAATGCCTAAATGTTCACTAAAAATGAATATAGTAATTGTCACATTTAATACAAGGTCCTGTAAATAACACTAAGCATGCCATGGGCTTGTCTTCACTACTTATTGGGCAAATTACTCCTCCTCAAATATTCTACGTCAGACCGGAATCTTGCTGTTGTGCTACCGGCTCTTCTTCAATAGCCTTGATTCTGGCATGTCTGTAACCTGCACATTCCGCTCACTCAGGCCATGCGAGCAAGTGCACTTAGGGAGTTCGAATGACCGCACACACTTGCAGACAGTAGCTGCATAACAGCATCTGTGCTGAGTGAGCCTCGCATCAGTTGACAGCAGCTTGCCGTTCCTCACTGTCATCCAGCCGCAGTCTGTTGGGTAGCGCCAACAAATGGCTGCTCTGCAGACTTCTCCTCCCAGATCGCAGTCCTTGGTCAGTTTGCACGTAGTGCATGCATGAAGAGGCAGTTCCTCAACAAGCGAGGGAGTTTGACTTGACTCCACCATCTCCACGTCTCGCCACAGAACAGTCGTACCTACCGAAGCTTGTTACCTCGTTCTGGTATCTGGTGGTGTAACGATGGAGCAGCTTACACTGTGGCAGGTGATTCCTGAGTTTCTCAAAATAGTTCAGGCAGACACTTCCCAATGGAGCGCCCAAGTTTCGTGGAAGCATTCTGGGTATTCGCTGCTCTGTCCTTTCACTCATGCTTGAGTGTCGTCTCATATCTCCCTCGGCCAGCGAATGCCTGACGGTATCATAGCCTGTAAAGGCATGCATATCAATCAATGAATCCACACACGCTGCCTCCAGTGTACGGCTCAGTGTGGTGATATCCAGGAATCCGTGTCCGGTTCTTCTTCCCACACTTCTGGAACATGTGGGATGGGATCTTGTGGCACACGCCCAGTACACAGGACCATGACATCTGTATCCTCTGCAGTGATGATGACAGACTTGTACCAGATTCTGCTGCATGAAGTGCATGGAGAAGGAGGCGTGTGTCTGCTTCTTCTTGACTTGACTTTAGCTCAGGAGCTCTTCCCACTGCTCTTTGGTGAATCTGAGAAGCAGAGCTGCTCACATGTGACATACAGCTCCTTGCCCTCGAGCTTGTCCTGTGCTGTGTTTTTTCCATTCTTCTTACAGGAACTTGATGAGACTTGCCTTGGTTGGAGAACTACCGGAGAATACTTTCTCCACTGACCACAGCAAAGACCAAGTCACTGCCGAAGGATGTGGCAAGACGTTGAGCTCTTTCAGAGGGAGTTTGACACTCACACTCTCCTGTCAGCAGAGGTCATCTCTGCAGCCCTGAGCAATGTGTTCCAGGAGTCCAAATCCAAACCCCTAATATGGGGAAACTTGAAATATACATCAGAATAACTCTTGTAGAGAATCAAATTAGCTACAAGAGCTGTTAGAAAATATATTTTTCAATTTCTCCGTATTTTAGGGATTTATTCCAGATTTATGGGAAAATACCCAAAATTAAATTTTTTTAGAGGTAAATCCCAAAATATGAGGAAATTGAAAATACCTATGAACAACTCTGGTAGAGAATCAAATTCTACATAGGTGTCCAAAGTTCGCGTTGATCGTGTGATTGATTTTAAAGAAAAGGAGGAAAAACCCGAGCGTCACGCTGAAAATCTGTTTTTATGGGTAGCACCCCCATTGCATCACAAAATCAGACTAAGCTACCAGTGCGGGAAGGCTATCATATCTTAATGTATTTACAGTCACTCTATAAACATTTTAGTACCATTCGTGTTTAGTCACCCCAGGTGGTACCGATATCTGGCCTGGCTCATGGACTAGAAATGATTTGTTAGTTTGAATGTAAGTTTTGGACAGATCCAGATGAATTTTGAGAACAGGTTCGGTGTGTGACAAAGCCAAACTGATTAGATTTTGATGAATATCCGGATCCGCGATCCGACTACTAGAATTTAAAGTGATTCTTCACCATTGAGAGATGGGGCCAAAAAAAAAAAGTTGCCGACAGATTCGGATGAAACTTGGTGGACACGTTTGATGTGTAGAAGGAAGAATTGTATCAATTTTGGTGAAGATCCGGATCCGACTACTAGAATTTTAAAAGTGATTTTTCACCATTGAGAGAATGGGCTAAAAAAAATTATATATAGCACGATATCTCAAAAAGTCGTGGACGGATTCGAATGATACTTGGTGGCATGTTGGTTGTGTCACAAAGACGAATTGATTCGATTTTGGTAAAGTCCAAATCCGGATCCGGATACGAGAATTATTATTTTTTAAAGTGATTCTTTACCACTTGATCGGGGCAAAAACGATATTTTACTGTATGGCATGATATTTCAAAAATGTACAGGGCCGATATGTTCTCGTAGATCAGGCATTACGTGGCGGGGTATGCGCTCTACGAGTGCCTTCTAGTTCTTGGAATGTTTTGCCAAGAAGATTAGCGAAAGTAAGAACATTTTACCCAGTTCTAAAAATATATTTTTTTATTTTTTAGAGCAATATACTTTTAGAGCAATAATGAAGGATGTAAATAGCTAGGATGTATAAAGTGTGTAATTGGTTGTTATCTCCATATGTTTTTCAGAAGGTTGAAACGGAGATCCCTCCAGTCCCAGGTCTCAAAGTTACTGTGTGTGTGTGTGTGTGTGTGTGTTGTGTGTGTGTGTGTGGTTGTGCGTGCGCGCGCGTGTGCACGTACAACACGACCATGTATGATTGTGGATGTATAATCATGATTCATGTGTTGTATATAATAGATGTATAATAACATATCTGTATGTGTATATGTGACATGTATAATCACATCCAATGTGCGGAAATTAGTGTTATTATAATCTATATTTCATAAAAAAAATGTCAGGTCAACCAGCAAACAGTGTTGTGTGTGTGTGTGTGGTGTGTGTGTGTGTGTATATATATATATATATGTAAGAAGAAGACGGTTTTACCAACAAAAGTAAAACTAGATCTACTCCACTAATTTGAGCAATAAGCAAGAGCAGATCCGGTCTCAGGTGACGTTTCACCAGCTTCACAGCTGGCTTCCTCAGGCCAAATGGACCTCGAGCCTCAGCACGTTTTCGGGTTTTCATTTCAATACGACCACTCATTTACGGTCACGTGTCTGTCGCTCGAGGTCAAATGGAGGAGTGCTTTTCTTAATTCTATTTTGCCAACCTCAAGCAAAATAAATATCAAATTGCATAATCTATGGGCTGCTCTGCTCTTTTTTGTTTTTATTGGTTGGGGATTGTGGATACATTTGGAAAGGATTGGAGACTCAAATATTGGAAGCAACACAGAATTGAGGTTATATGGCCTTCCACGAGTAGTCGCTGTGATGCCATTTGAAGTGAGGGAAAGGATGGTGGAGCATACACCAGAGACAGATTTGAGAAGTACTACCAAGTTTTAGAGAAGTTGACAAGTTTGAAAGTTCAGTGTTGAAGTTGCCAGATGGTGTTTTCTAGCTCTCCGTAGGACACACTGTTGTGGGCTTTGTGGAATGGATTATAAAATCACAACTGCTTATAAATAAGATTGTAACAGTTTCAGTGGCCACTTAGTTTTGCCTCTGAGCTGTATTGCCTGGTTTTGACTCTTGACTAAGCTATAAGCGATTATCCTGGACCATTATCTCATATATAATGAAGAAAGTTTGTTTGTTTACTTGTACATTCGGGCCCTGCAGGAACCAGTGCAACCAAACTTTTCATGGCGTCCTCTTTCATCCCGAGGAAAGTCTTGGGCTATGCTTGGATAAAAAAATTGAAAAGTTATAAAAAAAAATTAAAATCAGATAATTGGCTTTCAGGCCTCGATCGGATCGTGTGCTTATAAGCACTACCTGGCGAAGGATGTGGCAAGACGTTGAGCTCTTTCAGAGGGAGTTTGACACTCACACTCTCCTGTCAGCAGGGTCATCTCTGCAGCCCTGAGCAATGTGTTCCAGGAGTCCAAATCCAAACCCCTAAATATGGGGAAACTTGAAATATACATCAGAATAACTCTTGTAGAGAATCAAATTAGCTAACAAGAGCTGTTAGAATATATTTTTCAATTTCTCCGATATTTAGGGTATTCCAGATTTATGGAAAATACCCAAAATTAAATTTTTTAGAGGTAAATCCAAAATATGAGGAAATTGAAAAATACCTATGAACAACTCTGGTAGAGAATCAAATTCTACATAGGTGTCCAAAGTTTCGCTGTGTGTGTGATTGATTTTAAAGAAAAGGAGGAAAACCCCGAGCGTCACGCTGAAAATCTGTTTTTATGGGTAGCACCCATTGCATCACAAAATCAGACTAAGCTACCAGTGCGGGAAGGCTATCATTCTTAATGTATTTACAGTCATCTATTAAACATTTTAGTACCATTCGTGTTTAGTCACCCCAGGTGGTACCGATATCTGGCCTGGCTCATGGACTAGAAATGATTTGTTAGTTTTGAATGTAAGTTTTGGACAGATCCAGATGAAATTTTGAGAACAGGTTCGGTGTGTGACAAAGCCAAACTGATTAGATTTTGATGAATATCCGGATCCGGATCCGACTACTAGAATTTTAAAAGTGATTCTTCACCATTGAGAGATGGGGCCAAAAAACAAAAGTTGCCGACAGATTCGGATGAAACTTGGTGGACACGTTTGATGTGTGAGAAGGAAGAATTGATTCAATTTTGGTGAAGATCCGGATCCGACTACTAGAATTTTAAAAGTGATTTTTCACCATTGAGAGGAATGGGCTAAAAAATTATATATAGCACGATATCTCAAAAAGTCGTGGACGGATTCGAATGATACTTGGTGGGCATGTTGGTTGTGTCACAAAGACGAATTGATTCGATTTTGGTAAAGATCCAAATCCGGATCCGGATACGAGAATTATTTATTTTTTAAAGTGATTCTTTACCATTGATCGGGGCAAAAACGATATTTTACTGTATGGCATGATATTTCAAAAATGTACAGGGCCCGATATGTTCTCGTAGATCAGGCATTACGTGGCGGAGGTATGCGCTCTACCGAGTGCCCTTCTAGTTCTTGGAATGTTTTGCCAAGAAGATTAGCGAAAGTAAGAACATTTTACCAGTTCTAAAAATATATTTTTTTTATTTTTTAGAGCAATATACTTTTAGAGCAATAATAGAAGGATGTAAATAGCTAGGATGTATAAAGTGTGTAATTGGTTGTTATCTCCATATGTTTTTCAGAAGGTTGAACGGAGTCCCTCCAGTCCCAGGTCTCAAAGTTACGTGTGTGTGTGTGTGTGGTTGTGTGTGTGTGTGTGTGTGTGTGTTGTGTGCGGGCGTGCACGTTCAATCACGACCATGTATGATTGTGGATGTATAATCATGATTCATGGTGTTGATATTATAGATGTATAATAACATATCTGTATGTGTAATGTGACATGTATAATCACATCCAATGTGCGGATAATTAGTGTATTTATAATCTATATTTCATAAAAAAATGTCAGGTCAACCAGCAAACAGTGTGTGTGTGTGTTGTGTGTGTGTGTAATATATATATATGTAAGAAGAAGACGGTTTATCCAACCAAAAGTAAAACTAGATCTACTCCACTAATTTGAGCAATAAGCAAGAGCAGATCCGGTCTCAGGTGACGTTTCACCAGCTTCACAGCTGGCTTCCTCAGGCCAAATGGACCTCGAGCCTCAGCACGTTTTCGGTTTTCATTTCAATACGACCACTCATTTACGGTCACGTGCTGTCGCTCGAGGTCAAATGGAGGAGTGCTTTTCTTAATTCTATTTTGCCAACCTCAAGCAAAATAAATATCAAATTGCATAATCTATGGGCTGCTCTGCTCTTTTTTGTTTTTATTGGTTGGGGATTGTGGATACATTTGGCAAAGGATTGGAGACTCAATATTTGGAAGCAACACAGAATTGAGGTATATGGCCTTCTCACGAGTAGTCGGCTGTGATGCCATTTGAAGTGAGGGAAAGGATGGAGGTGGAGCATACACCAGAGACAGATTTGAGAAGGTACTACCAAGTTTTAGAGGAAGTTGACAAGTTTGAAAGTTCAGTGTTGAAGTTGTCCAGATGGTGTTTTCTAGCTCTCCTAAGGGTGGACACACTTGTTGTGGGCTTTGTGGAATGGATTATAAAATCACAACTGCTTATAAATAAGATTGTAACAGTTTCAGTGGCCACTTAGTTTTTGCCTCTGAGCTGTATTGCCTGGTTTTGACTCTTGACTAAGCTATAAGCGATTATCCTGGGACCATTATCTCATATATAATGAAGAAAGTTTGTTTGTTTACTTGTACATTCGGGCCCTGCAGGAACCAGTGCAACCAAACTTTTCATGGCGTCCTCTTTCATCCCGAGGAAAGTCTTGGGCTATGCTTGGATAAAAAAAATTGAAAAGTTATAAAAAAAAATTAAAATCAGATAATTGGCTTTCAGGCCTCGATCGGATCGTGTGCTTATTAAGCACTACCTGGGATTTTGCCGGGAGCGAATGAGTAATATGTTTTGTGAAGATCGTAAGTTGAGGTTGTAGTGATTTGTTGTATTTAAAAATATATAATTAATAGAAAGAAGGGAAAGGGGTCCATGCACATTTTGCAATGCCCAAGATTGGTAATACATACAAAACCACGAGGCCAACATTCTCCAATTTGTAAGTAGGAAATCTGAAAATACATATTTCATTGCATTTCCCCAGGCAACAACTAGTACTTCAGCTAGTTGTTCTTAATTTGGATAGTGGTGTTAGATTTGGCCTTCTAAATTTGCAGATGACACAAAGTTTGGAGGTAAAGTAGACAGCAAAAATGGGAGAGAGGGTGGTGATCAGATTCAGGAAAGTTGAGATACTTTGATTGATTGGGCAAATGATTGACAGATGCAATTTAGCATCAGAAAATTAAGGGGTTGGGGATGGGAAAGAATAATAAAAATAGAGATAACATGATGTAAGGGGAAACCTAGGAGCGTGTCACACAGGAGAAGGATCTGGGGTTGGTAACAGATATGGGGGGTAAGAAGACAGCACAATGCCAGGAAGTGAAAGGTACAACAAACAGGGTTTTAGGTTCTATTCGTAGGGGTACAAAATGTAAAAGGTCTAAGTTGTGGTTAACTTCCCCATGTGCGAAGCACAAAGCAGGGTGAAGCAATTGCTTCACTCTGTCTGCAGACGTGAGTTTATGATCGAGGAACCACTTAATTTCAATTGATTGTTGTATTTTGAAAACGTATCAGAACATGAATCGGAACACGAACCTGCAGTTTAGCAGGACTCTGGCTCTGAATTTGGAAAATTGTAAGGAATCTAGTCCTGACAGCACATACATACAAAGGAGTAAGATAATTTTTTTAGTCTGCCTGCCTGTCTGGCATTTAAATAAAATAGAAGATAATTCAAAACAGGAAACTGCCTTTTTATGGACATCATAAGGACACAAACACAAGGCACAAATAACTAATTTAACTTGTTAAATAAGGTGGCGTAAAAGACGCTGCATCAACGGCCGCAAATTTCCGAAAAAGGTTTTTTTTCTTTCTACAGCCTCTTTCTACAGCCTACAGCCTTGAGGTTGTAGTCATCAGGGGATAGCTTGCAAATCAAAAGAGGTAGAGATACCTTTGTATCAGAATGTAGTAAAGATATTGCATGATATCTCAAAAAGTTGGGGACAAATCTAGAAGAAACTTGGTGGACATGTTGGGTGTGTGACAAGGACCAATTGATTCGATTTTGGTGGAGATCCAAATCTGGATCCGCATCCGATAATTTTTCAAGTGATTTTTCACCATTGAGAGAAGGGGTCAAAATCTCTGTCTTGCATATCTCAAAAAGTTGTGGACGAGTTATGACAAAACGAGGTGGATGAGTTAGTTAGGTGACAAGAACAAGCCTATTCAATTTTGGTGAAAGTCTGGATTCAGATGTGACCTATCAGTGGGATACTCAATGTAAACTGTTCAGCCTTGCGGAGGAATGCACTCTGCAGAGTGCCATTCCGTCTCGCCAAGTGTCACTCCATGAGTGGTTTTTCATTCTTCTGTTCCTGGATGCAAATCGTACTCATTGAAATATAGGAAGATGAGAAATATCAGTGGATGAGACTGAGATGTGTTGAGTTTCCATCATTTCCTGCTAATAATACAAGCGAGCGGCCGCAGTGGATAAAATCACATGCACACACAGACGCTTCTCATTTTATCAATAAATGCAAATATCTAGTATAATTACCTCTGCCACCGAAGGTGAAGGAGGTTATGTTTTCACCCCTCTCTGTCAGATTTTGGTGACAGATTCTCTGTTCACAAACAAATCTCTCTGTTCACAGATTTTGGTGACAAGGACGAATTGATTAGATTTTGGTGAAGATCCGGATCTGGATCTACGAGATCTACTACGTCTACTAGATTTACGGGTGAAGATCTACTTTAATTTTTTAAGTGATTCTTCATCATTGAGAGATAGGGCCAAAAATGATATATACCACGATTTCTCAAAAAGTTGGAGAAGGATTCAGACGAAACTTGGTGGACATGTGGAGAGTTTGACAAGGAAGAAATTATTCGATTTTGGTGAAGATCCAAATCTGGATCTGGATACGAGTTATTTAATTTTTAAAGTGATTTTTCACCATTGAGAAATAGGGCACAAATCTAGATATAGCACGATATTCCAAAAATGTAATGGGCCCCGATATGTTTTCGTGGATCAGGTTTCTCTTCTAGTTTCTCTTCTGGTCCTCAAACCAAACAATCAATATATTTTCAACGGCTCTCACAGCTCACTGAGCACCCACACTCCATTTTAAACTTACCCTGTACATTCACAAGTCCCAGAAATGTCCCGTCCCATCAGTGTTCAGAAGCCCCCAAACCAGATAAGGTGTCTTCGTAATACATACAGTGCTTGAAGAAAGTCTACACCCTCTTTCAAATTTTTCACCTTTTGCTGCCTTATAGCCTGGAATTAAGTTGCATTAAACCAGACTTTTTCCACCTTTATTTACACATCGTAACCCAAAACTTCCAAGTGAGAAACAAATTCAACAAATTTCAGAAAATTTTCAAAAAAATACAAAACTAGAATTTCTTGGTTGGACAAGTGTCCACTCCCCTAGTTAATACTTGGTGCAAGCATCTTTGACAGCTGTGAGTCTTTGACAGCTGTGAGTCTTTTGGGATAGGTCTCCACCAACTTTGCACACCTTGGTTGCACAATATTTGCCTATTCTTTTGCAGAAAACTGTTCCAGGTCAGTCAAGTTGCATGGGGAGCATTTATGGACGGCAATCTTCAAGGCACGCAGCAGATTTTTGATTGGATTTATGTCGGGGCTCTGAATGGGCCACTCAAGTACATTTATCTTTTTGTTCCTTAGCCACTCCATTGTACCTTTGGCTGTGTGCTTTGGGTCATTGTCATGCTGAAAGGTGAACTTCTGTCCCAATTTCACCTTTCTTGCAAAGGGCAGTTGGTTTTCTTCAAGGATTTTTCTGTATTTTGCTCCATCCATTTTCATTTCTATCCTGATGAGTGTCCCAGTCCGTGCTGATGAGAAACATCCCCATAACATGATTCTACCACCACCATGCTTCACAGTAGGAATGGTGTCCTTTGGGTGATGTGATGTGTTGGGTTTGCACCAAACGTAATGTTGTGCATTCAGGCCAAAATGTTCCATCCTGGTTTTGGCAGACCACAAAACTTTTTGCCACATGGCTTCAGAATCCCCAAAGTGGTTTTATCAGACCTCTAATGGGATGCAAGATTGGCTTTTTTGAGTAATGGCTTCCTTCTTGCCACCCTACTGTACAGGCTAGACTTTTGGAGTGCTTGGGATATTGTTGTCACATGCACACAATGATCAGTCTTTGCAGCTCTTTCAAAGTTGCCATTGGCCTCTTGTTGGTCTCCCTGACCAGTCTCCTTCTTGCTTGGTCATCCAGTTTTGAGGGATGGCCTGATTTTGGTACGGTCTTGATGGTACCATACACCTTCCACCTCTTAATGATTGTCTTGGCTGTGCTCCAAGGGATATTCAAGGCCTTTGAAATATTTTTATACCCATCCCCTGATCTGTGCCTTTCCACAACTTTATCCCGGATGTCTTTTCAAAGCTCTTGGGGCTCATGGTTGAGTCTTTGCTGTGAAATGCACTACCTAGCAGAGGAAACCTGCAGTAACAGCTGATTTTATTCTGAAATAATCGAAATCACGACAATTTAACACAAGTGGAGGCCAGTTAACTTGGTGTGTGATTTTGAAGGTGATTGGTTACACCTGAGCTAACTTACAATTACTATTATATGGGGGGTGGACACTTATCCAACCAAGATATTCTAGTTTTGTGAGAAAGGGGGTTTAAACTTACTATAGGCACTGTATATCTGGCACAAAAAAATCCATCCATTGGGACCATACTCTGTACAGCGAATGGGTGCTGACAAAGCAGTCTCCTGGGCTATTGGACACAATCCTGGACAGGTCACCCCTCCAACACAGGATACTCAAATGGATCAATTATCCCAGCAAGCTGGTACTCATTTTGCTGACCTCAGAAGGATGACAGGCTGAGTCAACCCCACCTAGTATTAATTCAATATCCAAGTGGAATTTGAACTCAGGACGCTAGAATCCCAAGCCCCACCACCCTAACCATTAAGCCAGCAAATCTGGCACAAACTTTGTGTATTTCCAAAGAGTTGGTTACCGTTACTTGGTAATGATGCACAGCATCGTCTTTTCAATTCCAGACGTTCATTAAATAAATCACCAAGCATGCTATGTTCACAGGAGGCACTACCACAAGGTTCAAAGTCTATTCACTAATCGTGATCCGTCGAGGGGTTTATGGGGCACACGTCAATCCACTTGGGCCTTACATCGGCCCACATGGTTGGGAGTTTGCAGTACGGGCAGCTGACCGTTTGGCGAGCTGAGAAAGTTCTGCAAGTCTTTCTTTGGGCAGAGGCACAGCCCTCTCTTTATCAGCTGCTTTCCTTGTGACTGGTGATGTCGAGAGACAAAATGTGAGATTTTGGGCACTTGAAAACCCCAATGAGATCTGACAAAAGCCACTTCATTCTTATACGGTGTTGCACTCCACCTGGGTTACTTTTTATTGTGGTCAAGATGAAATTGAACGATTTTGCACATTATTAATGAACTGGTGTGTGTGTGTGTGTGTGTGTGTGTGTGAGATCAAAAGATTATGTCTTGGATTACTTCCATTCCAGACTCAGTGTCATGCTCATCACAAACAGTTTATCTACAATCCTTGAACAAAAGCCTCCCCTGGCCACCGACAAGCCCATGCCTTAATTAATGTCTCCTTTTAATGGGGATACCTGAAGGAGCAAGTCCACAAGGTGCCCCCAGGACACCTAAAAACAGTTACCTGTAATTACACATTCCATGTTAGCCGAGACGCTGGGAAATTTTATGTAGGCCTACAAATTGTGCAGATCCGAATGCGAGCTCCGATTAATGGGAATATAGTGATGCTGTTGAAAATATCCTTGGATGAAAGAATACCGTAGACTTTCCTTGGTAGAGTGGTGCAAGTTTTATGCGTCTGTGTCTTAGTTTGCTATTGTGTCTCAATAAAGGTGTAAATTTGTGCCGTTTCATATGGAAAACCATATTTTATTTTTCAGGTTGACCCTCTTTTTTTTAAATTCAGTACTAGGTCGTGCATCATTCTTTGATTGGGAGGGTCTAAACAAAAGAGGATACAGAGGAGTCTTCTTCCTGGTCACAAGCATGGCCGCTTGCTTCGTTTCGAAGCTTCTTGTGTTGAGGCGGCATCAAACCAAGCTCTGGGATTTCTTAGTAGTGGAATTACACGCTTTCCCCTTCTCTCCACCATTCACACAACCCCACTTTCAAGTACTGAAAAGGGTACTTAAAGCAAGAGTAGAGTAACAAAATTTGGAGAAAATAATTTAAATAATGCCATGCAACTTTAAATTTATCGTGATCTTTCCATAAGCCACGATGAAGACACTTCTTCTCCTCCATATGTACTCTGTATGCTTAAACTCATGGGAGATGGAGAGATCGGAGTGGGGGGGGGGGTGTAAGTGTGGGGATGAGGATATTCTCAAATAATTTATTTTTACATTCTTTGATGGAGAATGGGGGGCAGTTGGGTCGGGATTGAATTGACACAGATGATGTGTTCACACTCAGCAACAACCCGTAGCAATCAGAATATCTCAATATCCCATTGCCACAGCACAACGTGTGCATCCAGCCATGGATCACAGCCATCATCTCACAGTATACCGACCATTTCTGCATACATCGCTGTACTCCTCTATCCCCATTGCTTCGAGAAACCTTTGAGAAACGATGCAATTCTCGTATAAACCTATGCAATGTTCCTGACATGACACCCACCCAGGAAGACAATCAATCTCCGCTGAATAATAATTTTGCATGAAAACATGTTTTTACTTCCAAAGAATTCTCCACGTGTGGTTTTTCACACTCTCACCTCCATTGACAGATAATTCCATGATGTATGATAGGAATCACCCTCTCGATCAGTCCATGGTGAATATCGTGCAGGGATCCTTTAGTGCACACAGTTGACTGATGATGCTGGTTGGACAGACCATACACATTGCCTGTGTTCATCAAATTCTTCCCTCCAAGTTTTCAAGACAGCTGTTCACCACCATCTCAGATCATCACCAATCTAAACTATGATCTTTTCTACCCTCGTTAACCCACCCCACTCCCTGCTCCTTCCAAATTTCCAGTTTTTTCTTCCTGTCTCTCTCTCTCTCTCTCTCTCTCTCTCTCTCTCTCTCTCTCCCCTTCACTGTTTTTTTGTCCTTATGCATTTGATCCACTTAGTGCTCCTTCCAGCTCTTCTACGAGCTTGACTCGATACAAAAAAGGGAATTTTTCACTTGTCTGTCTCTGTATTCACCTTCTTTCTTTCTTTCTTCTTCTTTCCTTATGTATGTACATATATATATATATGTACATACATACGTATATATATATATATATATATATATATATATATATATATATATACATTACATTACTGCTATGTATATATATATATATAATATATATATATATATATATATACACTGTATATATTTTTACGGATTTCAGAATCCGGTCTGATGAATGCATCACACATCCAGGTCCTCAGACATTTATTTCTTTAAATTCATGTCAGATAGCCCCATCACCATGTCTAATGGGTCTTAAATTGATGCATTGAGAAGCATAAAGGATAGACCCCTCTTTTATGGAAGCTTATTTACAGCGCTGCGCTGTATACAATTGCAACGAGTTTGAAATGTCCCGGCGTCGTCTTCCACGTCTCCGGTGGTCCGGTGTCCCCCCCTCCCCCCCACGTGGCCTCAAGACAGTCAATGACGCCGTCCGGAGATGCAGTGCGTAACCTCGACGGAAAATGGCGACAATTGACGGAAATACCCGATTATTTCAATGGAAATGTGTGAACTAATGTTTTATATATGTGAAAACCATTTACTTTATTGCTTGACGGAAAAAAACGAAGAAACGCTCCCTCATGTACTAACGAACGAACGAAAGACGTCATTCCGTCCACCATGCATTTCGCGCCGAACGCAGAAAGCTCAGTTCTTCTTATGCCATCATTCTCTTTAATATTAGAAATAAACAAGTGTTTCGCATGCATTAGTAGTGAAATTTACTTCACAACAAGAACGAAAAAATAATCTCCTCAGATTCAACAGAACGAAAAAAAACCCCGAAAGCATCACGTGCAGGACAAGACCAATCGAGCTGAAGGAAACGATACGTAACTTGCACTGCTCCTGATTGTCAAAGGACACCACGTGTGTTGTTGGCGGTGTTATGCAGGAGGATTCCAGGCTATTTCTTATATGCCATATTCTTCTTTTAATATCGCCATAAACAAGTGTTTCGTCATGCATTAGTGGTTGAAATTTACTTACAATCATTCTTTGTGGCCTCCTGCCACTCTGTATCGAACGATTCATTCCTTCTGTATATATAAAGTGCTTATCACAATAACAAGATTTTTACATTTCAAATATTAAGTACGCTTTTTAATTGTTTTTCAACTGAAAAAGCATAAATT
>CM068962.1:36322214-36352574 GCA_035128595.1 Eptatretus atami | reverse complement strand
AATAATAATTGAATTTTTTTTTCAAGGTTTTTTTCTTCTTCTAATCGCTCTATAGTGCATCTGTTTGCACCTTGCCGCTTTTTCTTTGTTGTGTTTTTGCGAATCTTCTATGAGTGTGACAATTATGTTACAATGACTGTTCATTAATTTTTGGGGTTATTTTGATGCGGTTCTGAAACTTGCCGGAAAAACTCGATCATTCTTCACAGCATCTAAAACGATGTGTCACGGAAAAAAAATTCTATACAATTTAAACACAACAAACTGATCTAGAAGTGTCTCTGGATAAGCTTTTTAAGATCTACCAGACAGGGTTTCCACAAACCTATACACAGTTTTCCTGCAGCTTATCCTACTATTAATTATCCTACTTAGCTTATCCTACTTTGTCACCAATACAAATTTTTATTGTGGACCCTAGGCATCAAAAAGCTACATATTAGTGGGGCAACTTTGCTAAATATAGCATAACAATTGTGCATTTTGTGAGGAAAGCACCAAATTTGGCACACTAGTAGCCTATCATATTATGAACAGATTTGGATATTGGGCCATCTCAAATTCAGCCGCTGATGGCTGTGGCAGCCATTTTCCACTGCCATCAAAAATTTTGAGATGCCCAATATCCAAATCTGTTCATAATATGTTAGGCTACTAGTATGCCAAATTTGGTGCTTTCCTCACAAAATGCACAATTGTTATGCTAAGTTGCCCCACTATATATCAAAAAAACAGTTTCAAACGAAGCTTGTCACCACCATTAGAGCATTTAAATTGCATCAGATGCGGCAATGAATGTGAATTGTTGCTCCCAGCTTGCCGGCTCGATGAGAGAAGACGCCATTTGCATTTTTTCCACCTCCATTTGTTTGGAATCTTGTGCGAGCACGGGAAACTTTGCTAGTTATTATATACAACAATAAAACATTATCTATTATTATTATACACACAAAAATTATTCTTTAACATAACATGCAAACAAGAATACATTTAAATCTCACTGCATGCTGGCGTCATGGCATGTTATTGCCAGGAATGATGTTACCTCGGAAACAAATGACAATAGCTGTAAAAAGAAAAGAATGAGCGGTCATGCCTCAATGGACTTTGACAAGCTCCTTTGCCAGTGGAGGTTTTGTATCTTAATTTTAACTTTGTGTGCTTTGCTTGCTACATATATTTAGCTCAAAAACTCAATCAATGTATGTTTCCTTGACACAATTACCTTTCACCTGTAGATCTTATTCATAGCTTAGCACTGTCATGTCTGGAAGTTGAAAGACTGATCTGGCCGATGGTCCTCATTCTCTCCATTCAAGAATACTCAATCCTGGGACTACTTTCACAAACATTCACTCCCCCCTCTTCATCAGTTCATCCTCTCTCCTTCACATTTCATGCCCAATGTCATATCTATCATTCAGTGAAGTTATCAGCAAATCAATTGTAAAAACAAACATTCTTCTCTTCCTGGAAGAGTCAATCCAATTGATGAGAGCCAGCGATTGCTTCACAAGGCCAATAATCTCTGCTTGTCCTCCTTTAGGTGAGTAAGAGCCCAACATTCAGCTTGCTTTAGCTCATTTCCTTTCAGGTCCCTCATCATCTTCCAAAGTCTTATGATAAATGGTTGATTCTATCTCTAGAACATGTTCTTCGTCTGTACCTTCATTCATGAAAGAACAAGTTATACTGGATTCATCACTTTGATGAAAAGGCTCCAGTCTCCAAAACTTACAACCCAATCCATAGTCTAACCCTCCACCTTCATTTGTAAATGGTGCTCTTTTGAACAATGGGCTTCTCCTCTCCATAGGATTAAAAATTTCTGCCTACGAGTATCTTCATAACATTAGCGATAACTGGTCCAGGAAATACAGCCTTTTGTCCTCAACATCGACTCAACTTTCCTGACTATTTTTTCTTTCTCTCTCTCCCCTCCTCTTCTTTCTCTGATTGTATGACCTTTGGACACAGCTGATGTTATGGACCAGCTATTCAGAGGGATTCTGGGATTGAAGGCTCTAAACCTCAATGATGGACTGTACCCAGCTGACGATCATTGAATCAGGCAGTCATGAAAAAAGACATGAGTTCCCTTTAAAGAAACACCAACAGAGAAGGAGGCTATATTGGGCTTTAAAAGCCTGTGCAATGGTTGCTTGTCCACACTATATCCTTTTTAAACGTGAGCATTAGGTAAAGAAGCAGCACACATCATTTATAAGGTCTTTGATATCATTCGGCCATGGTCAGGTTTGACCCCCCAAAATCCCAGACTCGGAGAGGGAGCTCTAATCATGATTTCACCGACTAATGTGAAAGAGTTCTTCAGATCTATATCTCAATGTCCCTCTCCTCCCTCCCCCCCCTCTCTCTTCCCTTTTTCGACCCAATGCATTTTCAAAAGGTGACAATAAGTATTGCATTTCTCTTTTGTAGAATGTATTTACAAATGATATAGCCAGAATGCACTTCATCCATCACGTGATTATAAGTGCTGAAGTTTATCTCTGCAAAGTGTTTTTGTTTTAAGTGCTCCAAAGAAGTAGAGGTCATTTGATGCAAGATCAGGACTCGAGAAAACTTGACGCGACTTGACTAGTCCTGTTTTAGTCCACTGAAGAATGAAGGCTTCCCTCAACTTGGTCCATTCTGTTCTATTCAATGCAATTTGAGGCCATTATATTCCAGTAAGTTTTTCAAATACTTACCCCCATCTGATATTTGATCGACCTCTGCTTCTTTCAGGACTTTCTTCATGGTAAAATACACCGGAGACACAATTATCGTTGATGGTGCATGGTTGGGTGGAGTCCAACCAGGGTCGTCAAGAGTGGAGGTGAAAGCAAACAAAGCGGCAAAGGTATCTGCATTCGATTTTAGATTATAAGAAATAGAGCAATTTCAAAGTTGATGAATGGTTGATAGAAAGATTCTCAGAATTATAACTGGGATACATTGCTTTGTGTACTTTGTCATTCCAGCAGCTTCCAATGTATTTTCTTGGGGTCTATGGAATGGTTAGCTCACACCTCAACACAATCTATCCTTTCCTTTAACTACTCATATCTTACATGATCCTAGCCTCTGCAGTTTGCATCAGTGCCTTAACTGATTTTTTAGCACCCGTTGGACTTATTCTGAAATGGGGGCTCATGGATTTGGTCTCGATTTTTGTGTCTGTGCATGGCTGCGTGAGTCTGCAACCTACCTTGGACATTTATGGACCGATTTTATTTGTATTTCGCACAAAAATAACACATGTTTGTATAAATATGCACATCATTTTGTTTCGCGATGCGATCAAAGATGGGGCTGACTGGCGGCCATTTTAGTTGTAAAGAGAGAGGAAAAAAAGGTATCAAACACGTCCTCAACCATTTCTCGGACGTGCATTTACCGATCTTGTTCAAACTTGGCACAGATATAATGAATAACTAGTTGACCCGTGAACCCGTTGGGTTCCCGTTGTGACAGTGGTTGATGAAAAAAATCATTTCAAGAAAAAAAGAAGATAGCTCCAGCGAACTAAACTGCTGAGGTTGTTTGTGTTGATCAAATTCTCCCGAAGAGCACTTGACGGAATCGGGAATTTATTTTTTAATATTTTTTTTCGATACCCGATTAGAATGAAACTTGATACTGCACATCACAGGCGAATGCTGAGTAAGGTGTGCCAAAAATTTTTGCGCTATCGTGTACCGTTTTGGCTGTATTTCGGGAACATACATATATACATATAAGATGAGAGGTGTAGTAATATACTAGATGACCCGTGAACCCGTTGGGGTCCCGTTGTGACAGCGGTTGTTAAAAAAATCATTTCAAGAAAAAAAAAAGATAGCTCCAGCGAACTATCCCGCTGAGGTTGTTTGTGTTGATCAAATTCTCCCGAAGAGTACTTGACTGAATCGGGAATTGATTTTTTTAAATATTTTTTTCATTGCCCGATTTTAGCGAAACTTGAGACTGCACGCCGCAGGAGAATGGTGAGTAAAGTCGGCTGAAACTTTTTGCACTATCGTGTACCGTTTTGGCTGTATTTCCAGAACATAATACATATATACATACATACATACATACATACATACATACATACATACATACATATATACAAGATGAGAGTTTCATTAATATATAGATGGATGTCGTACAGATGCATGTCATTTCCTTTCAAGATCAGATCCAAGATGGCTGACTATATAGTTGCGGGCATTTTAGTTGTAAAAAAAATTCCCGATGTTGAACACGTCCTAAACCATTTCTCGGACATGCATTTACCGATTTTGATGAAACTTGGCAAGCTGATAAGGAATAATGGTTTACATAAGCACGCCATTTTTTTCGAGATCGGATCCAAGATGGCCGACTCGTGGCCATTTTGTTACTTAAATGTGTCCCCATGAACCATTTATCAGACATGCATGGTTCAAATTTGTTCAAAGCTGGCACAAGCACAGTACATGATGACATGCACGTGAAACTCACTTTATTTTGTGATCTGATCAAAGATGGCCGACTGGTAGACTGGCGGCCATTTTAGTTGTACGAAACCAGGTATCGATCACGTCCTCAACCATTTCTCGGATATGCATTTACCGATGTTGTTCAAACTGCACAAATGGACAAAGAATGAAGGCTTACATATGCACGTCATTTTGCTTCGAGATCAGATCCAAGATGGCTGACTGGTGGCCATTTTGTTACTTCAATGTGTCCCCAACCATTCTTTTCTCAAACATGCATTGTCCGAATGTTATTCAAACTTTGCACAAGCGCAGTAAATGATGGCACACACATGCCCCTTACTTTATTTTGTGATCTGATCAAAGATGGCCGACTGGTAGACTGGCAGCCATTTTAGTTGTAAATAAATATGGGCTAGCTTTCAACTGCGGAAGCAGAATTACTAAAACAATGGGGGCTATGACATGTTATGTCTTTTTTCCTTGTTTAATCCTTATTTAATCCCAACCCTTATAAACAAGTCCATCTTATTATAAAGGATAAAAAAAACTACCATTAGCGAAGCGACGGGTTCAATTCAATGCCAGTCAGGGATAAAAAAAGTATACTATGCCAAAGGTGTTGGTTGCCATTGCAATGATGAAGTTGAAAACTGAGCATGACAGGCTGCCCTGCTGCTATTTCAAAATATTCCTGCATGACATTGAGCTTACTGGAACTACGGATTAGAGGTTGTGGAAGCGGGGGGGGGGGGGGGGGTGGGGGAGGGGTGGTATAGGGAGGTGGTGTGGGGAAGTAAGGCAAATTATTCTCTTGTTTTTTTTTTCTCCTTTCCCTCCTATCTCATCAAGCTAAGAAACAATTTCCCTGAGGGGCATTTATAGCCAATTTATTTTCAGATGATGGCCATGTTTGTGAGGGAAATAGCGACACTGAATAAGGTGTTTGTCACTTCAAAACACACACCTGAGACTGACTGTCAGCCACCAATTTGCTTCCAAATGTCAGCATGTTGGAGAAGCTGCTTTGCACCAAGGTCGCTCAGCTCAGCTGGCCTCGGTGGTCACGTGTTTGGCCACCAGATTAGCTCAATGGGTTGCATGTCATGCGTGCCTCATTTCGAATGATATTAGCCCAAAAGGAAATCATACACAAAGTCGAACATGAATTATTCATGAACAGCCATTGTGACGGTGGCATGTAATTATATATTCAAATGCTAGCTGTGGTGCTTTATTTGTAAGAAAAGAAAAAAAAGAAGAGGAGTGACAAAATAAATAAATAAATAAATAAAAAGAGCCCGTGCACTCGGGCTATCAGCGGAGTGCCGTGATTAGCATTTTGCATTTCAAGCAGGTTCCACGAACAGACGTGTGCGGTTTTTAACCCTATGGACCCCTCTTGCTAATGGAGGCAGAGAGCAGGCTCGATGCGCACGGGCGCGGGCCATGCGGAACGCGACGCTCATCTGAATCGGGCAATTAGCGACGACCACGGTCGCAAAGGTCCACGGCTGGCATCCTCGGCCCCGGTTCGACGGCCCAAACAGCCGTCAGCGTGCCGCGCGGTCCAGATTCATCATCCGAAAGGGTCCGCAGCGCAGACCTGTCCCGCTGCGCGCCACAACGGGAGGGGTTGGCAGAGGCCGAGAAACATCTACAGAATTAATTGTCGCACTTGTGCATCTGCCATGAGAAGATAAACCGCCACGGCCCGCCTCGCGCGCAGGCGTCAGTGATGACCCGAGTGTGCCGGCGCTCCGGCTCAAAATCTCAGTGAGTTTGGAGTGAAAGCTCCGATCGCAGTATTCCAAATCCTCGCGACATTGCTGTTTGCAAAAGAATATGACGAGGCGAGATGTTTTCTTTTGGGTTAAAATTTGTCGGTGTCTTAGAGAAATAAGGCTTAGACAAACCGTTCAGGTTATATTGAAGCACACCTGTCTGTATAGGTTGCTTGGGTCTGCGTTGTTTTATATACACATCATGGTACTTTCATCAAAACCGTTACAAATCCAGAGGTTAAGACCAGCAAGAGGTGTTAAATTTTTTTTCTCAATTAGATGCACTGGGTCAAAAAACGCCCAAAATTTTTTTCTTACTGTAGACTCTTGACGTTAAGACAGCCTATTCTTGGCCACTGCAGGACGAAGACCTCCCTTAACTCAATGTTGAGAAGTGTTTGGCATGCGCACCATGCTTACCAAGTGCGGGTCAGTGAAAGTGAACAGCCAAAGCAATCAAACCCACCCCATTCAGTGGAGAAAGAAACAAGCCTTTAACAACTCCACTAAACAGTCACATTTCAAAACGTATTTGTAATTAGTAAGAAAACAGGTAAATTTATTTTTTATTAAGGTAAACACCTTGCTGTATTGTTCCTGCATGGTGGGTCTCAGACTATTGGCAGTTTCTTGTTTGTAAAACCTTTTCAATGCCCCTTGTAAAGGATTACGAGGTGTCGTCAAAACGTTTTCTTCGTGAAAAAGTTTCACAGCCAAAGACACGACTTCTATTACAACGGCATTTAGAAATTCACCGGCATTCGGGAGGAATTCTCATTGGAAACTCCGGACAAAAGGAATTACATCTGTGCTCAAGTTTCCTTTCATGTCCAATGATGATACTTTTTAAAAGGGAAACTTTTTGATTTCATATAACTTTCATATAAGAAGTTCATAACTATACAAATAAAGTTATGGCCCAACAAAAGTTTTTATCCATACCCTTGTAGTCTTCTCTAGCTTTTTTTATTAATAATTTCTTCTCTTCTTAAATTATGTAGTCTAGAGGTGTGTGTTATCGCCTCTAGCTTGGGTTCACATCTCGACAGAGTGATAAACTTCCATCCTGGTGTTTCGCATGCAAGGCAATACGTCCGTGTGAGTGCCGTCCCTCGGATGGATGTTAAACTGGGCGTCCTGTCTGCCAGCAATAGGTGGTGGATATTGAAGACCCGCTGATGTACTTCATGAAGAGTAGGTGAGCCATTGCCAGCACCCTTAACAAATGACAAAATCCTCCCTCTCGCAGTCAAGGATCCCACGTCAGAGTGGTGACCCCTCCAGGATTGTTACCCTTGCCAACAAATTGATTAAGCAGAACTGATGCCCTTTATAGAACATGGTACATAGTGTCGTAGCAGTTGTCAAATCATGACTTTATTGGTATTCTATGATTTTATTACCAATGTTATTCTCAAAATAGAATTTTGTTCTCCATTATTATTTATTTTATCGTTTTTCATATCATTATATTTAATGTTTATTTTGTGTACAGTATATATCAGGGAGTCGGTGGGACTTCCTATGTGGGGATGGCACGGACACTCGATATGTTTAATACAACACAAATCTGCCCCCCAAAAAATTCTTATTCTTCTTGTTCTTCCTCCTGTTGATATTTATTTTTCTGTTCAGACAGTGTAACTCAACATTGGTGTAAGCTCAGTACTTGGATTAAACACGAATGTATCGATGCATACCGACGTGGTGGCCAATGAAGGGCCAAGAGGGGTAGGGTGGGACAACCCCTGTCAATCTGACTGGTGGGGGTGTACCCATGACGACACAATGCACGACTTTCAAAATGATGTATGAATGCTAAATGAGGCCGTGTGTGTGTGTGTGTGTGTGTGTGTGTGTGTGTGTGTGTGTGTGTGTTTACACTGATTCAATTCTGCTCACCAAGCACTTTTAACTTGCTGATGCTAGTGCAAAATGTGTAATTGAAATTGTCTTTCAAACATAACTTTCAGCACTTAAATGAAAGTTTTGCAATTTCAAGATGGTTAGCCATAATTGTTGTGGTCGTAAATGCAAATCAGACTCCTCATGGAAATGGAGGATATACGAGAAATATCTGTGGATGAGGTGTGTCAAATTCGTACCATTTCCTATTGGTACATTCGAGTGTCGGCTGTGGATATAACACACATACAAACACATGGACGGACAGTTCACCTTTTACCAATAGATGCAAAAATCTAGTATAATTTATCTTGTGGCCTTGGAACCAAGTAAAAAATAAATATTTATAACGGTCCTCACAGCCCATACAGCTCCCAATCACCCCTCCCAACATAATTAAGAGGAAATATCATAATTTTAAACTTACTCTGTACTTGCACCAGCCCCAGATAAGTCCTTCCCATCAGTGTTCAGAATCGCCTCATCCAGATAGAGTCCATACAGTGGTAGTGATACGTTAGTGGTTTGTGAAGCACACGCCTGTCCACTCAAGCCTTGCACTGACTCACCTGGTCAGTTGTTTGCAGTATGAGCAGGTGCCTGTTTGGCGAGCTGAGAAAGTTCTCCAAGTCTTTCATTGTGCATAGACACAGCCCTTGCTCTCTCAGGTATTTTTCCAAGTATTTTCAGCTTATCCCAATCCTTATCCCAGATACATAATGAATTTTATTTCACCCTGAAATCTTCAGCTTCCTGGGGTTTCTGCGTATGCGCACCATGCATCATCGGGCAGATTACATCATTTCAGAAGTGCTATATTGGCCAAGGGCAAATCACACCTATATGGGTGTGGTTAACAGTGGAATATTACGTACAGCCCAACAACAGAAAACCATTTTTGAAGTCTGTCTGCTTCAAGTCTGTCTTATATCCTTTTTGTTCTTCAACCAGCAGTTTTAATGACAAGATATTTCATTTTTGGTCCCATCTCTCAATAGTGAAGAATTACTGGAAAAATTAAAAGAATTCAAATCCGGATACAGATCTTTATCAAAATCAAAAAAAAATTGTCCTTGGTAGACACCCCACCTGTCCACCAAGTTTCTTCCGAATCCGTCCACAACTTTTTGAGATATCGTGCTATATTTCATTTTTGGCCCAATCTCTCAATGGTGAAGAATCACTGAAAAAATTAGTCTCCGGATCCGGATCCAGATCCTCACAAAAATCTAATCGTTTCGTCCTTGTCACACATCGAACCTCTCCACCAAATTTTGTCCGAATCCGTCCATTTTTTTTTTGAGATATCCTGCTCACAGGCAGGCAGACAGACAAACAGATAAACAGACAAACAGACAGGCAAGTGTGAAAACATAATCTCTGTCCACCTTCGGTGGTCGAGGTAATTACAAGTTGATGAGCAGACAATTGACAAACACATATGGGACATGGGATTTGAATCTGGTTTCCTCAAGTCATGAGCTTGGAGTTTCTATGGGAGCACTGTCAGACCTATTTATATGTTTATCCAAACATTCTTATTTAAACAATGATGATACTCATAACTGTTGAGCTGAGTCATGTGATTTTTGGCTTATCTGAAATTGGAATTCCAAATAAGGTATTGTCATCACACACCGTCCATCCATCTGTCCATCTCTTATTTCGATTTCTCT
Organism: Eptatretus atami; assembly: GCA_035128595.1. Lineage (NCBI taxonomy): Eukaryota > Metazoa > Chordata > Myxini > Myxiniformes > Myxinidae > Eptatretus > Eptatretus atami. The sequence goes on along the minus strand of CM068962.1, from coordinate 36,342,740 downwards.
GCCCAAATTGCTTGGCTGATCTGGCTGAAATTTGGCAGCAAGGTTCCGAACCTGACTGGTAATGGGGATTGCAAAGCTAGTTCCAGTCAAGTGACTTTAATTAGGTCAAAATGGTGGACTTAGTAAATTCCTTCAAAAATCTTCTTCTCCAGACCCAGCAGTCAGAATGCTACCAAATTTGGGCGACAACATTACGACAGGGTCCTGATGTGAAATTGCAGAGGTCATTCTGATCACGTGACTGGAAGTATGTTAAACGGCGGTCACGTAAATTCCTTCAAAAATCCTCTTCTCCGGACTCACCTGTCAGAATGCTACCAAATTTGGGTTACAGCATTAGGCCAGGGTAGGGATGTTAAATTGTGGATGTCATGCCGATCACATGACCGGAAGTGTGTCAAAATTCTGACTTACTCAATTGTTGGTAAAAATCGCATAAATTCCTTCAAATATCATCGTCTCCAGATCCATCTGTCAGAATGCTACCAAATTTTGGTTACTACATTAGGACAGGGCTCAGATAAGCTTCAGGTCCAGTGGTCCTATTTTTTCTCTACGATAGCGAGGCTCATGGAAAAGCAAGAAAGGCTGCTATCTTTTGCTCATGAAAAAGAGCAAGATTTCAAAACATCAGTCCAACTACAACTATGGGAAGCAGCTTGACAGCTGGCAATTTCACTCAGTGTTAACATCTTTATTGAGGCCTAAAGATAGCAGTCTCTGTTGATGAGGACTCTTCGAAAATGTATGGGGTTGGGCATATTCAGGATGTTGTGGTCGTAGGCAACTTTAGGGAGGGGCACTGAGCTATATTATGTCGAAAATTCAATGACATGGTGTCGTGAACAGTCAATCACCATCCAGTCAGTGACTGCTTAACAGCCTTATTGAGTTTACTGTTAACCTCTAAAATGTATTTCAAATACATTTTGAGGTTAGCAGTAAACTTTGCGAAATGTGAAGTATTTCAAGTGGTATCTGAAAGTCAGCCAACAAGGAGCATATATTTTTTAAAGTTATGGAGCACCTCAAGTTTTCAATGGAGAAAGAGTGTCCTATATTTCTGCATTCAAGTACCATCGTTATACACAGAAGGAAACGAGCGTGATGTCAGTAGGGGGTGCCAAAGGAATGTGGCGGCACATTACAGCAATGCCGGCCAGCAATGCAAGCTGGACAAAGTGAACTGCAGGTAGCACTTTTCATGAACAGCCAATAACCGTTACATTCCGGGGCCTACATATTATAAGCCCTATCCCTGGCAAAGCAAGGTCAGACCAGATATTTGGCATGTGTGTGCTTCTTACCGAGCTAGAGGATAAATTCCATGCTGCAATTTCTTGTTCCTTTGGTTGGTCTGCAGTGGGACGATGGGACGCCAGAAAATTTTCACTGATGGCCCCATGTTAGAGTCCACCCCATGCCGTATACCGGTCCTTATCCAGCTCTGACAGATGCGCGTTATTAAGAGCACAGTTTTCGAGCAGTGCCCATGGACCTGAGCCGATCGTCAAGCCGTGGTCGTCTGTCGTAGCATGAGGGAGGAAAAGTTGGGTGAGCAGAAAGCAACCTTTAATTGGGATCTCTGGGGCGGAGCGGTGGAATGGCTTTACCGGACACCTGAGGATGAGAAGGTGCTCGCTTGTACAAGGGCAATGGAACTCATATTCATGGCTGTGCCCTGCACAGAGACCTTAGTCCTTCATCTTCAGCATGCTCTGGATAGAATGTCAACCCGTCTATCTCAAACGGGGATTATACTTAAAAGTTGTTTGGGTATTTTTTGTATTACTTTCAAAATGCAGATATTTTCAAATAATATTATTTATCATTGTGACCATTGTTTGAGCCAAACGTTTTCATGAGTAGATTTATAATTAAAAGGTAGTTTATTTCCATTGATTTGGAAAAACAATCTGATTAAATGGTTTATATCGTTATGTTTAACAGCACGTTCGCTGGCTCTTGGCATGAGGGCGAAAATACACTTCTGGGATAGTATAGAAGCTGCTAATGAGTTCCAGCAAGTCATTTAATTCCAAGAACAGTTGCAGAAACATGGTGTAATATTTTGAGCTGGGTTGCTCAGGAACTTGGCAAACTGTTGATGCTATCAAAAAGGGTGTAACTTTCTTCGGGACAGTTTATTTAGAACATTTAAAATGTGGCGAAAATGTTGTCTTCTTCCCCCCTGTACACCCCCATATACCAACGGTCTGAATTTCAGTGTAACACATAAACATTTCAAAAATAATTCCAAACAAAAGTATTCCATTTGAAATGAGTGTTTCCTCCAAATAGAAATGACTCTGTAATTTGTCCTCTCTGACACACATTGAATTTCGTGAATCATCTTAAACATTCCAAGTGTTTAAGTGGATTCCAAGTGGAAAGAGTTGAAATTGCACTGTGATTGACAGCAGAGCAGCTCCTCGTAACTGCAGAGACCTCGGTGTGATTTGGGGGCACCTGGGGCATCTTATTCGAAAACGAACAGAGTTCTCCCCAGCTTATATCATACGGACAATTGTCTTGTTGTATAGACTGCCTTTCTCAAGAGTGAAGACTTTCTGCAGCCACTTTTGAAACTGAAAACTTTGGAGGTCAACATTTAGCATGATGGTGAAGGCAATTGGCTTTGTGATATAAGCTGGAAGGTCTTGGCTCTTTTTGTGATTGACAGCTATACGAAAGCATCTTATATTGGCTTGCATTCACTGCACGGTTAGAATGGCTTTAATGTTGAACATTTTCCTTCAATTAAAAGCCAGGAAAGTTACAATACCAAGCTTTCTGTCGTAAGAGACCACTAAATAAGCCAAGATGGCCTAGTCAACTCAAATATTATTAAAACGGAGCTAAATGGAAAACCTTTTTATAATTGAATGAACTTGTATAAATAGCATGTGCTAACGGCACACCTTCGACAGTCATGATGACCGAAAACGGCAATTAGTAACGTGGATATCGAGCGTGTCAATTTGCTTGTGATGGAAAATCAGTGCACTGTCATCAGTCAGACAGGAAATAATTACTAGAACAATCCAACAAAAGCGGGCATGACATTAAGCATGGACTTCATTTGAAAATATTAAGCGCATAATTGCTGATGAAAATGTTTTAGCAGGCTGGTTAAGATCGAAAGGTTAATGAATACAAGGCAATGTCTAACAAACACAGTGACGATTGAAAGAACTTTTGCAAAATAATTTGCCTCTCGCGATGCGTCTCCACCAGTCGTTAGCAGTTTTTGGCTTTGGAAACGTCTCCACCGGTCACGGTGCAACAACGAATTCGTGTTATACGAGGGGCGATCAATAAGTTTGTATATTTATACAGTTGAGTAATGTGTAACGTTTTGCATTTGTCATTTTCAGATAGCATCAACAGTTTGCCAAGTTCCTGAGGTGCAGTGGAAAAAAAAGAAGATGTGCGTTTATTATTAAGACTGATGCCAACAGCCGGGGTCTCGGGGCGGTCCTGTCTCAGCAACAGGAAGACAAGAAGAGGGTCCTAGCATATGCTAGTAGGAGGTTGAGAAATGCCGAGAAGTATGACAAAAATTACAGCAGTGTGAAACTCGAGCTTCTTGCTCGTAAGTAGGCCGTATCGGAGAAGTTTTGAGGGTACATGTTTGGCTCCAAGTTTACAGTGGTCACAGACGATGACCCCCTTTGTCACCTTCAAACTGTGAAGTTGGGAGCGATGGAGCAGAGATGAGTTGTGCGGTTAGCGATTTTTGACTTTGATGAAAGGTATCGCTTTGGGTATCATAATGCTTCGGCGGACGGACTCTCTCGGCAGCCGTTGGCAGGAGAGAACGAACCAGAGGTTGCAGATGAGGGTGAGGAGGATGACTTTGTGACCATTTGCAATGTCATCTGCAGAGATACAGACCTAGGATCTGATGAATTGCAGGAGGCGGTGAAGTGCTTCAGCATTCGTCATATCTGGGTGCGAGACAAAGGAGGGGATGGTCGTTCTGTCCCATTGGGGAACATGCCAACCCATCCAGGTTACACCAGAGAGGAACTGCGAGGCTTCCAAGATGCTGACCCCTCACTCGGTGTTGAGGAAGTTTTGGGACATGAAGAGAAAACCTACAGTCATGGAAAGGCAGGGTATCTCAGGATCCACCATGTCATTGTTAAAGCAATGGAACCACGTACAAGAGAAGAAGGGGTTGTTATACAGGGTAATCAATGATGTCCGTTTGGGTGAATGTCGACGGCTGTTGCTACCTGAGTGTCTTAAAAATCAAGCACTTGAAAGTGCATGATCGAATGGGGCACCAAGGCATAGAGCGCACATTTAATCTGTTGAGACAGAGGTGTTTCTGGGTGGGAATGTGCAATGATGTAGTACACTGGGTTAAGAACTGTCAAAGTGCATTTTGACCAAGATGCCACAGCCTAGGATACATGCACTCATCGGCATACTGTCCACTTCACGACCATTGGAGGTGGTAGCCGTAGATTTCACTCTTCTGCAACCTAGTACTGATGGCCATTATAATGCATTAGTGGTTCGTGATGTGTTCACAAAATTCACTCAATCACTCCCCATGAGAGACCAGAAGGCCAATACGACAGTTAAGATACTGTTAAGGGAGTGGTTCATGAAGTATTCTGTACCTGAAAGATTGCACTCTGATCATGGAACGAATTTTGAGAGTGATGTCGTTGCTGAGCTGTCTAAACTGTACGGTGTCAAGTAAATGTGCATACTGCCCATCACCTCGAGGGGAACGCTCAGTGCGAGCATTTTAACGAACGCTCACGACCTCTTACGTACACTTTCCCCAGGGAAAAAAAGGCACTGGCCTAATCGTTTGCCTGAGTTGCTACATGCATACAATGTGACAACCCATGCCACTACTGGTTGCTCACTATACCTTCTGTTGTTTGGTGTAAATTCCCATATTCCTATGGATGCTTTGGTAAGTCAGGATGAAGTGATGGATAGTCAGCATGACTGGCTAGTTGTGCACCAGGAGCATTTGAGGGAAGCACATGCCAAAGCCAGAGAGTCCTTTGAAAGGAAAGCAGCTGAAAGGATTTCTGCTCAAAAAGACAAGGTGTTCTGTTCGTCTTTACATGTGAGTCAGTTTTTCTTTCTGAGAAATAGACCGTCTTCGAGGAACAAAATTCAAGATGCTTGGGGACCCACAGTATACCAGGTGGTTAAAATACAGGGTACAACTCATGCAGTTGAACTTGTGGGTAGGGGGCCAGTCTGAAGAGTACGTCGGGTGAATTTAAGGGCCTCTGTGGGACCTATCGCAGAGGCAAGAAAGGGAATGGTTTATCAGGAGAAAGTAGGGAGTAACCCTCCTGCTATTCATCCGGAGGATATTCCTGAGTCAGAATCTTCGGATTCTGATTTTGTTGTTGTGCAAGAGGTAATGTTTCTGGGATTGAGTCAACCCACTGATGGTGTTGAATTTGAATCTTGGGGTTCCACAGGTGCACAGAATGTGGAGGAGGGAAAGTGGAAGTAATAAATGCAGATACAGAAAGGTCTGTCCAGAAAGTGCCAGTTTCTGCCCCTCGCAGAAGCCAAAGGTCAACAGCCGGTGTTCATTTAAATCCTTGTCATGAATGATGCTCACGTTGTAATGCTGTTGCTTTAAATCCAGAGGTTGTATCTCAGTTACTGACCAGTTGGATACTATATTTTTCAGAGGTTGTGGAAGAAGCCAGAAATATGTGTTAATCACCATGGATGGTAACTCTAAGTAGGGAAGAATGTAACCAGATGGTAAAATGTTAACTAGCACCGAAATGTAACAGAATCCTATTGGAGTTGGAGAGTTGGCCACACCCAGTTGTGAGTGGAACTGATGGAAGATTAGGAGGTGTGGTGTTTTAGACAAAGGGACTGAGATGGCCATAACCTTATGGAAAGCCTGTACAAGGCTTTGTGGTGGGCTATATTAAGGTAAATATGCTTGTAGTATTCTTCAAAAAACATGATGCAATATAAAGTTAACGTGGTGTCATGTTTTATTAAGGTAATAGTTAATGATATGTTTGCATTGAATGGATGGATGGTTTTGGATTCAGATGTTGAGTGCATGTTCTGGAATGTTCCAGGGAAAAATCCTGGAGAGGATCTTCACGTTGGTTTTGGGAGGAAATGCAACATGTGTTTGTAAGTAAATCAAAGTTGCCCAATAATAATTAGTGCTATAAACTCACTGTTGGAAGTTAATGGTGGGCAAGATGGTAGAAGGTTGGGCCTAGTTCTTATGAACAATTATCTGATAAAAGTGGTAATGTTGGTACATACTGGATGTAATTCCTGAGATGTGGGGATCGTTTCATGGGAGAGAAGATAAATTACATGATCAAATTAACTGAAACGAAGCCAAAGATGGTTTCGTAAAGAAATGTTTCATTTCTTCAAATGGTGCCAGCTGTAATGGAGGATGGTCTTGACCCGAAGAATGGGTTCCCTTCCCTTGTTCTTGAGCCACCGCCACTTTTGCCACGGGTTTTGCCTTGACTTATTCAGTTTTGTGAAGTTCTGATTAAAGTTGCAAAATTTTGTGTTGTGACTCGACAACAAAATTATTCCAGGTGAAGTAACCCCAAACTAATCTGTGTCTGAGTCTACCGGGCAACATATGTACATATGTATGAATATACTGTATCTTCTTATAATAATAATAAATGTCAGTGTGTGTCAGTCAGTCAGTCAGTCAGTGTGTCTCCTCTATACCTCCAAAACCATGAAACCTACTGGACTGAAACTTTGCATGCTTACTCGGGGAACTCCAAGGGAGTGCATGAATGAAAACTGGATGTACGGGTTAATTGAAACATTCCTTTTGACGATAATTAACGGCCTTATTTAATTATATCCTTCATCAAGGCTCATCCTTGGTCAGCCTGCGCTCCCTCGCTGGGATCTTAATTCGCAATTTTTTGGGGCCTGCTCAACAATGTCTGACTTGGAACAGGCTGAAACAGTTTCTTAGTGATAAAGCGCTCAATTCTTTTTTTCATTTTCCTCACTCATATCACCAAATGTCTCATCATCATACCTATGAATCGCTGGATACATTGCAATGCTCATAAATGCCTGGAGACGCCAGTGTTCATGGCTTTTTCATTTCCACACATGCCATAAACCTCTAGAATTCCAAATTTTCAACTTCATTATTGACCTCAGCAGCAGTTCCCACTACTAAAAGAGTGTTCATGTGTGCAATTCGAATATTGTTTGACACTCCGGTTTTCTCCTGGTAATGTTTGGTACAACCGATCACGAATCACTTTCCAAGCCAATGTGGTCATATTACATAAACACCATCCAGAAACGTCCGGAGTGTAAAACAATGTCTAAATTGGATAAATGAACACTTATTTTAGCAATTGAAACTGCTTGTAGTGGGGCAACTTAGCATAACAATTGGGCATTTTGTGAGGAAAGCACCAAATTTGGCACACTAGTAGCCTAACATATTATGAACAGATTTGGATATTGGGCCACTCTCAAAATTTTTGATGGCAGTGGAAAATGGCTGCCACAGCCATCAGCGGCTGAATTTGAGATGGCCCAATATCCAAATCTGTTCATAATATGTTAGGCTACTAGTGTGCCAAATTGTGGCTTTCCTCATGAAATGCACAATTGTTATGCTATATTTAGCTAAGTTGCCCCACTATTGTGGTCAATCCCGCAATTTAAATTTTGAAATTCAGCTCACGTGAAGAGATTGCATCGGTTATTGCATTTCAGCTGTAATGCTTATAAAATCGCATTTCAACTGTCATCAAAAGTCCAGAGAGTTGTATTCACACATTATATGATACTCCAGATGGTGGTGGTGGTCGTATGGCAGCTTAACTGCCGGGGTAGCTATCATTTCTTGAAGCACGACTGTGTCGCTGATGCAGTTGCCCTCTACGCAGTACACACACTGGAACTGGTACTCATTTCACCGACCTCGAAGGATGACAGGCTGAGTCAACCCCTGGTGTATTAATTCAGCGGCCGACAGGGCTTGAACTCAGGACCCTAGGATCCCAAGCCACCACCCTAACCACTAAGCCAAACCAGGCTACCTCCATGGTGTCTGTCTCCAGACGTGAGTGTTTGTCTCTGGACGTGTCTGGACGGTGTTTATCTCTGGACGTGTCTGGGCGGTGTTTATCTCTTTATGACTTCAGGTGTGGGTGGTGAAGAGAGAGATAATGTTCCTGCATGGCAGGTGGGGCTTATCACTCCGGGGATGTGCAGCAAGCGCTGTATGGGTTACAATTCCAGCGCTCATACCACTCACAGTTTGGTGTCATATCATGATTGGTATATAATCATAATGTTTCAGTCAAAAGTGGATGGAAACTTGCTATGTTACCCTGATGATGCCCTAATAAGGGCGAAACTGGTCAGTATCTGCATTTTCATTCACTTGTGATGGTATCTGACATTTATAATTACATGAATATTGTAATTTGTTCTGCGACATGCTTTCAGGGGAGCTGCAGACATAGCCCTGTGTTGTTACGGTGACATCACGGCGCTTGGCTTAGGTCGGAGAACTCGGGTAAAACAACATCATTACTCATGACTGCATTCAATTAATGACTCCGGGTGTGGGTGGCAAAGTGAGAGATAATGTTCCTGCATGGCAGGCAGGGCTGATCACTCCAGGGATGTGCAGAAAACACTGTATGGGACACAATTCTTGTGCTCAGACCACTCACAGTTTGGAGTCATATCATGATATATATATATATATTTATATATATATATTTATTTATATATTTTTATTTATATATTTTTATTTATATATTTTTATTTATATATATTTGTGTTGTCCTGTCCTGTCCTGTCCTGTGTTGTTACTGAACTACTGCCTCAAGCTTTTGTGAAATCATAACAAATTTCTGGGCTGCACCTATTGTACCTCTCCCGTGTGTATGTTGTATGGGTATTTTTTTGAGATTTTTTGAAAAAAAAATTCTTTTCAATTTTTTTGTAAAAAAACAACTTTTTAAAAAACTTAAATCTTCAATTGCAATTACTTATAAATATGTCATATCATGAATATGACAAATAAATTTGCAAAATAAGTGTTTGAATTCTGCTTGGTGTAAATGATGACAACATGGCAACTCATGCCACTTATCTTCAGTTCAAACAAGCCCGTCTCAGTAGCAATGTGTGGTGAGGTGTTTTGAATTGCACAGCAGGAGTTATTTTGAATTACGTGGAGGTGAGGTGGTTTTAATAACGTGGCAGTGTGGTGTTTTTAATAATGTGGCAGTTACGCGGTTTCATTATGTGGTCTTGAGGTATTTTTTAAAATGTGGTGGTGAGGTGTTTCTAAGAATGTGATTGTGTTTGTCCTACTCTAGTGACATGTGGCGAGGTGAGCATAGTGAGCCAATCCATGCTTCAGTTGATTATACTGTATGTTTAGAACCACAAATGATACAACGATACCCTTTGGTTTATGTGATGCAGAAATTTATAAGGTTTTGGGCACACCATCAACACACTTCAATGTGAGCTCCGTTTGTTGCATGCAGGACATCAAGGCAGTACACAAGTTCTTACAATGTTCCGCTTCGCAAGTTTGCGTCCACCAGTGTGCATGCAGCTGTGAACCGAGAACGAAGATCCTGCAGGTTTGCCACCTTGGTGTTGTCGACAACATCTTTGACAAACCCTCACAGAAACAAATCAAGGGGGATTATATCTGGTGATCATGGGGGACAGGTGGTTGTTCCATCTCCACCAATCCAGCGACCTGGAAATTTTTCATTCAGGATGGCTCGAACGACTAAAGCCCATTAAGGGGGAGCACCATCCTGTTGAAAAATGATATGGGGTTTAAGGTCTTCAACTGTGGGAAGGAGAATCCTTCCAACATGTTCATGTAAATTGTCGAGGTCGCTGTGTCCTCCGCAAAGAAAAACGGACCCACCAAGCGGTCATGGAGAAGGCCACACCACACTTTGACCATTGGACTGTTGCGTATGTGTTCAATGACCACATGGGGGTTTTCAGAGCCCCAAATCTGCACATTGTGCTGGTTGACCTTATCCCATACATGAAAGCAAGCTTCCTCTGTGAACATGACCTTTTCCAGGTCAGCTTCATCATCCTCTATGCGACTAAGCATTTCCAAGGCAAACACCTTGCATTTGGGTCCGTCACTTGGTTTGAGTTCCTGCACAATCTGCACCTTATAGGCAAAGAGCTTCAGTCTTTCATGCAAAAACCTGTGTGCAGTGGAGTTTGTTAGTCCCATTTTTGTGGATGCACATCAAATTAATTTTCTGAGACATTGTTAAAATGATTCACAGACTCATTCAACGTCTGCTGCACTTGTGCTTGGTTGACTGGTACTTTTCTGTTTCTGACAACTTCCAGTCTCCTTAAACCTGTTGTACCACTCTGCTGCTAGTCCACGATGGTGAATTCCTTCCATACCTCATACGGAAATGACGCTGAACTTGCTTTTCGGATCTCGTCTCGATGAACCATTCAACACATTGAGCTTTCTCTGCGGAGACGCCATTTTCTTTTACATTAAACCACCAGACCTGAAAACAACAAACTTGGCGAGTTTATGTATCATGTAATACAAAGAGTGTTGTTGTATCATTTATGGTACTAAATATATTAACAACACAAAAGTTGTTCAGGTCTATTTGGTAAACCTGTGTGTGTGTGTGTGTGTGTGTGTGTGTGTGTGTGTGTGTGTATATATATGTCGTGGGCCCAGTCTCTCGCAGGGGAACCATGAGTGAGGGACTGTCCCGGGTTCCTCTCCAGACTCACTGAAATTGCAGGCCATCGCACATGAATAACTTTGTCGTGGCAGGTCACCAATCGACCGCAAAATCCAATAACTTGACCACGTGACCTGGGGTCCTCCGTCTGACAACGCGTTACCCGAAGAACATGTGATCTCCTTATCGGGGAATCTCACCCTTAGTATGGACTTGCGTTACTTCAGTTACTTACCGGATCAGGCGCAGCGAAGTGGAGCTGCCAAGTACGCACCGGCTATTTAACTGATTTTGGGGAATAACGTTCCGGCTAAGCAAGGGTGCAGGTCATGCTGGACCATTGGAGGAAAAGATGAAAACGAGCTGTGTACATTTCTCACAAGCATATTTATTTAAACAAAGAGTGAGGAAAGTTATGTGGCACAGTAATTGGGTTTATTGCAAATGTCCAGAAATGAAAGCAAGGAATTTGTGGGGTGCAGCAAAAGGCAAACAATATTTACAAAAGAAGACACAGTGCAAAGTTATCCCGAATATTCTTGTACAGTTTTAACTTATGCTACGACAGGCGCCATCACACGCACGCACGCACGCACAGCGCACACACACACACACACACACACACACACACACCACACACACACACACACACACACACACACACAATCCACAAAAAATTAGAGATAGCCTGGAGAGATAGAAGCAGTTGATGATTAATGACCTCTCACCTGGCACAGTCGGCATATCTGTGCAACCCGGAACACTTCGGAGAGGGGGAGGAGGAAGAAATACTGAGGGTGTGTGTTTGAGAGGTGAAAGTGCAATGCAACATGGGGTACAGGGTGGTGTAAGAGGAAGAATATGAGGTGCAGGTCAGTTCGGTTCACTCTTGAGTTCGCTCTTGGGTTTGTTGTGAAAAGAACAATTGGTCGGGCTTGCCTTTGTTGATTGCTCTTTTGCGTCCACAGTAGACGAGAGGTAGATGGTTGAAGAAAGATGTGTGAGAGAAAAGATCCTATCATAAATCGTGTAAGAAACTGTATGTGTAAGAGTCGCTGAGGGATGCAGCTTAAATGAGCGACGATGGAATGAGCGCAGTCCCGGCTCGTAGCAACAACACATGACCCCATATCTGGTCACGCTGATTCGTGGCGCCCCTCGCTCAGTGCCAGCGCTTGATCTCCCACTCCGCCTGTCTCCCCAGCAAGGTCTGATGTCTGGCGAGGTCTGTCGAGTTCTGCTCCTCGGCGAGTTCTCTCAAAAGCGATTCTCTCCAGCTCTGTCACTGATGACACTCTCTGACATGAGCCACGTATGCTCGTTTTATAATCCCTAGATGAGGAGAGGAGTCAAAGGCTCTTTGCGAAACTGAGCTTCCCTATTGGTCCACAGCAGCCGTAGCTACGCCCCACCATGTCCCAAATGTGAAAAATGGCCCAGTTGCTCGGCAACAGAGCCACACATAAGAGCTCTGACTTTTGCATGGGGTCGTGGTTTTTGGAGTCGCTCTCTGGCCCCGAATGTGCGTTGGCTTCCATTCAAATGCGGGATTTTAGGGAAATCCCTGCACTTACCTATAGGTCCTTAAACGAGCTCCAGCACACATTCTCGCTTCGAGTTATGTCCCAAAATAACCGACCATTGTCTCCCCAGCATCCCTCGAGGCTGTGGTGAGTGTTCAATGAATATGTGGCAGTTGCGGTGGGTGTGGATAAGTAAGAGCTTGTTGTGGTATTTGTAGTGAGGTAGGAGCATGTTGCGGAATTGTAGTGAAGAGGTGGAAGTTCCTTGTAAAGAAGTCATCAATGAGGATCGCATTTTCAAAAGCAAATGTAAGCGTGGGTTGTTTCAGATTCTTTAGTATGACACTGATTCCAGCCAGGGTTTAAACAGTGAAGCTCACCAACTCAGAGCAGATGCTCTAACCAATATTCCCCCGGGTTAAATTGCTCAATCCTGTAAAAATAGTTCAGTTGTTAAGTTGTTCTGTTCGGTGAAATGAGATTGAGAACATATAAAAAGGACAGAAGAAATGAAGTAAGCAAGTGTGGATGTTGAATAGCTTGTGCCACTCATGAGATGGGAGTCATGATTCTATGGATCACACCTTGTGGCAGATTTCCAGGTGTTAAACTCACCAGCTTCCATCCCTGCGTGAGGTTATCAAACGGCTGTGTGAGGATGCGATATGTTTCCAACAGATACACGGGGCGTTCAAAATATCCTCGGAGCGAGATATTCACAATACTATAGTAAAAAATCCCAACTTCAATTATTTTTTTAAATATATAAGTGCAGGTATTTATCATTAAAAAAGGCATTTCCTTCCACATTATATGTACATAAGTTGTGAAAAGGCTTTGCTTTTTCTGGAGCATTGTGTTTCTCTTTCCTAGAATTTTTGAACTACCCCCCGCAATTAGCATTTTATTGCCAACTTAAGTAACATCTCCATATTGCCACTGGGGACTGGAACCGACAACAAAAACGCTACAATTTATTATAATTATATGGTTCTAACGTTTCGCACGACTTGGTAGATGGGAGGTGGGATATCCAGACACTTTATGCACCTGCCGGCAAGGTCCAAACATCGAGTGGACCAACATTGTTCATCATCATTGAATTAAGCAGCTAGCAGTTGAAGTCACGCCGCATTTTTAAAGGTTATGTGGTGAGATGGAAAGAAGGCCATGTAATGTAGATATAATTGCTAAATTTGCAGTTACCTGATGTATGTTCTGGTGTTTTACTGTCACACTGTAGGAAGCCGGATGTAACGAGCAGAGGCAAAGCTGCTGGATGTTATTCGCAGTCTATCATTTTTCTACAGAGCAATAATAATAATAATGATACATAACTAGATCAAATGACAGTCAACCTATAAGGAAAGGACTATATGAATGAAATGAATGTGCGTGTAAAAAGAGGGAAAATTAATTGTGAATTAACTTGATATCCATATTACATCTTCCTTACAATATTCGATGTAGGAGGAAAAGAAAAGGAGGAAACAGAAGAGGCTAGACAACAATGCAGCGATGCATTAGGATTAAATAATGAATTGTTTAATTATAGCGGCTGCAATATTAGTTTAAAATTGCAAAAATGAATACACAAAGAGGGTGAAATGAAAAGTGAAAACAAAAAAAAGTCACAATTTGATGAAATTTGTCATTCAAAAGTTGAGAGAGATATTTCTAACTGTTGTGGGAAAGAAATTCAAGCAAAGTTTTGGGAATGAGCCATTCTTCAAAGCAACGGAAATCAAATGTTTGAGAATTCCCAAAACTTGGCTTCACCTTTATAATTCTCATGACAGTTAGAAATACTTCTCTCAACTTTTAAATGAGAAAATTATTTATCCATATTTTACTGCTGATGCAAGAGTGACTACTGCACATACCTTGTGAAGGCTATCTTCTGCAAGAATTTTCAGGATTGAAGGAGGCAAACTCAGCTTAAGAAGAAGACTAGTTTTCCATTGTGTAAAAAAAAGTCACAGCTGTATTTTGTTACATCTTCCTCCCTTCCATGCTTTAAGAGAGGAGTTTTGCTCAAATTCAGGATGATCTAAATGCCTTTTTTTTTTCTTTGCTTACCTGTACCTGATCTGATTTTTGTTGTAATATAATTTACAATATTAAACCTGAATTATGGGGGTCCTCGTTTATGCAGTCACCTGTTGGCAACCATTTTTTAGAAAACTTAACGATTCCAAGTGATAACGATTTTCATTGTCATGGCCACATACTAATATGGCTCAGTGAAAAGTTAAAAATATCCATTATGTAGAATCTCATGGCTATTGATACCATCCCTTTTTGATCCTCATTTAGAACCATTAATGAGTCATTCAGGTAGAGATCTGAAGAAATCCATCCTAATGGAAAAAAATAGTTGAAAAACATAAAATTGTCCTTGAACTGTTGTGATTGCATGCAATAAACAACAACAATTAGTTCCATAGCAAGAGGTTGAATTACCTTGAAATTGCAGTTTCTACACCAAAACAATTGTTGCCCATGTTGCTTAACCCTGTGTCTTCTTCATGATGCCCAGGAGAAAATGCACACAATCCACACTCTGATTGGTGATGCATTTCCTCACCATTGATCCTTAGAGGATGCTTAAAGCACTTGTCAAGCTGTGGGAAAATAATTCTGCTCCATGCCACCATCATGTGGACAGCTTCCTGTATGAGTCTTGGAGGTTGAACTTTGACTCATTCAAAAAGATAAATGTATTTCACCGCTCTGTGCTCCAATTAACATGGTTCCTGGCCCATATGAGATGGCTTTCCTTCCTATTCTTATTTCTGATTCCGATGCACCATACTCTGTTACAAAGTGTCGGTGCTGCTGAAGCTGTTTCTTGGCAAGAGTTATACTGTGTGGTTTGCCATTGCCTTCCCAGCAGTAGTTAGGGCAGGAATTTGTAATTTATTTCTGGTGCTGCCGATGGATCACCAATTATTCGTGAAGGACACCATGGGGTCTTTACCGTCCACCAAATAATGACAGCAGACAGGACACTCAGTTTAACAGCCATCTGAGGGCTGACACACACATTGATGAATCACCCTGCAAGAGGAACATCAGGATGACAGTTTATACCTGGGCTGAGATTCAAATCCAGGTGAGACAGTTTAGAGGTGATTGTGTATACCTCTTGGCTATCCTGCCAGCATTATTCTTGTTTCGGAGTGACTTTTTATTTATGCAGGGAATTAATTAATTGAAAGCCATTTGGAGAAATTTGCCACCTCAATATTGATTGCTTACATCTTTAGGTGTACTTTCGTTGAGATCATAGCCTGGTGTTGGCTTAACGGCTTAGGTGGCTGGCTTAAGATCTTTGGGTCTTGAGTTTGAGCCCCTGTTGTGCTGTTGAAAGAACACCAGGTGGGTTGGCTCAGCATGTCATCCTTCTGAGGTTGGCAAAATGAGTACAAGCTTACTTGTAGCAAGGACACTACATCGGCAGCACAGCTGTGCTTCCAGAAAATGATGCAACCAGCAGCCACAGGCTGCATACAAAACGATAATAAGTTGAGACCAATTGATAAAAGACATCTATTTTACAACCGGGGGCATGTTTTTCTGGTATCACAGTCTAAGGTCTTGCCCAATAACATGCACATTACACACTACAAGAGGTCAATGGACACAGTTTTATTGACGATATAGCAAGCATTGTTGTGCAACGAAATATCCTAAAGGCTTCTCTGTGGCCTAATCACTTCCTGAACCGTTACACTCACATCTGCTATGAGTTCATAAAAGGCTGAAGGTGAAAATATCCCCAATTCTTCACATTGTTTGTGGTCCTTGGGGTCGAACTCGATGATGGTTTTATCAACATGTCCCACAGACTCCACCATCAGACTTGAAGCAAAGAACACGAGGACTCGTCACTTCACAAAACTTGTCGAGATTTTGAAGCTGCGGGATATCTGTTCACTGCGCCATGCAATGTTACGCTATGCATTGACTTTACTGATGAAAGGGTTTGGCACAGCTTCCCTCCTATGGTATTCCACAGGGAGCAAGATGTGAGAAACCTCATTGATGCTTGGCCAGATATCCGACTAATTTCCCAAACTTTTTTTACATCACACAAACTTGGGGTTCTTTTTTTCTCTCAAGATCATTTTCGATGGTCTGCCAGATTGATGGTCATGGTTAATGTTTCCTGTAGCTCTCCACTTAATTATGACATTTTAGCTGGTTGCCAAATGAAATGTAGTTTGGGTTTTGCTGACTAATTCATTTCTTCTACGTTTCTTTAGGTTTTCATGAAACACAAAGCATTTTTTTCTTTTTACAGGATCTATGGCTCGAAGTGGAGCTGCAAGTTATGGCTGCTCATTTAATTCAAAGACCAGAGCTGTAGCTCCACTATAAAGGGTGCACCAAAAATCAATCAGGTGATTAATCGATAAGCCATTGTTAAATTTCCATGGAACACTTTCCTATCTTCAACAATCCATTCATGTGCAAATTTATACACCATTTTGAATACGTATTACAGTGAGGTGGGCAATATACCCACCCCTCTCAGGAAAGTTGAGCCATATCCTTCGCCTCCCTCTCCTCCCCCCACCTAACCAGCTCCTGTACATACCAGGCATCCTCCTTGTTCTTTTGTTCAATTTCCTGAAAGTTCCTCATTCAAAAGTGCATGCGACACCATCTAGCAGAGAATCCACTAGTACAGATGTTCAGGTCACTGACTATATATATATATATATATGGTGTCCCAAAAAAATATACAACTTTTAAAATGCTTCGTTTGATCCTAAAAAAGCAGTAATTTTGTCACTAATGCTTCATTTATTGTTGCATAGACCCTGAAGTTTATTTTGATACCAAGCAGGCCAGAAAAATGCCAAGACTGACCGTACAACAACGGACGAAAATTGTTGAACTTTGGCACCAGACGAAAGTGTCATACAGGTGCAACGTCTTTACTCGAGACATTTCGGTATCCACTTGCGCCATGCACCAAACTTTCGGACAATAAAGTGCACCATCGCAAAGTTTACCAATGTGGGAACCATCTGTGACCTTCACAAGGGTCACAGTGGTCGGAAGAGGACAGGTCATAGTGAAGAAAATGTGGAAATGGTGAGACAGGCGGTCGTTCAGAGTCCAAAAAATCGATTCGACGACTTTCTGCCGAGACAAACATTCATAAGAGCACCGTTCAGAGGATCCTTTGTCAAGACATTCATGCCTTTCCATACAAAATTCAAACGGAAACGGTGCTTACTGATCAACAGAAACGCAAACGACTAGACTTTGCAAATTGGTTCTCAGGAAAGTTGGAGGAAGATGCAGACTTCCTCAAAAAACTTCACATGATGGACGAATGCCATGCTCACTTGTCCGGGGAGGTAAACAAGCAAAACTTTCGGTACTGGGGAACTGAAAATCCTGGTAATGCATCAACTGAACTGGTGCCTCGATCTGTTCTCAAAGTCACCATGTGGGTGGCGGTTGGTTGGTATGGGATAATTGGTCCATACTTCTTTGAAGATGACCAGGGACGCACTTGCATGGTAAACCAGAGGAACTATCGCGAAATGATTCAGGAATTCTATCTGCCTGAGCTACGTACTCAGGCCCGTAGAAGAAACAACCTGATCCAGATGAGAACCCAGTGGTTCCAGCAGGAGGGGACCGCCCGTACAGCCAGGGAAACAAGGTGTTTTCTCAACCAACATTTTGAGGGCCACTTTATCTCCTCTACGAAGACGTTGAGTGGCCACTGTATTCCCTGACCTTACTCCTCCAGACTTCTTCTTGTGGGAGTATCTCAAGGACAGGATCTATGGAAACCCTAGGCCTCAGACTCTTGATCAGCTGAAGGAAAACATCCACCGAGAAATCCAGAACATTCCTCAGGAAACGTTTCCCAAAGTGAAGGAGAACATGACAACGCGTTTGCAGGCAGTGATCGGACAACGTGGAGCTTACGTCAAACATGTGGTCTAAAAGAAAACGACGATTCTATACCAAATTTAAATTTTGGTGGCAATTTTGACATTGGTACAATAAACTTCAACCTTTCAGCTTTCTATCCAGCCATATATCTTTTTTAAAAATATATGTATGATCATCCTCTTTGCACATGAAAAGTTGTATATTTTTTGGGACACCCTGTTATAATATATATAATAATATATATATATATATATATATATATATATATATATATATATATATATATATTTATATATACAAGTATATATTTATTTATTTATGTACAGCTGGGGCATTTATATGTGACGGTTTTATTATCATTATAACTTTTTTGTTTCGAAAGCAAATATAATAACATTTCTAAACAACATAGGCACATACTTTAAGTTTTTAAAATGAATTTTGATTCTTTATTTCTTAAAAATTACATCAGACAAATGGGCCCCTTTCGAATTCGTGCATTCACGACAGCGGATCATCATATTGTTCATTACCGCATAGCAAGCAATGTCTCTTGATCAATAGAGTGGATGGTTGCAGTGATGTTTGCCTTCAATTCATCGATCGATGTTGGATGTTCCTTATAAACTTTGCCCTTCATAAATCCCCAAAGGAAAAAATCTGGTGGAGTTAATTCTGCCAAATCAAAGTGTGCCTCATCCGTCATGATGACCTTGTTTGTGAAATTGGCATGCTCATTGCATAAAAAAAAACAATTTTTTAAATGCTCATCCCATTTAAGGTGCTCCATCATTAAAAATGTTAATGTATTATCTCTAAAATTAAGAGAACAATAATTAGGTATGCTTAGACTGCTTCCAGCTAGAAAGATTGCTAATGTGTCAGATATAAATGCCCCACCCTGTATATATAATCCAGGACTGATGAGGTTTTATTGCAGGTAAGGGGGCATCTTTTGTCCACTTTTACTGGAAACACAGTTTCCTCCAAATCCTAACCCACGGACATCTTATCCCACCTCGGGACATAGGGACTCTACTTGGCAGTGTCTTGAAGATGACATTTAAATGAGCACTTGCTTGTTAGAATGATGGACCGATTAAAACAAGATGCTACTCAATGGGAAGTGCCTGCTGTTTTCTGGGTAGGTTTCAGTATCATCGGAAGAGCATGGGCACATCAGTAACATGATGCATAGAAGATATGGTGAATGTCAAACAAGATCAACTATCATGCAGCAAGATTGATATTTGGCGATTAGCATCCATTGGATGCAGGTTTGAAGAGGATACCATTATCTATGTGGATTGTCTTACTTGCTCACCAATCTTAATATTTGGCATGTGATGTTGTTGGCATTACAACAATTGCAAATACAGCCACAGATCAACGAGACCAGAGTTACCTCAGCATACTCATCCATAGCATCCCAAGATGCCACAACATTGTTATCATTACCAGGGCTGGACACATGCTCTGTTTGACATGATATAGAGAATAAGACAGAGAGAGAAAGATGGAGACCAAAATAGTCACAGACAGGTGGTCTCTGTTTTCTCCCGCCTCCTTTCTGGTCTTGCACCCCCTGCTCTTTCAGTGCCTTGCCCCCCACCCCCCCCCCCCAGGTTTCTGCAGGGCACACACAGTCCACCATCAGCCCCTTCTTGTGAAACTACCTAAATTCAGAATCACTGATCCCCTCCACTCATTCGTTTCTCTTCTTCCCTGCTTGTGGAACCAACTTCCACATCCTCTTCAATCTCATCCTTCACTCTAGGTCTTCAAGACAGCTGCTCACCACCATCTTCGAGCATCTCCAATCCAAAACCATGATCTTTTATACCCTTGTTAACCTCACCACAATCCCTCCTCCTTCAAAATTTCCCAGAGAGATCGGGTCTGAGTTCAGACGGGGTTTCATCCCCGAATCGTTAATCCTAGCCGGCACGGCTTTGCAGTTTCCGCTCGGTGCAACCGAGCCGGAGTTGTAAGTGCTAGTTGGAACTCTACCGCAGTCGGTGGAGTGACCCGTTCGAGAAAGACGTGCCAAGGGCGTGAATCCCCAGTAGCCAAGACTGCGTGGTTATTTAGGTGTATTGGGATCTAGACAATTAACCCTACGCCACGCGGTCGAGATATTGGCGTTCAGGTCGATTAACGACCCGCCGGCTTCGGAGTTATCCGGAGCGACGGCCTATAAATTCCGGGGAGTCTGGTGGGAGACGGCATAAACTTCCCCACCTAGCGGTCGTTCTCGCCACTGACCCCCGGCCCGCAACAATATATATATATATATATTATATATATATATATATAATGATGTATGT
>CM068962.1:36305517-36320262 GCA_035128595.1 Eptatretus atami | reverse complement strand
AATTTCCAATTTTCCCTCCTTGTAGTTAACTCCGCCATCGAAGATGGATGGAGGTTACTGTTTTCACCCCTGTCTGTTTGTTTGTTTGTGAACAGTATTACGGAAAAACTCCTGGACGGATTTCGACGAAACTTGGTGGGGGGATTAGGTATGGTCCAAGGATCATGCCATTAGATTTTGGACTTGGTCCAAAAAAAAAACCAGAAAATTTTGCAACTTTTTTCAAAAAAATTTCGATTTTATTTGAAAACATTTGAATTTTTTTTTGGCATTTCTACATGTTTTAAGTGATTTCCACCCCCCCCCCAAAAAATTGTTAGAGAAAAAAACAACAAATTTTGCAACTTTTTTTTCAAAAAAATTTCGATTTTTTTTTGTGCATTTCTACATGCGCGTCAATCTAGTTTAGTTTATTCAATCGTGGTTCAGTAGAGTCTGATCCGTTTGACCTACAATGAATAGGATATCAGGTTCACTTAAGTGACCCAGCAGTATTGGCGGCGGAGGTTTTGCACTTTACCGAGTGCTCCCCTCTAGTTCCTTCTGTATCCATCTTGTCCACCCATGCATCCTGTCTCCCTCTATCTTGGCCTTCAACTCTGCTGTTAGTGCCCCCCCCCCACCCAACCCGCAACCCCTCCTATCTCTCTCTCTCTCTCTCTCTCTCTCTCTCTCTCTCCTCTCCTCTCTCTCTCTCTCTCTCTCTCTCTGCTCTCTTCTCTGCTCCTGTACTGTTCCTTTTGATCCTTGTTTGTGTTCCTGGTTTTGCCTGTTGTGTCCTGGTCTGTTCAGTTTACGAGCTCTTCCACAAGCTTGACTATGTTTACAAAAAATAGACTGATTACTGTATATGGCACTTTTTGAGGTAGATGGGAAGAAACACATTTCTGTTAATCCTTATCTTCTATCTATCTGTATATTACTAAACTCTCATCTTGTATGTATGTATGTAGTATTATGTATTATGTATGTATTGTATTATATATTATATATATATATGTATATGTATGTATATAATGTATGTATGTATGTTCCGAAATACAGGCAAAACGTACAACGATGCACAAAAATTTTCGGCCCACATTACTCACCATTCTCCTGCGGTTTGCAGTATCAAGTTTCGTTCAAATTTGCAACGAAAAAAAATTATTAAAAATCAATTCCGTTTTAGTCAAATACTCTTCGGGGTATTTGATCAATGCAAACAACCTCAGGGTATAGTTGCTAGAGCTATCTTTTTAAAAAAAATTTTTGAAATGATTTTTTATCAACGCTGTTACAACGGGAACCCAACAGGTTCACGGGTCGTCTAGTCCTTACTAAATATAATTCATGGAGCGGTGTTTGTGGGTTTGTTTGTCACAGACTCCTACAGTTCTGGGCCAATTATATCTAGACTTGCTACATAGTATCAGCATGACCGCAATTAATGACAGGGTGTTTTTAATCTTTGCTCGTGGTCTTGGGGGGGGGGGGGAGCAAATTTCTGTGTAAGTGTGTAAATGTCTCCAGGTGCGCCGCCTCCAGGTGGGGGAGTGGATGACAATCTCCACCATTTTGAGAACAGTATTCTGTCCCCACTTTTTCCAGTACAATGAGGTGTTTTGAATTATAAGCAGTAGGTATGTTTTTGCTTCATGCACGTAACCCGAGTTTTTTTTTTTTTTACCCCATGGGTCTTTTACCCCGTGGGGTTTTCCACCCACGGGGTCTAAGCGCTGCTCCATTCTCTCTTTCTTGTGTACAGTTCATTTGAACGTCTATTTTCCATTATTCGTGAACAGAATCCGATGAAAATTGACAGGCATACTAGACACATATGCGCAGGCATTACTGAGCCCAAAGTGCGATTGCGCCCTTCGGGCCGAGGAAGGCCCATTTTGGCCCATTTTCTTAAAATTGTTATTTCTCGTTATTAGTGAACAGAAACCGAACCAAACTTGACAGCTATATTCAGAGACCATTCCCCAGGCATTATCTGAGCCCAAAGTGCGATTCCGCCCTTTGGGCTGAGAACGGCCCTTTCAGCCCATTTTCTTAAAATTTTATATAAAAAAAATAAAATGAAATGCGCTGGGTGATGCCCAATGCAAAATTAAGTCGCAAATGATGATATGAAAATAGCCTCACTCTGTGAGTGTTTCTGGTTTCTTTTTCGATGCGATGAAAATCTTATCAAATTTCAAAACTATCTGTCGTCGTGCTATCGCTCACCTGAGAGTTGTACGAATGAACTCCCACATGGTATGTTCGCAATTTTAACTTGTTTTGCCTATCCATAGTTGTCAGTTGTCTGTACATATCTGTCAGTTGCCTACACACCACCCAAATAAAGGTATGCATCAGAAGAAGGTGTTGCATGCTTGGAACAAGATCGCCCGTCGGGCAGGTACTCTGCTGATACCAATAATTTGGCTTACGGTTTGTAAAGTGAATGTCAATACCTCTTATCTATAGTGCAGTTGTAACCAGTAACTCAATTATTACCACATATCTTTTCAAGTGGGAATATAAAAAAAATTGCGCTGCTAGTTTAGAACAAAGGAGAAGTTGTACTAAGAGCTCCATCTAGCCTCATGGCTGTACTACCGGGGTTGTAACAGATTACTGTATATATATATATATATATATAATATATATTATATATATATATATATATATATATATATATATATTATATATATATGATATCTTCTCTCTTTTATGTTTAGTCATAACAACATTAATGTTCATTAAATGCCCTTTCCCATCCTTGACCTTACTCCTATCATCTCCAATCCTCCTTTCCTTTGTCTCCCACATACCCACACACATTACCCTAAAGTCCATTATCTTGAGCATTATATCACCCTTCGTCTCTTTTTCCTCAATCCCTCTCATCCCCCATCCTGAGAAAGTTATACAGGAGGTGAGATCATTGCTGTCAAAAGCATTCTCAATTAAAAACAAAATGGAGGCCAAAGTAGTCAGGTGTGCGATAGAACAGAGGAGCCCCATTTAAGTTCCTTCTGACGGCAAACATCAAACCAGCAAAATTGATTACGGGAGACTTTCTGAACAATTCGATGATGCATGTCTTTGACATAGAAATGTGTTTAAAACGTGCAGCGAGTTCAAAAAAATACCATGAATTGGAGAGAAAATGCTGTCACTCAAGAACACATGAAACATATTGACCAGCTAACTTTGCTGAATCTCCAGATTACTTCATGTGGAACTAGCAGGGGTACCCGCTGCTATTCTAATCCTATGGCATTTTGAAGAAATCAAATTTTGTTTTTTTATTATTATTTTTTGGTGGGGGCCTAAAACACTTCTCTACACCCCCAAAAGGAATGGGTTTTGGAATAATTTAGTATTACATTTCACATAGCTACAATGGCTTCGGCACACTATATAGAGCGATAAAAAAAAATCCCAAAAGATCCAACTATTTTTTTGAAAAGTTTTTTTTTTTGGCCTAAAACACTCCCCAGAATTCAATGATGAACCTCTGAAAGTTTGACGAAGATCCGTTTGACCATCTGTGAGAAAATGGCAACACACAGACTTAAATGTCTCTTTTATGGAATAGATAGCAGAAGAGTTAGATGTCAGTGGGGAAGGGTGGAAAGTTATTCGGTCTCCCTTGAAATTCAATAAAGTTTGTGTGATGTAAATATTTAAGGATTGACTTCTACTTTATCAGACCTCAAAGGACATGGACACTCAAATGGAGATATGCTGTGCAGTTCGAGCTCACCCCCCCTCCCCCATACAGTTCAGAATTGTCCCATTGTGACTTTCTTCTCTTTGGACAACTCAAATAACATCTGGGTGGCATCAAGTTTATGAATGATGAAGGCGACAAAGCACATATGCTTTGAAATGGCCCTGTACCCATCCCAAATATTTACACGAGATGGCATCAAGGCATTCAAACATTATTTTGATGTTTTATATAATTGAGCAAGTCTGTATTTGTATGACGTGGACACCTTGAGGAGTAGGTTATGTTTCATCAACTACCCTGTTCTTTTCAATTTTTCTGGAACAAGTCCACATCAACCCTTGTCGTGTTTAAAAACTATTTTGAACATTGCTTTATGAAAGATTATGAAGCTATCGTGTATCAAAATGTTTTCTGCATATATAGCACATTTATAGCTGCAAAAAAGATTCTTCAATGTCTTCCATGACGAAGACACTAAGTCAGCTCATGATCCAAACAGGGTGATACATTTTAGCCTAACATCCAAATAGAATCTTCGCCCAATCAGCGTGCAAAGCCCTCGGGCCAATCAGAGTATCGAACCGCGGCCCAATCACTGTGTTGGGCCGCTGACATCTAAGGTGGGGAGAAACAGGCCCAGGGGAAGGAGCCATGGCACATTCTTTGTACAAAATTACTCCGTTAATGAGCGATTGCCTTTTCATTCCTGAAGACAGGCAATTTTAATGCAAATGAGTTGAAAATGTAAATGGCCATTGTGGAATTACCAGGAAATTCGTCTCTTTGATAAAACGGTAAAGGTCTTTTAGAAAGCTAAAAAGATACCTGGAGTTTTCATTGAAATCTTGTGATATCATCTCTTTATTGATGCACAGCTTTAATTAGTGTCAATTTATTCCTGAAGTTTAAATGTCGCAGTGACATTATAGTGGGTTTTTTGCAGATTACCTGCTGCCATATTCATCAGAGGCAAGTTGAATGTAAATAGGCTTTTTAAAAGAGCCGATATCTCTGAGAAGTATTCAGCTTATGTGATGCTAAGTATTGAGGAAGATATAAAACTGCTACTACTACGCCGACTACTATGACCTCTTTCATGGCCCCAATTATTGCCACTTTCTGGTGGGGTCAACCGAGGAGCGTGTTTTTTTGGGCCCAAGTCTCGATAACCGGCAGGAATTTGGAACTTAACTCGAGTGCCGGCGATAACTTGCCGACTCTTTCTAAAAGACACAGTTAATTAAAAGACACGTTAATTAAAAAATTAACGGCCATGAAGGACTAGTGTTGGCAAATGGCTCCTCTGGCTTTAGCTCCTTCTGATATGTCGATACCTCACCCTGTGTGGCAAATACCAGGGTGATGGTTTATAGCCGGTTCGAGATTCAAACCGAGGATAGACAGGCCAAATGCGATTTGCTAATTTTCAGGAATATATAGGGAACTGATTTTTTTTTTTTGAATATATTTTTCATCATGAATGTATTAGTGGGGCAACTTAGATAACAATTGTGCATTTGTGAGGAAAGCACCAAATTTGGCACACTGGTAGCCTATCATATTATGAACAGATTTGGATATTGGGCCATCTCAAATTCAGCCGCTGATGGCTGTGGCAGCCATTTTCCACTACCATCAAAAATTTAGATGGCCCAATATCCAAATCTGTTCATAATATGATAGGCTACTAGTGTGCAAATTTGGTGCTTTCCTCACAAAATGCACAATTGTTATGCTATATTTAGCTAAGTTGCCCCACTATATTGATGTATTAGATAACTAGAACAATTATACAGTCGTAGATTTTTTCCATTGGGTTATTTGGTTATACAGTGGGTTATTTCTTTATTCTCCCCACATTTTCAAAGCAAAAGCATCATCTTGTAAATACTAAATTAAAAGGAAAAATGTTGTCGCTTTTCCCAATTGTGTTAAATAAAAGGCTTGTGACATAATTTTTCTGAAATTGGTTCTCAAGCACGAATTTAGACTTTGTAGTTATTTTTCTTGTTCTCATGCTGTGGTACCTTTTTATTAATAATCCTTTGCCCTTTCACATGTTTCTTCTACATTGTTTGTTTGTCATTTGGTAACAGGCATAAAATATTGATGGAAACTTTTTCAATCTCATCGGCATCACACATTGCTCTTTTGAGGAATACTTTGTCATGCTGGGTCTATGCAGATTTTTCTCCTTTTGATGATTCATTTTGGACGAGATGATCTATCTTTTTTGTTAAAAAAAAATCTAGATTCATGGAAGGGAGAGGTGACAGAGGTTAAAAAGGAAATTAATGGTGAGGGCAGGGGGGAGGGAAAGGGGAGTGCGCAGTTGGACATAATAAGTAAGGGAATGAACGACCAAGAAAAATACGAGGGGAGGAAACACAGTAACCTGAAAATAAGGGAGTTGGGTTAGGTAGGGTAATTGGGGGTCGTGAAGATCACGAGGAGCGATGGAGATTACACATGTGAGATGGTGGTGTACTGTCTACTTGAAACCATGGGAAGAGTGCGATTGAACTGGCTCCAGAAGGCAGTTCCACAAAACAAAGTTCCGCACTACAAAGTTCCACCCAGAAGTTCCAAAAAGTTTCACACGAGCCACGAGGAGGCATTATTACTTATACAAGTTATTGTTAGTTTTCCATCCTTATTGGCATTTATTTTTTTATTTTCCTTACATTATCAGGTTTTATTGCGTTTCTACTTTCATACATACTATGGAGATGGAGTTAAGCAAGGCATCCTGTCGACAATATAGCTTGTGCTGGTGGACGTTAAAGATCCCACAGTGCCTTTCGAAAATATCGGGTCATTTCGTATCCGGGTACTCAGATGAAATCGCAAATTCTTCCCTGAATACCACCGAAAAGGCAATGAAAATCCACCCAGTGTATTTTCTGCCATTCAACTACTTTTGCAGCACCGGCGGTCTCGATGGTACGCTTCTTCATTTTGATGCTTTATTTTGTTTCATTATAAATTTGGGCTGCCAGGAGGTCTAGAGCCATAGACTCCTGCATGTATGCACATTCAGATCCACAAAGTGTTTGCCATCCCCTGGATGGACAACTGGATGTCCCGTGTTGTCTGCTGTATTAGTTGGTAGATGTTAAAGACGCCCGGTGTCCTTTGCGAAGAGTAGCTATCGCCGGCACCCTGAACAAATTCCAAATTCCTCTCCTAACCGACAAAGGGCATTGCATCAGCAGCTCAGTCGTGCCCTCAGCCAATGATGCTACCCCGCGGCCTAACACTGCATCTGAAATAACAGGAAGAATATTATAATTTCCCTTTTTATTGTTTTATCATCAGCAGACAGGAACCCTCACCCTGTTGGAATGTTTTCTTTATTTATGTACTTGATCGTTTATCCTCTCTTTTGCTCAATGTTGAGCTGTGCCTTTTGTAAGCAAAAGGAAACAAGCAAACAAACTTTTCCTGAGTCTTTAATTGAGGTAGCTGGCTGCTGGATTCCTTTGCATTCATCTTATATTGACCAGTTTATCTTGCTTAGAAAGTCGTTTTTGTTAAATGTGCCATTTAACACTGGTTTTATGTATACCTGTTAAAACCTATCTCACCGTGACCTTTTGAGTGGTAATGTATGGCATTTCCCTCTGGTCTAAATTCTCCTTATCCATATCTGAGTGGAAATTAAAGGCAACAATATTTTCTGCAGCATTACCTACTGTGCACATCATTTACAACATTATATGGGTGCAGGATGTAAATGTAAATGATTGAGACAATGTTATTGCAATATTATAACGTTATGATACCAACTTATTTCAACAAAAATAACACATCTTAATATATGATCAAATTAAAACGATCGAGCATGAACTGCAACAAACTTGGCAATCATGCTTTCTCTAAAATAGCTTCTTCTTCTTCTCCCATTAATAATGAATGAAGTTATCAACAATGAACAGCTACTGTCAGGGCTTCCACTGGTATGTGGATGCCCCTCTGCCAAACCTCACGTGGGGAGGAAAGGGGTTGGGGGGGAGGGGTGAGCCTTCTCTCGGAGGCCCAAACATATTTAAGGTACTGTTTTGCAAAAATGAACGAGAGAGTTCGTAGAACAGAATGACCTGCACAGTGTTACTTAAATTTTACTTCAATCTTAATGCAATAGTGATTGTGACCAATTTTCGTGCTGTTGAAGTAGTCCAGCAGAAGTAGTCCTGAATATCAACTTTATACACCACCCCATTGAACATTTATTAGCCCCCGTTGGACTTCATCCAAAACGGAGGCGTATGGATTTGGTCTTGATTTTCGTGTCCGTGTGCGCGTGCATGCATCCGCAACTATATCTTGGACATGTATAGACCGATTTTATTCGTACTTGGCACAAAGACAACACATCATGGTGTTCATAAGCACATCATTTTGTTTTGCGATGCAATCAAAGATGACTGACTGGCGGCCATTTTTGTTGTAAAAAAATCCGATGTTGAACACGTCCACAACCATTTCTCAGACATGTATTTACCAATGTTGTTCAACCTTGGTGCACCGTTAATGAATGATGGCTTACATAAGCACGTCATTTTTTTTTCAATATCAGATCCATGATGGCCGATTGGTGGCCATTTTGTTACTTAAACGTGTCCCCAACCATTTCCTTAACATGCATGGTCCAATTTTGATCAAACTTGGCAAATGTCACATGTCAAATGTCACAAATGATCGTGTATGTCACATTACCACTCAAGTCAGTTGCACATCCACATAAATCTTGTGAATATGGCCTAGCTCTTTAACTCCGTACAGCAAAATTACCAAAACCATGGAGGCTATGACATTTTATGTTTTTTCCTCCTTGTTTCAATTGAAGCACTTCATAACTGGAGATTCTTGGAAGCATTATGACAGGTGATATGTGCATTTGTGTTCAAATATATAATTACATTTAAATAAAATAAAGATTGTTTATGGCATGTAAATAAATTAATTCCGAGTTTTACCACCATTTTACTCAATGTCTATTACACCACCCCATCCAACATGTTACATTATATATTTGTGCGTGTTGTATGTGTCCTTTATGACATGCTTATAAACAGTAAGTTTCCTGTTTGGAATGATTTTCAATTTTGTTTGACTACCAGACAGGCAGACAGAGTAAATATATAATCTTACTCCTCTCTGTGCACGTGCTGTCAGGACAAATTCAGAGAACAAGTACTGTGAAACTGCAAGTTTGTCTTCCCATGTATGTTCCAATTTGTGTTTAAACCAGCAGAGAGTATTGCATCAGCAGTGCAGCCACACCTTCAGCAAATGATGCCACCACGCAGCCTTGTGCTGCACACGAACGAAGAGGTCAATTGGCTGTGCGACATCATGAGCTTTCCCTCACCAAAGGCCAGGTCACCACCCTCCAGGATTATGTGTGCAGTTCATTTCCCATCACGACTAATAAATAAACAAATTTCGAAAAGGGAGGAGTGCAATCCCAAAGGATAGAAATACAAAAAAAAAACTTCATCAAGATGAGATGAGGCGAGTTTATATGCAGAGGTGCGAAGGGAAGACAGGACCTACAGGATATAATATATGCTTTGCCAATTGCAATCAAGGTTCTTCTTCTTCTCACAATGCAATATTTTATTCTCTTTTCTCCTTCCAAAGTCTACACCAAATGTCATTACCTCTGCCACCGAAAGTGGATGGATGAAACTTGGTGGACAGGTTGGGTGTGTGACAAGGAGGAATTGACTCGATTTTGGTGAAGATCCGGATCTGGATACCATATTTTTTTTAAGCAAATATTCACCATGAGTGATCTGGCCAAAAATGCTGGAGAGCACAATGTGTTAAAACGTTGTGGACGAGTTGTGACAAAACTTGGTGGATGAGTTGGTTAGGTGATGAGAACAAGCCAATTCGATTTTGCTTCGGGTCTGGATCCACGTCCGGCTGATCAGTGGAATAAAAACCATAAATTGTTCAGCCTGTTGGAGATGTGCGCTCTAACAAGTGCTGTTACAGCTCATATATGTATATGTATATATATATATATATATATATATATATATATATTATATCAGGGGGCTGCAAAAGTAGGTATACAGTAATGAAAACAAAACGTGCGCACAAAACGTATTTTATTGATAATACAAGCATATCAATAATAACATACCAAATAAAACATATCAATAATAAACATATTAATCATGTATTAAATACATGTATTAAATGAATCCGAGCACCACTATTATAAAACTGGTAATACTGGTATAATCCTTACTGTGTACCTACTTTTGCAGCCCCTGTATATATATATATATATATATATATATATATATATATATATATATATATATATTTTAGACCTTATTGCGACCTGCGTATAAAGCACATGCCTTCACTTCCTTTTTCACTTGCTGCGATTTTCACCCTGAAGAGTGCAGCACGAAAAGCTTCGGTCACTATTATGTCGTGTTTGTTTGTATCCATATTAAAGTTCTGTAGTACCAAACATCCGTTTATATTTATTTTATGTTATATATATATATATACATACATACATACATATATATAGATACATATATACATATATAAATAAATATATATATATACACATATTATTGAGCCAAATATAATTCAGGCACATTATTGATATGAAAAGAGAAAATATCAATTGACGAAGCATTGCATTCCTTCACACTTTTCATTCATGCATTGACAGTAGTTATGTGCTTTTGCACTCATCATCCCATTCCTACCACGGTTTCCACGGTGGCAATTGGATTTTATGAGCGGAAAAAGCGGGAGGGTGCGAGAATAGGAAATAAAAAGTTTTCCTTGCGGTCTCATCAGTTTGTCAAGAAATCTCAGGACTTTGTTCTTGAGCTGTGTCAAGCGCGCTGTTAATTAATGAGCAATGGGTACGCTGCTTGAGACATGTGCCCCTGGCTGCACCATTATTATCAATCTGCCGCGGGCTTTTCCGTAGACAGGTTGAATACTGTGCACGGAATGCTGCCTTCGTCACGTGTCGTGCTTAGCGGTACGGAATGGCGTGGCATTTCCATTCGTGTACTAAAGATTTTGATGGTGATAAAGAGGTATCGTCTCCGAACGTGATGAACTAATCAGTCTAAATCATTCGCTGTAGCATACTTTTTTTTTTTTGAATCTGCAAACGTTGCGGAGTATAAATTTACAGACTGCATAAAAGAATCTGCAGCAAAAATGCAAATTTCTTGTCCTTTGAAAAGGTCACTTCAGTATTATTAAGACATACCACATTGTGTCAAAATAATCCTACTTTAAATAAATAAGCATCATTGACATTCAGTTTCAATTTTGTCGTTTGATTCGACGAGATGATGCAGAGTTAGAGCATTTACCTTTGAGCTGTCGATGATTTGAGTTCAATTTTTGACAAGACTATAAACTACCTGATTTGTTTTCTTACCAGGAAAGGCATTTATCGGGTAAGTATATACAGTATATATATATATATATATATATATATATATAATATATATATATATATACTAATTAAAGGGTGTGTGTGTGGTGTGTGTCAGTGTATCAGTGTGTGTCA
Organism: Eptatretus atami; assembly: GCA_035128595.1. Lineage (NCBI taxonomy): Eukaryota > Metazoa > Chordata > Myxini > Myxiniformes > Myxinidae > Eptatretus > Eptatretus atami. Next base: position 36,308,980 of record CM068962.1, on the reverse strand, counting down.
GTGTGCTCCTCCATAACTCCAAAACCATAAAACTAAGCAGCCTGAAACTTTGTATGCACAATAAGAAAATGCCAAGGGAGAGTAAGAGTGAAAATTGGATGTTTGGGTTAAATAAAACACTCCTTTTGAAGATGTTTAACGGTCTTATTTAATTATATGCTTCATCAGGCAATCCTCAGCCACCTCGCTGTCTGGGGGCTTAAGGCTTTTCCTGGGTAACCTCGCTGGTGTCTGAAGCCGCCATGTTTTTTGGCCTGCTCAACCATGATTCGCCTTGGAACAGGTCGCAATGACTTCTTAATGATAAAGTTGTTGTTTTCACTTTCCTCACTCATATTATCGAATGCCTTTTCATCATAGCTATGAATTTGCTGGGTATATTGCAATGCTCATAAACGCCTGGAGACGCCAGTGTTTATGGCTTTATTTCATTTGTGCAAATAAATAACCGAGAGCATCTCTTAAACTAAGCATTATTAGAAAATGTAAGCTCCAGATTTGAAAGTATCAGCATTTCCGACTCCCCAAAAAAGTGTTGATTTGTCCAATTCGGACATTGAACGGGCGTTTCCGGGTGTAGAGTTGTATCAACAGCAATTGTTAATCACTTGCCAAGTCAGGCATTCCGTTGGAGTGCTTGGGTGCTCAAGCCACTTACCGAGCTGTGCAGTACAGTTCGTGTCCTGATCGGGATGTGCAGTCAACAGTTACTACAAGGTTGAGGTAAGTATGCAGCACACACGGACATGGTACATCTGGGTAGATTTGGATCTGCATGGACTCTCCGAGGGTGTTTGGTCATTCCATGCCTGTTCTGGGTATCGTGGTGGCAATATTTTACCCCATATCTTATGGAGGTTCTTTCAGGTTTTCCTTCATCTTCGTACCTGTTTCTAAAGCATTTCGTTGTCAGATTTGCTTTGCAAAGGTTATATGTTTCTCTTTGTGATTGTTATTTGATAACACCCGTTTTCTGAGCCGCTCATCAATTTTATGTATTTTCCAAATAACTGAGCCAATTTTTTTTCACCCATCACACGCAATAAAGAATATTGTTTGAGAACATCTCCCTGAAATGTCTATATAAATGTAACGTTGTTTTTCGGTGAAAGCTACTCAAGGTTTCTGGGTTGTATACAATATGTACTGCAGCCGGTAATCACACCGACTGAAACCTGCCGATTCCCGAAAAATTGCCGATATCGGCCAAGTGTGTGTGTGTATATGTGTGTGTGTGTCTTAGATTGTTATCTATATATGTGGGTTTCAGAATGTGGAATGGAGTCCTCCCAAGGCAGGCTCAAAGCGTCCACCTTCATTTCAGGAAGGGGTCACGATTCATGGACCAAGCTGTGAAGTTTTCTGTTCTCAAAGTTTTGTGCCGAGAGCTCTCTTCAGGATCGTCGCTGAGCCCCGGACAGCTTCCAACTGTATTTCGTTTGTGATAATATCCCCAGTGATGGTTTTTCACTCACCTGTAAAGTAGTTCAAGGGAGCTTATGGGATGGCACGTCGTCCGTCCGTCCGCCCGTCCGTCCACAAATACTTGCAACTTCTTCTCAGAAACTACACATACGATTTCAATGAAATTTGACCACAACTTTTATCACTCGTGATGGTGTAAAAACAAAAACAGGGTCTGAAGGGGTCTGGAGAGGGAGTTTATGGGAGGGGGGGGGAGTAGGGGAATAGTTGCCTCCACAAAGAGGTATTTTCTTTCTTCTAAAATGACAACCAATTTTTCTGAATATATAATATATATATATATATATATGTATACATATATATATACATATATATACATATATTTGTATATACACATATACATATATATATATATATATATATTGTTATGGATGTGGAAATTTGCAACCACCATTCAGGTCCCGTAGGTGAGGTATTTCTGAAGTACATGTGTAGTTAGCCCAAACCCGTTGTTTAGAGGGAATTAATGTGATTCATTCGGGCTGTGACGCTTGGAGTCAGTCGTTTTTCTGTTCTTTCTTTATTTTTTGAACAACCACGTCTCACCACAACCACGCCATCCCCACCACAGCGCCAACCACACTGCAACCACGCCACCTCCACCATCTACGCTACTGCATCTTCGCCACTCGCCATTCAACAGGCTCCGTGCGGTTATGATCTCCGCGGAGGGAACATAAAGGCCAACGGGATGCGCCGGTTTTCCCGCCTGTTTCCCGTGTAATTCTCCGCGCTCGGTGTGGGGGAAGTGCGATCCGGAGCGGGGTTCAAAGGTGAGAAAGGGTGGGGCCTCTTTTTGGGGAATAATTCTCTGGCCCGGAGCCAAAAACTGACTCCCGGTCCCGCATGGTGCGGGGTGGAGGGAAAGCGCAAGGGCACGCCCCTTCGAGAAGCTTCTCCAAGAAGCTCGAAGGGAGGCGGGGCCAAAAAGGGGGCGGAGTGAAGGGCGGACGCCGCGCTACAAAAGGCGGACAGGACGGACCTTGAAGCGTCTCGTCTTCAGTTGGTCTCCAGGGTAGTTGTTGTTATTGGTCTTCGGCTGGTTGAGCAAGTTAAGTGGTCTTCGAGGCTTCCTGTGAATGGAGGCATGGACGGGAGACGCGGCGGTGCCGGTTGCAAGGTGGACCTGCGCGTCCGGACGAGGAGTGCCGGAGAGGGTTCGCCGGCCGAGAGAGAGGTCGGGACCAGGCGCGGCCACGCTGACGTCGCGGAGAGGGACTCACCAGCCAGACCAGGGAAGTCGCCACTTCTTTCTTTGGGGTTTTGGGCAAATGACTGTGGAGGCGCCTGTCTTGTGAAGTAGAACTGTTTAATGTTGCCGTGTGTCGGTCTTAGTCGGTAGTAAATCTGCATTGTTTCTATTGTTTTAACTGCTATATGTGCATTTGTGATTACTGTATGGCTGTATGTGTGCTTTACGTGTTGTGTGAAATAAATGTGCTTTGTGTTGAATTGTTCCCCGTTTCGCTGCGTCCTTTCCTTCGTTGAAACTCCATCTTGCTTACGTAAAAGGGTTCGTAGTGGGCGTGATACGCCCGATAATTAATTGGAACCGTCGAGGCCGACGATAACACGCTCGGTTATCCCGTATGCACGGAACGGACCGCTTAAGCTGTTCGTGTCCGAAGTCGACCTGCGGCGAGGTGCGATCGCCCGGTTTACCATCCGCGTGGGTACTTAGGTAGGTCGAGTTTGGCGAACAACCCTATCCCACGCGGATGGCCGATTGGCACGATCGTGGTGAGGCGAAAGGCCCACCCGTGACTGGCTCCCGGCGTTAGTCAGAGAGGGTCACGACAGAATTGTCCGTCGGTGGGCCGACGTTCCGCGATTCGAGTCACGTGGCCGTTCGCACGCCGGCGGGCGCGAATTCGCAACAATATATATGTATATACACATATGTACGCAAAACATATGTATAACATATATATATACGCATATACATATGTATATGCATATGTATGTATATATATATATA
>CM068962.1:36228253-36248985 GCA_035128595.1 Eptatretus atami | reverse complement strand
TGGGTGTTTGGGTTAATTAAAACACCCTTTTTGAAGATAATTAACGGCCTTATTTAATTATACCCTTCATCAGGTGATCCTCAGCCACCTCGCTGTCTGGGCTCTTAAGGCATTTCCTGGGTAACCTCACTGGGGTCTGAAGCCGCCTTGTTTTTTGGCCTGTTCAACCATGCTTTGACTTGGAACAGGCCACAACAATTTCTTCATGAAAAGTTGTTGTTTTCACTTTCCTCACTCATATTATCGAATGCCTGTTCATCATAGTTACAAATCGCTGGGTATATTGCAGTGCGTATAAACGCCTGGAGACGCCAGCGCTCGTGGCTTTATTTAATTTGCATGCATCAATAACCGAGAGAATCTCTTAAACTAAGCATTGTTAGAAAATGTATATTTGCTCCAGATTTGAAAGGATCAGCAGTTCCGACTCCGAAAAAAGTGTTGATTAGTCCAATTTGGACGTTGCACGGGTGTTTCCAGGTGCATAGTTGGATCGATGCCAATTGGTAATCGTTGTCCAACCCAGGCGTTCCATTGGAGTGCTTGGTTGAGTCCTTAAGCCACTTACCGAGCTGTACAGTGCAGGTCGTGTCCCGATCGGGATGTACAGTCGACAGTTACTCCAAGGTAGAGGTACATATACAGCACACACGGGCATGGTACATACGGTTAGATTTGGATCTGTACAGACTCTCTGCAGGTGTGTGGACATGCCATTCCTGTTACGGGTGCCATGGTGGCAAAGTTTCATCCCATATCTTATGGAGGTTCTTTCAGGTTTTCCTTTGTCTTCCAACCGGATATATTTATTGTGGCGTCACCGCTCGATCGCCCTGCAATCATTCATCGTCTAATTGTCCACCTTTTGTCCCTAATGAGGTGTTAACTAAATAACTTTCTCATTCCGGTTCGTTAGTTTCACATTTCAAAGAACCCATTTGGATCACGTGATAAGTTAAAACACGCCGTGTCCTTCCGATGTCAAGCCTTTATGCTCCTAAAAGACTCTAGAAAGGATTTGAACCTTGTGAATAAACTTAAACACCAAGAATTTGACCAGTGTTTTAAAATGGTTTGATTGTGGATTGCTCTGGCATGTCAAACACCACTGCCCCCAGAAGAATGAGAGTGTTCCTGTATTAGAACATCCCCCACTCCCTACAAATGACAACAACAACTCCTCCCCCTCACCAACCACCCCCTCCACCTTCGATGAAACTTGGTGGGGGGTTAGTATGGTCAAGGATCATGCCATTAAATTTTGGACTTGGTCCAAAATCCAATATGGCCGCTATGGCGGCCATTTTGAAAAAAAATATTTGAATGTTTTTTTTTTGCATTGACAACAACAACTCCTCCCCCTCACCAACCACCCCCCTCCACCTCTCGCCAGACACCCCTGCCCCTCTCGCCGACCAACCCCCTGTCCCCACTGTTCACAACCTTCCCTCATGCCCTCCCCCACCTCCTCGGAAATGAATAACGTTCCTTCCTTTACTGAAACCGATGATAACCCTCCCCTCTTGACAATACATCTACCCCCCTACCCCCCCCACCCCCTGCCCATAGTAGAAAAGCATAGCTCACCTTCACTAGAATCTGACATTCCTCCCGTGATGACCGTCCCTAACCTTCCTGTTATAGCTGAAACAGCTAATGAAACCCCTTCCATTATGGTTACAACCATAATCCCTCCTCTCTCAACCCCCCCCCCCCCCCCCCGTAATGATCCAGAAACATTTGAAACAGTTCGATCAAAAACGAAAAGGCATCTAAATATAAACATATGGCAACGACCAACCAACTAAGAAACCCAAAGCTGGAAGCTCCCAACTGTCCCTCCAAACCCTCATTTCAATCTCCCTCCTAACCATTGAAAAATCCTTCAACAATCAAAACCGATTTTTAGTCTTATAAGACATTACCGTAGATGATCCCCTGTCACTAATCACTGAGCCCATAATTATTAGAATGTACCGCAACAGTCGGCCATTGCCCCAGCCCCTAAAGTTACTACTCCAGCCCCATCCCTTCCCTCCATGGGCGAAGCCCTACTTGGCAAAATGGAGGGGTGTGATGAGGCTGACAATGAATTGAATGATGATACGGTGTCGGAGCCATCCAACATGGATGGTTCCATTAGTGAGTGCAGGCGCATAAAGGAAGATACTTCCCAAGTCTCCCCTGCTGATGTTAAGCTCTTTCTTAAAGACACATTTTGTAAAAGAAATGTAGTCATTTTAACCTTTTTCCCAGAATTACCACAATTCATCCAAGCAGCGAAAATGATCATCAAATGCCCAGACAATTCCACCTTTAGCCCTTCCCAACGGCACCGGTTATAGAAGTGTGTGCAAAAAGCTTAAGAATTGATGTCAAAACAATGAACTGGACTACATTGTGGGTCCCTTGTATACATCCTCCTCATCAGCTTCAAAATTTGTTGTTTAAACATCAATGGAGGAGCCAACATTATCTGTAAAATTCAAGTATGTGACCTTTTATTAAATAAAAAAAGTTGATATAGCCCTTCTGCAGGAAACCCATGCAAATGACTGTTGTGTTGCAGAATGGTCTCAGCTTTTCCCCGATGTTTCCTTCTTTAGTAATAGTGGCTCCCGAAAAGGAGGCATTGCAATAATCCTTAGCCCTTCCTTTCCCCCCTCATCACTTGTTTTTACAGAACTACAAAAAGGTTTTTCCACATCTTTAGAATTCTCATACCTTGGGGAATATTATACTATCCTAAATTTCTATGCTCCAAGCACACCCCTAGCTCATCAATAATTATTTAGCAACCTTGAAGAACACCTAACTACCCTTGATGACTGAAATTCCCCCCAAAAATCAAAATAATCACATTTGTATCGGTGGGGACTTCAACTGTACCCTCCACCCCAAAATCGATAGGAACAGGGCCGATTGCAACATGGCAGTTGCAACATCCTACCATCAGGCAATATTGGTGTCGTTACATTTTAAATAACCTCGTGCTTGCACAACTAGATAACGTTTATGTTTATCCCATTCTGGAACATATTTTTTCATCATCCCAAATCTGTCCATCTGGTTTCTGAGACCATAGCATGATCCTCCTAACTGTCTCCATCCCCCAACCCAAGCACAAGAATGCTTACTGGAAATTTAACAACAACCTCCTTGATGATGCCACCTTCAAACAAGCCTTTGCAGAGGTATGGTGTGTCTTAGTTGCTTCCAAAAGGAGATTTCTGTAATTTAAAGCAATGATGAGACAATACTAAAACACACATTAGACTCTTTTGCCAGCAATACCGTACATATAGTGCTCAAATTGAGCAAAAAAGTATAACTCTTCTTGAGGATGAAATTCTAAAACTGCAGGAAGAGCCTCATGGGACAAATTTATCTGACCCATTTAAAAAATAGAACAGCAAATCCATGGAAAAACTTCTCTGCTGAATTTTACATCAGAAAAGTGAGTGCATAGTGCATTTATACGGTTAAAAATGAAATATATACACAACCTTGATTCCCCAACCAAATTTTTCTTGAACCTTCATGAGGAAATTGTGTCCCCTCAAATAATGAGGCGACTTCATAACGGGAAACTCCTTTGTGAGGACATTCTAATCAGGCACGCTGCTCGGAATCATTTCAACCAATTGTTTGCACGTCATAACATAAATCCAGATGTCATATCTGAACTTGTCTCCTCCCTCCCAACCTTAGCAGAAGAACGGAAACAACAGCTAGAAACCCCCCTTTCCTACTGCTGTCCTCAATACCTTGGAACATGACAAAGCCCCTGGACTTGATGGACTGACAAGTGATTTTTTCCAGTACTTCTGGGACTTTCTTGGACCCCACCGATTACAGGTGTTCAATGAAAATTGAATGGATGGGCAACTACCATGCATCTGTCGGAGAGCAATTACCTCCTTAATTTCAAAAAAGGAGACTCAATTGATTGAAAACTGGCGTCCCATCTCTGTTCTATGTACAGATTACAAAATTTTAGCCCAAGTTTTATCTTGTCGTTTAAAAAATGTTATGAACTCTTTAGTAGGAGAGCACCAGTCTTTTTGTATTCCTGGACGTGCTATTTTTGATAATATATTTACCTCCGCCAATGAAGGTGAAGGAGGTTATGTTTTCACCCCTCTCTGTCTATTTGCTTATTTGTCTTTTTGTTACTTGCAAAATTGAAGATTTTTCAAGTCTATTGTTCAGTCGATTTTGTTATTGGGTCGTCGATCTAGTCGAAAAAAACTTTTTCGAAAAAAAAAAAATTGAGATATTTTTTTTCTTCTACCCTTATTATCAGTATTTCCGTCGATATGTTTGTCTGTCCCTCTGTTCGGTCCAGTGCTCTGTTAATACAATGGCGATTTCGATGAAACTTGTTGGTAGGTTCATACCATGACCTAGTTGTGTGCAAATGAGAACCGTTGCTATCGACACCACCGTTGCCTAGCAACGGGACTTTGAAACTTTTGAAAAATCAAAAAAATTATTTTTTCGAAAATCGAAAATCGGGCCACGAGCGACTGTGGGCAGCACATTCAGCCATATTGTCAAAAATTTCCAGCCGGATCCTATGAAAACTGTCGAGAAGATAGACTTTGAATGAACCCTGTCGAAAACAATAAAAAAAAAGAAGTTCATTATATCTCAGAGACTATGAGTCAGATATACATGAAACTGGTATGGTAGGTTCATGGTATGTCCTAGTTATGTGTGAGAAAGAACCGTTGCTATGGACCCCTCCGTTGCCTAGCAACGGCCGAAAAACCTCTAAATGTGGGGTATTTTAACGAAAAACAATCTGCAGCATTAACCCTTGAAGCTAGAATCATGAATTTTCTTGTGCTTAATCCTCAGGTCATTCCCCATCGAACGGGCCCATCCGCGTCAGGTTCTATTGGGTAGTCGACTACCCATGTCCACCTACCGGCTTGTTCTGTCTGTTTGTCCCTACAGGTCACAATTTTTAAACGATTTTCACGAAACTTCACCACCTGGTAGAGTTTGTCATAAGGAAAAAGGCTATTATTTTGAGGTCAAAAGTCAAAGGTCAACATAGGCCAAAGGTCAACAATTTCGGTGAGATTTCTAAAATCCTCAATTTTCATCCCATTGACTTGCAATTTGAGGATTTATACTTCAGGTCACCAAATTCAACTCGCTAATTATTTTTGAGGTCAACATGGACCAAAAGGTCAACATAAGCCCAAGGTCAACTAGAGGGGAGCACTCGGTAGAGTGCAAAACCTCCGCCGCCAATACTGCTGGGTCACTCAAGTGAACCTTATATCTTATTCATTAAATATGATGTCAACAGTGCTGACAGTTATAGTTCTTTTCTCCAACATTTTTTGGGGGGGGGGGGGTTGGAAATCACTTAAAACATGTAGAAATGCAAAAAAAAGAATCGAATTTGAAAAAAAAGTGCAAATTTTTTTTTCTCTAACCATTTTTTTTGGGGGGGGGGGGGTTGGAAATCACTTAAAACAGTAGAAATGCAAAAAAAAGAAATCGAAATTTTGTCGAAAAAAAAGTTGCAAATTTTTTTTTTCTCTAACCATTTTTTTTGGGGGGGGGTTGGAAATCACTTAAAACATGTAGAAATGCAAAAAAAAAAAAATTAAAATATTTTTTTCAAAATGGCCGCCATAGCGGCCATATTGGATTTTGGACCAAGTCCAAAATTTAATGCATGATCCTTGGACCATACCTAACCCCCCCACCAAGTTTCGTCGAAATCCGTCGAGGAGTTTTCCGTAATACTGTTCACAAACAAACAAACAACCAGAAAGGGGTGAAAACAGTAACTTCCATCCATCTTCGAAGATGGCGGAGGTTAACAACTGAAGTGGTATTTCTAAAATCCTCAATTTTCATCCGATTGACTTGAAATTTGAAGAGAGTATATATTTCAGGTGACTGAATTCAACCACCAATTATTTTGGAGGTTCACATCGGCCAAGTTTCTAAAATTGTCAATTTTCATCTGATTTACTTGAAATTTGAAGAGGAGTTGCACATTTGGTCATTTAATTCAACCTCCAAGTATTTTGAGATCAAATTTGTTTTATGGATTTTGCAAGTGTCATGCTCTGCACAACATATTTTTATTGTTTGTTTGTTTGTTTGTATGCAGGATATCTCAAAAAGTTGTGGACGGATCCAGATGAAATTTGGTGGGAAGGTTGCGTGTGTGACAAGGATGAATGATTAAATTCTGGCGAAGATCCGAATCCGATAATTTATGAAGTAAATCTTCACCATTGAGAGAAAGGGCCAAAAACGATATAATAGCATGATATTTCAAAAAATATTTTGGGCCTGATATGTTATCATGGATCAGGCATTGCATGGTGGAGATATACACTCTACTGAGTGCCCTTCTAATTTTTATCTGTGACACTTCGGTTTTGTAATAATTTTAATAAGAATGTTGGCCTAGTTTTTATTGACCAAGGAAAAGCTTTTGACTGTATCGATCACATCTATATTTTTGGAATCTTAGAAGGCTTTGGCTTTAGTCCTATTTTTATGTCTTATGTTAAACTTTTATCTTGTAACATATCTAGTGTCCTCAATGTCAACCAAGTGCTATGCTCTCCCATTGCTACACAACGGGGTGTATGGCAGGGTTGCCTTTGTCTGAACCTCTTCTATTTCAATTATGAACTCACATTTCTGGCTTTACTGGATCTGTCCTCTCTACACCACTTAAAGTTTCTGCTTACGCAGATGATTTCTGTATTTTTTTTACATCACAATGCTGACACTACTGTAATGGCTCGAGCATTGGAGACATATTCTTAAACTTGTTCTGGCCAGGTGAACTGGGGAAAGAGTAATGCCCTTTGGGCTGGACCTGCAGCCTACCCACCAATAATCTTACCAGGAGGACTGAACTGGCATCAAAATGGAGTTAAACACCTTGGAGTTTTTCTCGGCATTCACACCTTTGAGCTGCAGAACTGCGCAGGACTACAAGACCAGGTGATGCATAAACTAACCAGCTGGAAAGGATTCCTTTGTTAACTTTCCTACCATTGAAGAACCTGATTGCCTCCATGCTGTGGCATAAGATGATTTACAGTATTTACAACCTCCTGACAACCTCTTAATCATGCTTCAGAGAAACATAATCGACTTCTTCTGGAATGGGAAGCATTGCTTGCAACCTACCATGACTTACCTGCCGCTTACTAAATGTGGACACAGGTCTCATTGACATTCGTAGACAAATACTCCTATATGGTGACGAAGCCTTATTATGGAAGCCACTGGCACACTGCCTACTTCAGACTGCAGGCAGACTTGGATATTCCTGAGAACTCTTTGTGATGAACCTTCAACACATTGATTTATCCCCATTACCAGCCTTCTACCAAGGGGTGATTAATGCATGGTGAGCGTTTTCCTTCTCCCATGAAATGGTGATTTGCAGCATGGAAATGTTCCTCGATGAGCCTTTATTTTGCAACCCTTTCCCCTAAAACAGCTTAAACGAAAGAGCGCTCATTCAATGCTTCACTGATGCTGGCCTATTCTGAGCAAAGCACCTCAAGACCAGAGCTGCGAATCAGTGGCCTAGCACTACTGCACTGGTGGAAAGAACCGGAGTAAGGTCTGGAAGAACTATCTCATGGTTTCTTCAAGGAATGCTCTCCACTTCCTGAAGCACTCGACAGAGTATTGGACCTTCACCCGGTACAACTACTGATACCAAAACTGGCCTATTTCCCAAACTCCTAGTGTACGATTCAACAAACGATCCCTTGCCTGGTAGAGACAAGCCGAACAACCCTTCATAATCTCTTACCTCCTTTTGAAAGAAAAGATTGGTACAATGCCTGCATCAAAGTCGTGCATGCAGTGGAACTGTTGGAGTACCTGTGGTTTCGATGGCAAGAGATTATATCTCCAACACCATCCACCCGACCCAACGAGAAAGGGTTTTATTCCCGACCAACCCCAAAATACTGCATGTTGGAGATATCCAATGGAAATTAGTTCACTGGGCTTTACTCTGTAATTATTTACTGAACCGTTTCTCTGCCTCTAATTCTAACCTTTGCCCTTTATGTGCGTCCATTGAAATATTCTCAAATATATGTATATATATACCTCGAATGCAGATGCCTGAAAACCCTCTTTTTAGCCACGTCTCACGTAGCGAACGCTGGCTCTAAGAGAGCTCCGCGTTTGCTTCTTCTGTTCTTCTTCTTCTTGTTCTTCTTCTTCTGGTGAAGACAAAACCTTTCTGACGCGGCTCTTGGACACATTTGTCCTTTGTTTTTTTGTATCCCTGTTGAGGCTCGTATATGAGCTAACACACAACACACAGCAAGGGGGGCATGAGACAAGAGGGCGGGAGTGGGAAGGACAAAACAGTGTGGAACAGAGACATTGTAGAGATCTGTGGAAGAGAGAGAGGGATGGGCAGGGAACATGGGAATACAAGATGGACATTACAGGGAATTTCAGGAAAGAAAGCAGGGAATTTGAAGGAGGTGGGTTTGGGGTGGAATAACGGGGTAGAAAAGATCGAGGATTTGGATGGTGGACGATAAGAGGTGGTGGTGAACAGCTGTTTTGAAGCCTGGAGGAAGAATGGGATTGAACAGAGTGAGGGAGTTTATTCCAAAGGTGGGAAAAAGAGGAATGAAAGGGTGAAGGTGAGCAGTGATTCGTGATTTTGGTAGTTTTACCAGAAGGAGGTTGTTGGCGGACCTTGAGTGCCATGCGGAAATATGGTGGGGACAAATCGCAGACAGAGCAGGGGGGGGGCGAGACCGGAGAGGAGACGGTAGAAGGCATAAAGACCACCGACCTGCCTGCGGTGAGAGAGTGAGAGGCCCAAAGACTCAGCCTCATCGTGGGAGATGCCAATGATCCGAAATGCCTTGGTTTCCACAGCGTGAAGCCGAGAAAAGTGGGAGGCAGGGCACCAGCCCAGATGGGAAGCTGTACTCCATCAGACTGCAGACGAAAGCTTTGTAAGTGGTCAGGAGCTCAGTTGGGCCGAAGAAGGACTTTGCATGACGGAGGATTTTTCCAGTGGCGACTGCTTTGGAGGCGAGGTTGGAAATGTGGCATTCCCAGGAAAGATCATGGCAGATGGTGAGACTCAGAAGCTTGAAGAAAGAACTTCTTCCAGAGGATTGTCATGAAAGTAGATGGGTGGGGGGGGGGGGGGGGTCCAAACGGTACTTTCGGAAAGACAAAGTGAGAGTGTGAGATTTGTCAGGAATGAAAGACATGTTCCACGTGTTGGCCCAGTTTCTGATTTTATCCAGATCTGCAGTGAGCGAAGAAGCTGCTGCTTGCCGGTCTGAGGGATGACAGATGGTATGGCAGAGGGTGGAGTCATCAGCAAAGAGATAAAGTGGATTTTCCAGAGAGTTGGGGAGATCATTGATGAAAACCAGAATAAGAACAGGGCCCAGAGGCTACCTTGAGGAACTCCAGCCTGGACAGGAAGAGGGGATGAAAGAACTCCATTTAGGGCCACACGTTGACTGCGACAGGAGGAGGAAGTCTGCGAGCCATGAGTGGAGATGGCCTTGGATCCCATAGGAAGAGAGTTTGGTGAGCAGGGCAGGGTGCCAGACCGTGTCAAAAGCACCTGATATGTCTCGGGATATGGCTCTGATTTCATGTCGCGCATTGAGGCCCTCCATCCATTGTTGGGAGAGCAGAAGCAGCATATCCAGGATGGAGTGACCTGGTCTGAAACCAAATTGATGATCAGAAACCTTAATGATTCTTTCTCTCTCTCCTCTCTCTCTCTCTCTCTCTCTCTCTCTCTCTCCTCGCCCTGCTGGCTGTTGGTACGTTGTGTGTACTGTCAGGCCGTTCCTGCTTCGTGTTGTGAGTACCCCTCCTCTGCTGTGCTGTTTGGTTTTCCACTTTCCCTTTCGTTTCCCATGTGTTCGTTTCTACTTGTGGACTTTTCCCGTGTTTTTTTTTCCTTCTGTCTGAGAGAAGAGAGAGAAAAATAAAAAGAGAGATAGAGAGCCCACGGTCTCGTGTCGAGAAAATCGTAGGCCGAAGGCCTGTCATGGCCGCCTGGGAGGTTTTTCTCGTTCACTGCGACCGTGTTCTTTGTTAATTCTCAACTTTAATCGTTAATTTCTTGGTGTTTGTGAAAACGCCTATTTCTCTCGATAAGTTTCTAACTTGTTTCTTGAGTTAGAATGGCGGGTGAACGTTTCCGTGTCGAGATGTTCGAGTCACGAACTCGTAAACCAGCTGTTTTTTGCTTCCCTCCAGTGAGGTGGAACTTAACGATGTGCTTTCGCCATTGGTAACATCGTTGGTTTACATAATATTCGTGCTGCTTCTCGCATGAATAAGAAGTTTGTGTGTTTGTGTCGGAGGAACACTGGTCGCCACGGTGGTTGAGCATGGCCTGTTCATCGAACCGAACACTTACCTCTCTGTGTTCGCTTTACAGGCCCAACAGTTAAAGTATATATAATAATATTCCACATTATAAGGAACCAGGACTTGTGTAACCAGTTAAACAAGTTCGGTAAGGTTGTGTCGAGGATCTCGATGGTGCCGATGCGTCATGTTAGCATAAAATTTAAACACGTCATGTCCTTTAAAAGAGTGGTTTATATGATGCTACCTGAAAATGGAAAAAACACCGAAGTTTGTACTCAGTGTAAAAATCGACGGGTTTGAATATAAAATGTAAAACACTGAATGTGTTACTCAGTGTAAAAAATCGACGGGTTTGAATATAAAATGTTTGCCTCCTCAGAGGTTATGACGTGTTTTTGGGTGTGGAGTTACGGGCATGTGAAGAGTGTTTGTCCCAATGCGGTTACACCGCAAAAAGTGAATGTTCGGTGAGGAACGATTCTTCCTCACCGCAAACTATGGGGAGAAGGTGAATGGGGAGCCCCGCCCCCACCCCCCACCGGCTGAGGTGTTCGACGAGTTGGACTCGTCCACCCGACCGGCTGGAGAAGGGTGTGTAATCGTGACGTAATTAATCCACCCCCACCAAACGAGGAAGTGAAAGTGGTTGCTTCCTCTCGTTTACCATCCACTGTACAGGACAGTGTGGACGATATGGAGGTATCTGTTACGGATACCAGGAAAAAAGGCCAAAAACGGTCAAAATTGATGCCTTTGATGCTAAGGAGCAGAATAAGGTCCAGATCGTGTCAGGCTCGGTGGACCTCCAAGGTACGTCTGACATTGGAAACCCCTTGGTGGTACCGGAGTCGTGTGCGATGTGGAAACTTCGCTTGTTCCACTGGCCGACTCTGAGTGGGACACAGAGAACGGTGAAGTATACTCAGGTGTTTTAAGTGTTTGTGCCTGTTAGCCAAACTTGTTCAGACGAGTTAATAGCTATGTCTGACAGTGATGGAGAAATATATAAAGGGAAAATCCCTGTGAGTTAAATGTCAACCCCTCCCTCACAGATGATGATGTAAGGCTTGTAGAGGGGAGGACATGGACAAGGCAAATTCGAGGGGTCCGTAAACAGAGCAGAACTTTCTGTTGAGCCAAAAGAATGTTCCACAAGTAATAGGAGAGGCCATAGATGAAGCACTTGATTCAGATGAAACCTCTTCTACCCACATATCAGTGCTTTAAACTCTTCAAGAGGATGAGGGGGAAACGACACAACCTTAGTGTCTCAAGAAAATGTGATTAAATTCCTGGATGAGACATTCAGGAAAAGATACGTAAAAATCAAAGATTACTTCCCGAATTTACACGATTTCATTTAAAACTGCAAGGAGTATGATTCGTGATCCTTATCAGGTTAACATGTCAGATCCTCAAATCCAAAGGTTAAGGAAATGTGTTACTCGGGCTGGTAAAGAGCTTCAAGAATAACTAACAGAATGGAGATAAAAGTAGCATCCCTGAACATCAATGGAGGCCGCAGTTGTGTGCGTCGCCTCCAGGTATTCAGCTCTTCCAAAATGAAAAAAATTGATGTGCTAATGCTGCAGGAGACACATGCAAATCAGTCTTCTGAGGATGATTGGTGCAAAATCTTTAAAGGTTGTCTTTTTTTCTCGAGTGCGCTTGTTGAGGCCAAGGCTGGTGTGGCAATTGTGTTGCATCCTCGACTCCAGCCTTCGAGATAACTTGTAAGGAAATTGCAAAGGTTACTTACTGTCTGTGCAATTTGTCAGTGTAACCTAAAGATTTGCATGACAAAAGTTTACTGTCCTAGTGCTAACTCTGAAAGAGGTGCCTTTCTGTACAAGTTGGCAGAGTTTGTAAGGCCTAGGTCACATTTGCTACGGCGCTGTGGGGTCTCCAAAATCTACGGCCACTAGCAATTATACGGCGGCCGCAGTATTTCCACGGTCACACAATGAGCAGTCACATTATGTTTTTATTTTTCGGGGAGCCGCACGGCGTATTTAGGCCTAAGTCACATTTGCCACGGCGGCCGTGGGGTCTCCAAAATCTACGGCCATAGCAATGATACGGCGGCCGCAGTATTTCCACGGTCACACAATGTAGCAGTTACATATGTTTTTATTTTCTGGGAGCTGCACGGCGTATTTATAAATTGTGGAGACCGAAAACGTGGGGTTGCGTACGGTCTTTGATTTGATGTCGCACGGTGACCTTAGGGCGTTCCTGCGGCGGCCATAGAATTTTCAAGGCAGACGCAAGGTGCCCGCAAGGCGACTGCAGGGGACCGCAGGGGGCCCGAAGGAACGTGCGGCCAGACGGACGGTAACGAATGGGTAATTTTTTTTTTTTTTACCAGTTTTTTTTTTCGGCTTGTCGAATTGCTACGGCGAACGTAGAAATGAAAAAAGTTATAACTCCGCGTTATAATTCCACGGCGACCTTACGGCCTGTTAAAGATAGCCATATGGCGTAGGGCCACCCTGAGGCCACTCAGAAACTCTGCGGCCGCCGCACGTTTCCGTCAATTCAGAGGGCGTACGGCCGCCGTATCCTCGCCGTAGAGCAAATGTGACTTAGGCCTTAGTCTTAGAAATTGTGGAGACCGAAAACGTGGGGTTGCCGTACGGTCTTTGATTTGATGTCGCACGGTGACCTTAAGGGGGCCCTGTGGCGGCCATAGAATTTTTAAGGTAACCTCAAGGTGCCCACAAGGCGACCGCAGGGGGCCCTAAGGCGAACGTGTGGCCAGACGGACGGTAACGAATTGGTTAAATTTTTTTTTTTTAACCATTTCTTTTGTTTCGGCTTGTCGAATTGCTACGGCGAACGTAGAAATGAAAAAAAGTTATAACTCCGCGTATAATTCCACGGCGACCCTACGGCCTGTAAATATAAGCCAAACGGCGTAGGGTCACCCTGAGGCCACCGCAGAAACTCTCGGCCACGCCCGTTTCTGTTAATTCAAGGCATTCAATACTCCTATATGGTGACGTGGGTGCCACTAGCAATATTACGCGGCCCGCATTTCCACGTCATGGATATGCCTAGCTATGCTAGCTGTAGCCTAGGCGTATCCAGTATCTAGGCTGCCGTATCCTCGCTGTAGAGCAAATGTGACTTAGGCCTAAGCACCATTGACTTAACCATGTTGTTGTGTCTGGGGGGTGACTACAACTGCACCCTCAACCCACAACTTGATCGGAACACTTGTGAGCCTCATCCACCAGTGCAAGGCCTTTGCACAGCTAGTCAAAAAGTTTAAACTGGTGGATGTGTGGTGGGTACAAAACCGTAATATCCGTCAGTATACATGGGTTTGTGCATCAAGAAATGTTTTGACGATGGCTCGCCTAGACAGATTTTATGTTAATCATGAAATGGTAAACATTGTTAAGAACTCTTATATAAGCCGTCTGGTTTTCCGATCATCACATGGATTGTTATGGTGTGTGGCTTTCCTCATCATGTCTGTGGAAGTGCATATTGGACTTTTAATTGAAACTTTTTACAAAGTGCACATTTTATAGAACTTTTAAAATGGTATGGGAAAAATGCGAGTCACAAAAGAGTTCATATTTGAACTTAAGACAATGGTGGACTGCACAAAGTCCCAAAATCAAATGTTTTTGCCAACAATACTGCTCTTACAGCACATACAACGCTTTTGGTGTGTATCTGCTTTAAAAAAACGATACACTTATCTGTGAGCAGAAAGCTGGATTGTCTAGCGTGGATGTCCAGCAGTTGTCGGAGAAAAGGACCCTTCTGGCTGAAATGGTGAAAGAGCGGCGGCCGGTGCTTTCGTGCCGACTGCGGAACGAAAAAAATCCAACTTGACACACCAAACAAAGGTTCTTCAATTTGGAAAAAATGGTCAAGACCTCTCAACAAATCCATGCTTTGCGCTCTTCTGGTGGTGATTTGTTGACCTCCCAGTGATATCAAGCATGAACTATGAACTACAAGACTATTTTTCTAAACTTTCGCAAAAAGAGCTGTGAATAAGGAGAACAGGAAGGCGATGCTTGAACAGCTCCCTTCTCTGTCTGAAGACCAACAGCAATTGTTGAGCCTGACATTTCTCTTGGAGAACTTACTGCTGCGCTCAAGGATAGCAAGGATGGAAAGCCCCTGGAAGACGGCCCTCGGCTGAATTTTATAAGGCTTTCTGGGACATTCAAGCCCTACTCTTCTTGAGTGTCTTTCAGGAGAGTGTTGAACAAGGTGAATTGCCTTGAGCTGCCGGAGGGCAGTTTTGTGTCTCCTTCCGAAGAAAGAAACCTGCATGAGACCGCAAATTGGCGGCCTGTGTCACTCCTCAACACGGACTATAAAATATTGTCAAAAGCACTTGCAACCCATCTAAAGGAAGTCATCTCTTTCTTGATTGGCACCGATCAATCATACTGTGTTCCAAATGTTCCATATACGATAATATTTTTGTTGGTGAGAGACTTGATCAGTCTCGGTCGAACTACATCTCCTGTTTTGGTTTATTACTTTTAGATCAAGAAAAAGCTTTTGACAGTGTTAACCATTCTTTTTTTGTTTGATGTATAAGGAGAACAGGGTGTTGGGGAAAAATTTATTGCTTATGTTAATTATTTGTACAAAAATGCATCTTGTCTGCTGAAGGTTAAAATAGTCTTTGTTACCCTTCCCCTTTCAGCGAGGCATCCGTCAGGGCTGTGCGCTATCAGGCATGCTCTACAATCTATCCGTTGAACCTTTATTAGTTTTACTTCGGAACTCCGTGTTGAGAGTCTCTCTTTCACAAAACTCCAAAGTCGTTGTTTCACCTATGCTGATGATATTGTGTTGCTATTGCAAATCAAAAAAGATGTTCTCTGTGCTCTCGTTGCCTTACCCAGTTTGAGCTTGCTTCTACTGCAAGGGTAAATTGAAAAAAAAGTGTAGCTTTTTGGGTGGCCCCAGATCGCCTTCCTCGTCCCTGGCTGTTTTACCAGTACAGGAGGAATACAGTGGAGTAGTGAGGGGTTTAAATATTTAGCTTATTTCTAGGAATTGAAGCGTATGAACAAAAAAATTGGGAGAACTTCCTGGAAAAAATTAAATTGAAACTGGCAAGGTGGAGAAGATTGTACCAACTTCTCTCGCTTAAGACACGAGTGTCAATTATAAACAACCTGGTGGTTCCATTTATTTGGCATGAGATTATCCCACTTGAACCTCCTAGATACTTGGTCACAGGCATTCAGAGGGTTCTGACTGATTTTTTCTGGGTGGCCACCATTGGCTGGCCAGACGTGGTCTGCAGACCCCGAAATGCGGGTGGTCAAAATCTGATGCATATCCCAAGTCGGATAATTGGCATTCCGATTTCCACGATTAAGCGCCTACTGTACAGTGAGTGTGTTCCTTGGCGACCTCTCACAAACGCCTGTTTGCAGAAAGTGGAAGGTCTGAAATATGACCGTGAACTTTTCCTCATCGACCTGCAATACGTTGACATGTCTCAGCTCCCCAGTTTTCATCAGAGCCTTTTGAATGCTTGGCAAGTCTCGGAGTGCAACGTTTAGAGGTATCATACGATGCCCAAAAGTTTGTACATGAGCCATTAGTTCGGAATCCTTTATTCTCTAGAATTTCAACCTCCAGGTCGTTTATGCATTGTTTCACCAGTGTTGGAATAAACAGAGTGCGAGACCTGTTGCATCCATCACTTGAATGCCTGGCTACCTGTAAGCTCACTTTCATTAAAAACTGGTGTTCGTTCTGCTCGTATTGTGGAAAATGTCTTGAAAGCAGTAATTCAAACCTTTCATAGACTAAACATCGGGTGGACTGGGGTGGATGAAGTGGTAGACTCACGTCTCATTTCCCTGAACTTCAAATTGCCTCAAAAAAACAAGAGGGTGTGTTCTCCTCAAACTTAGAGGAAAATTGGTGTTTCACGTCATGGGGAAAACAGCTATCTACAACATATGTCTGGAAGCATGTATACCTGTTTTACAAAACTGTTGAAAAATCGGTGGAATGAGACCTACCTGCTGGAAGCTTTTTTAACTCCAGTGTGGACAAAATGTATAGTTCTCCAACTCTTGGGCCGAACTGGAGACCTGAATTGGAGACGAGCACATCAAGCCCTGGTCACACAGACATTACTCCATAAGTTTAATTCTTCTGTTCAATTTCTGTCCTTTTTGTGATTTGATTGAAAATGTTGCCCACGTTGTCATTGAATGTAAGAGATGGTACCCCTCTTTCTCTTCCTTCAACAGCTTTCTATAAATTTAATTTGTTTTTTCCTTCCAGTCTTTATTTATGGAATCGGGGGGGGGAATTATAATTAGTAAACCAGTCCTCTCTGTTTTGTCTTTTCTGTTGGACATTGCTAAACTGGCAATTTATAAAACCAGGAAAGCAAAATTGAAGGGGAAAAATGTAAATGTGCTTTTGTGCTTTAAAGGTATGGTTCGTGCACGAGTAAAAAATGGGAGCAGGCTTATCTTTGAGCCTGGATACTTGATGGGTGATCCAGTGGTACACTGAGAGTTGAGTTTCATTTTCCGTGAGGAATCGTTTTTGACAAAAAGTTGTAAAGACCTTACACTCTACTTTTGCACAGTTATGTACATTTACTTCTGTGGTGTTTTTGACCGAATAGAACAGAACACCCTGTTGTATTGCTTTTGTTGAATTATCTTGCATGTAAATTGTTAACCCTCCGCCATCGAAGATCGGAGGTTACTGTTTTCACCCCTTCAGTTTGTTTGTTGTTATCTGCCACAAACGAAGTTTTTGCAAGCATATCGTTAGTCATGCTTACTATGTTTTTTTATTTTTTATTTTATTTTATTTTTTTTCTGTAATTCACGTATAAAAAAATTCTGCAGAGGCCACAGTTATCATTGGAAATTTTTTGTAACTTCAGCATATCAGAGGGCCTATAGAGGCCCTTTCAGCGCACAAAAATTTTTGAACGGCTCAGGTCAAAGGTCAAGGTCACTTTGTGCCAAATCAGGGGAGTCGAACCGAAACCCTATCTTTCTTGTGAGTTAATTTGATCGGATCGCTCTTCCAAACTTAATGGGAGATCTATCCGTCATGGCTCTGGCGGCTTCAGCCGGATTAATTTTGTGGCGATTGGCCTTGACCTTCATCTGTTTTTTTTTTTTTGTTGGTAATCACCGTATATAAATCCACCTGCAGAGCACAGGTCTATCATGGAAATTGTTTGTAACTTCGCATATCAGAGGCCTATAGAGGTGACCTTTCAGCGCATAAAATTTGACAAGGTCAAGCTCAAAGGTCAAGGTCCTAACTTCTGTCGAAATTCAGGGGAGTCGACGAAACCCTTATTTGTTTGATAATTTTGAATCGAATCGTCTCCAAACTTTATGGGGAATGTAAGTATATGGTCTGGCGCTCAGCTGATTAAGTTTTCGGTGGCGATTGGCCTTGACCTTCATGTCGTTAGCGCCTAGTCCAAACATATTTTGACCAAGGTCAAATTTTCAAGTTTTAGAACCATACGTGTAGTACCTCAAATGAACACCTCGAGAGTGCTTTTTCTAGATATGTCAAGCTTGTAGAATTATGACGTATTTGGTGACGTTATCGAGCAACACATATTCATGGTTACTCTGTTAGAACGATATCTCATCGAATCTCTCGTAGGCTGATATTCCTCAAGGAGTCGCTTCCTGTGTGGATGAGCAGCTCTGTTCACCTCAGTGTGACCTTAAAGAGTCACACGTGTCACCTTTTGGCAATATTAAACGGGGTCACCCTAACGGTGGACTTGGTTTACTACTTACGAAAATCTAAAGATTCATAAGTATATTGATGACTATCCGTTTCTGTTGTTTTGTTTGTTTGTTATACGCAAATCTAAAGATCTCGTAATTATGTATAGATATTTTGACTTCCGTTTCTGGTTGTTTGTTTGTTTGTATGTTTGTTTGTTTGTTTGTTTGTAGGCACGATAACTCGAGAACGGAGAACGCTACCAATGTCAACATTACATCACGGATTCAGGAGGTGAATGGCTAGTGCTGAATTAGATTTTGGTCAAAATCAGGTCAAGGTCAAGGTCACAAGTGAGTCAAAATATTCCGATTTTTGATGGTTTGGTACAGATAACTCTGAGAACGGAAGAAGCTACCAATGTCAAATTACACCACGTTGATCAGGAGGGTGATGGCTAGTGCTGATTAGATTTTTGGTCAAAAATCGTAGTCAACGGGTCAAGGTTCACGGTGGGTCTAAACATTCGATTTTTTGATGGTTTATGGACAGATAACATCGAGAACAGTAAGAGCTACCAATGTCAATTACACCACCTGATTCAGGAGGGTGATGGCTAGTGCTGATTCGGTTTTGTTCATACAATCGGTCAACGGTCAAGGTACGTGAGTCAAACATTCGATTTGATGGTTTGTACAGAATCATGCCTTATAACTTGGTTTGCGTTCGCTACCTTCTTCTAGAGACATGCTTTTATTAGACAAGGTCAGAGGTCAAGTTGACGGATTGTAAGTACAGTCTATGATGCTTGGTGTGTTTGTTTGTAGGCACGATAACTCCGAGAACGGGAAGAAGCTACCAATGTTCAAATACACCACGTCGATTCCAGGACACCGCGCGTGATGCGCTAGTGCCTGATTAGATTTTGGTCCAAATCGGTCAAAGAGTCAAGGTCACAGTGAGTGTCACAATATTCGATTTTTGATGGTTTGGTTACTAGATAACTCGAGAACGGAAGAAGCTACCAATGTCAAATTACACCACATGTGATTCTAGGAGGGTGATGGCTATGTGCCTGCTTAGATTTCTCGTCAAAAATCGGTCAAAGGCTCAAGGTCACAGTGGAGGTCAAACATCCAAAAATGATAACGTCGATAAACGGGAAGAGCTACCAATGTCAAATTACACCACGTGATTCAAGGAGGTGGGTGGATACGCCTGATTAGATTTTGGTTAAAATCGATCAAAGGTCAACGGTCAACAGTGAGGTCAAACAATTCAATTCTCATGATGTTTGGTTACAGAATCCATCATAGAAACTTTCTGGTCTTGCGTCGCTACCTTCTTCTAGAGACAGCTTTTATTCGACAAAAGTCAGAGAGTCAAGTTGACGATTTCCGTAAGTACCAGACTATGGACTGCTTGTTTACTACGAAATCTAAAGATTCGTAAAGTATATTGATGCCTTGCGTTTCTGGTTTGTGTTGGTGTTTGTATGTTGTTTGTTTGTTTTGTTTTGTAAGGCCACGGATAACTCGAGAACGGAAGAAAGCTTCCAATGTCAAATTTCACCCACGTGATTCAGGAGGGTGATGGCTAGTGCTGATTAGATTTTGGTCAAAAATTGGTGCAACGTATCAAGGTTTCACGGGAGGTCAAACATTCGATTTTTTGAATGGTGTTGGTACAGAATGCATCTATAAAACTTCTGGTTTGCCGTCGCTACTTCCTAGAGACAGGCAATTAGGAGACAAGGTCAGAGGTCAAGTTGACGATTCGTAAAGTTACCAGCTATGACTGCTGTGTTTGAGTTGTTTGTAGGCACGACTAACTCTGAGAAGGGAGCAAGCTACCAATTCAATTACCACCAAGTGATTCAGGAGGGTGATGGCTCGTTGTGATTAATTTTGGAGTCAAAATCGGTCAAAGCGTCAAGGTCACGAGTGAGTGTCAAATATTCGATTTTTTGAGGTTTGGTACAGATAAACTCGAGAACGAAGAAGTACAATGGTCAAATTACACCACGTTGATGTCAGAGGGTGATTGGCTCGTGCTGATGTATTATTGGTCAAAATCGGTCAAGTCAAAGGTCACAGTGAGGTTCCAAAATATTCGTAAATTCACGGTGGAGTAGAATGGAGTATATTTTGCTTCGCTCGACGTTGACGAGTTCGTTAACTTCGGATTTTAATTGTTGTCTTCGGTTTTTGCGATTCGCTAGGACGCTTAAAACTGGGTTGTCGAAATCTGCGAAAAAATCGGATGTTTTGGAGACGTTTTAAGATTGCATAAAAAATTTTCACTCGACGCGTCACGGGTCGTCCCATGATGCAGTGCCTCGAGAGGACGCGTCGTTGAGTCACGTTGAAGGTATAATTGCGTATGGGAAATGGAGATTTTTTTGCTTCGCTCGACGTTACGAGTTCGTCTAACTTTCGATTAATTTTGTCTTCGGTTTTTGCGATCGCTCTAGGACGCTTAAACTCGGGTTGTCGATTCTGGTTAAAAATCCGGATGTTTAGTGACGTATTTAAGATTGTATATAAAAATATTTCACTCGAACGCGTCACGGGTCGTTGCCCCATGCTGCCAGTGCCGCTCAGCAGAGCCGTCGGCGGTGT
>CM068962.1:36208577-36227253 GCA_035128595.1 Eptatretus atami | reverse complement strand
AGCGCCGGCGATACGTATAGTAGCGCAAAGGGTAAGTTTAACTATCGCTTGTCTTAGGTTTTGAACGCCGATCACAAAGGTAACTATTCGTTTGGTAAAAGTTTATTATAACACAACGAAACGTTCTGTGCCCGTTACTAATATGTTATGCAAAACGACAACACGTTTTGAATAACGCGCAAAAAACTAAAAAAAAAACATCAAAATTTCAGCGTACGTCAACGTTTTAGATCAATTTTTCAAATACATTGCCATTGCTGGCTTTAAAACGTCAGCGTGTGACAGGCCCTTAGCCCGGAACGAGCCGCTTAAGCGGATCGTGTCGAAAGTCGGCCTGTGGCGAGTTACAACCCCTGCGTAGGTTACCCGTGCGGGTACTTTAGGTATATTCGACTTTCGGCGATTCACCCTATTCCGCGCGGGTAGAATGCGGACTGGGTTGTGGTGAGGCCGAAAAGGTCCACCCGTGACTGATCCCGGCGTTAGCCGGAGGTCACGACTGAATTGTCCGTCCGTGTGCGGCGAGGGTCGCGATTCGAGCACTGGCCGTCGCACGCCGGCTACGGGCGCGAATCTGACAAATAACTTTTAATAAAAATAATAAATATTAATATATAAATATTAAATAAAAAATATAAATAATAATTTTATAAATATTATAATAAATTTAAAATATATATATATATATATATATATAATATCGGGCGTATAAAAAATAGTGTGGAGATAAAAACATGAGAAAGAAAAAATAACTTGCATCAAAAACTTTAACATTTTCACGCTAACGCTGACGCTCATGCCAGGGGTATCGCTATAGCTCTCTGTTCTTCGAACAGGCGAGCTAAAAACCCCAGTTTGCTATAAATGTTCGCTTTCCATCAACCATTCTTTTTTCCAACTTCAGTGCCAACTCTCCCTCTCACCCCTCACTCTCAAAGCAACCATCCACTTCTTCTCCCTCCAAGCCTCCCTCTCACCTCTCTCAAAACTTCCCCCTCACCTTTCCTCCACCATTCATCCCTCACTCATTCTTCTCAAAGTTTCCCCCCCCCTCTCATACACAAAGCTGCCTCCTTCCACTGCCCTCTCACCTCCATCTCTTCACTCCACCTCCTCAAATCCTCAACTGCCTTCTTCCCCTCTCTTGTGCCCCTTTCCCCAGCACCACAGTGCCTTTTCTCCTCCTCACCAGCCCCCTCCCCGAGATATTCTGCAATCCCATCCAACTCTTTCAACAACCCTCCTTACTCCCCCCCTCGTCCTTGTCCTACCCTCCCCTCCCCCCCACCCCTGCACTCAAAGCCTCCTCCCTCCCTCTTCATTAACAGTGTGGACCTCAAATATCCGGGGCCTTCGCTCAAACTTTTCAGATCTTTCCATACAGGTTGCCACTGACAAACCAGACATAATCTGCCTAACAGAAACTTTCCTCCCCCAAGACATGTCTGACTCCCAAGTATCTCTCCCTGGTTACTCTCTCCTCTGGTATGACAGACCTGAGCCTCGTCATGGTGGAGGAGTTGCGCTCTTCATCAAAGACCTATTCTCACTCTCCCATCACTGCCCTCACTCCCCACACCCCAGGAATACCTCTGGCTATGGCTTCCCTCCACTCCCACCTCATGTTTATATGTGTACTGTACCGTCCACCTAACAGTGATGACTCGATCTACACCTCACTATCTGAAAACATGGACCAACTTCTATCTTCTCATCCAAACCTCTCTTCTCATTATGTGGCGACTTCAATTGTCATCATCCAGTTGGCTAGGTGTGGTACCTCTCTCACCTGTCATGGCACTTCAGCAAAAGCTTTCTGCGACTCATTGGGACTGACTCAATCGGTCAACTTCCCGACCCGGATCTCAACCAATGGTACTCCATCTCTTCTGGATCTGATTTTGACAAATTTCCCTGACAATATCTGCTGCTCTCCTCCGCTCCAATCGGTTCTTCTGACCACATCCTTGTCAAAGTGGAATCTCTCTGGCTATTATCAGAGGAGCCACCTCACGCCATCGAGTCTGGCATTTCACTCAAGCCGACAGGCAGGGTCTCCAAGCAGCCATAAAACTTATAGACTGGTCTCCTATCGCTACTTTTTTTTTTGTATACCTTGTGGAGGCTCGTATGAGAGCTAACACACAACGCACATCAAGGGGGGCATGAGACAGGAGGGGACGGAGTGGGAAGGACAAAATAGTGGGGAACAGAGACATTTGGGAACTTTCTCCAACATCAACTCATCCTGGGAATTCTTTCAAGAAACTTGCTCTCCCTCATGCACAGATTTATCCCCTCTCGTCTTCAGTTGTCCTACCCTTCCTCCCACCCTTGGTTCACTGAAGCTTGTGGCGAGGCAGTTGTCCTGAAACAACTTGCCTTTGCCTCATGGAAAGCAAACCCAACTGAGGGTCATCTCAGTTCCTTCCATAAAGCTCTGAACAAGTGTGTAATCTACCTTCGGAGAGCCAGAAAACAACATCTTTCTAATCTCAAGTCTGACTCTCAAACCTCTCTCCCTCCTCAAATCCTGGTGGCATCTAATCAAATCTGTTTCTGGTGTATGTTCCCCCTCATCCCCTCCCTTACCTCAAATGGCTGCACTGCTGATACCGCACGTGAAAAGGCTGAATGCCTAAACTCGGTGTTTGCAGGTAAATTTTGTGTCCAAACCCATCACTTTCTCGACCCACCTTACCCAGTTGCAACCAACTGTCCCTGGACTCTGTGTCCTTTTCTCCTGAGAAGGTGGAGAGCTTGCTGTCAAACCTCGACTCAGATTCTGCAACCGGTCAGACGGCATCAGCCACATAATCCTAAAACCTGCTTTTGCTCCTTGCTCACCCTCTCTCTGTTCTATTCACCCTCTCATTTGCTCAAGGTCATCTGACATCTGCTTGGAAATCAGCAAACATTACTGCCCTGCATAAAAAGGTGCAAAAACAGATCCCTGCAACTACAGACAATCAGCCTTCTCCAATCATCAGCAAGGTTATGGAATCCATCACAGCTTCAGACATAAATCCTTCCTTTCTCCAATGGCTTGATTTCCGATCATCAATTTGTTTCAGACCAGGTCACTCTACCTGGATATGCTGCTTCTGCTCTCCCAACAATGGATGGAGGTCCTCATGCCAGACAGGAAATCCGAGCCGTATCCCTGGACATATCACGTGCTTTTGACACGCAGTCTGGCACCCTTGATTGTCCTTGATGTGATGTCCTTGGACACAGACCACCCGTCCTTGGATGTTGCCGGTGGATGTCTTGGAACCTCACCGCAGGGCAAAGAAGAATTTTGTCTCTCAAGCAGGACACTGGATACCATTGACCAGAGTCGCAGGGCCAGGCTTGAATGTCAAGAGCTGAGCTGTTCAGGAGCTGGAGGCGTAAAACTGTACGTGCACTGAGGTGGACAAGGCAGGCCTATGTGGAGGAATCGTGAGGGGTAGAGCACACCTGTGGACAGTGATTCTCGTTCCCGCTTACAGGAATTCGTGCATTGCCGTTCATCCAAGCCCATCCCCTCGGAGCACTGCAGTTAAGAGCGAGAGTGTAAGGCTCTTGAACAGAGGAGTCTGAAGTGAGGCCCGTGGACCGGTTACTTTGAGCGTTGTACCAGGCTGATCCCAGCGTTCGAGTTGGACGTCAAAGGGTGTTACAATCCCTGTTGCTGACCCTCGAATCAACTGTGGTCCACCTTCGCTTGTGAAACACGGGCTGGTAGTGAACCAGTTGAAACGGGTAAAGCTCCAGGGATCTGTGGCATCCATGCTGAACTTCTCAAGGCTGGTGGAAATGCTGCACTCGTGTCGCTGCATGCAGTTTTGTGCTCTGCCTGGAACACAGGCATCATCCCAACCGATTGGAAGAGGGGCCTTGTTGTTCCTCTCTGGAACGGGAAGGGTGATCGCCAAGACTGCAACAACTACCGAGGGGTGACGCTGCTCTCAGTGCCGGGAAGGTCTTTGCTCGGATAATTCTTGATAGGGTTCGCCACCATCTTGCTTGAGCACCAGCGTCCAGAGCAGTCAGGCTTTTACACCAAAGAGGTCAACGATTGACCGTATCCTTGCTCTTCGTGTCCTCGACCGAACGCAGGCGAGAGTTTCGGCAGGGGCTGCTTGCAGCCTATGTGATCTCTGTAAAGCGTTCGATTCAGTGAATCGGGATGTCCTCTTGGAGGATTCTGGTCTTCGTGGGTGTGCACCAAAAACTGATCGATCTGATGTCTGAACTCTACTCTGTACTGAGAGTGCTGTGAAGTGTGGTGGTACCATCTCTGACTTATTTCCAGTTGTTACTGGAGTTTCGTCAGGGGTGTGTTACTGGCCCCCACACTTTTCAGCACTTGTATGGACTGGATTTAGGGAGGATGTCGGAGGATCAAGCTGCGGTGCATCGTTGGGAATGTCAAGATCTCGGACCTTGATTTTGCAGATGATGCAGTCATCTTTGCGGAGACTTTAGATATCCTTTGGGGGCCCTCGAGGTGCTGAATGAGGAGTCGGAGCCGCTGGGATTACGGGTTTCTTGGGTCAAAACTAAGATCCAGGCTTTCGGTGACATCTTTGATGCTGCTGTGTCCTGTCTGTGTCTGTTTGTGGTGAGGATGTTGAGGTCGTGGAGAGATTCACTTACCTTGGCAGTGATATCATGTCTCTCTGGCTGTGAGTCAGAGGTCAATAGACGTCTGGGTCGGGCCTGGGGAGTCATGGATTCACTGGATCATGGGGTGTGGCGCTGTCGGGTACCTGTGCGTGGAGGACGAAAGTCCGAGTCTTCAGGTCTTTGGTACTTCAGTCTTGCCTCTATGGATGCGAGACTTGGACTCTGACCAAGGATCTGAGACGGAGACTTAATTCCTTTGGTACCAGGTCTCTTCGGAGAATCCTTGGCTATCGCTGGTCGGATTTTGTGTCCAACGAGCGGTTGCTGAGAGGACTCGGATGAGATTTGTTACCTGCATAGTCCGTGAGCGTCAGTTGCGGCTGTATGGACATGTGGCTCGTTTTCCTGACGCTGATCCTGCTCACCAGATTCTCTCAGCGAGGGAGTCTCATGAGTGGAGGAGGCCAGTGGGCCGACCAGTTCCTCGTGGTTTGCAGCAGGTTGACCATCATCTCAAGGAGATGGGATGGCCTGGCATCTGCCTGGGGGATGGCCAGACGGAGGCCCCTGGAATACCGGCGGAAGTGAAACGCAGCGACGCGCTGTTCTGCACATGCTCCATACCTGACCTGACCTGGCACCCTGCCCTGCTCACCAAACTCTCTTCCTATGGTATCCAGGCCATCTCCACTCATGGCTCGCAGACTTCCTCTCCTGTCGCAGTCAACGTGTGGCCCTAAATGGAGTTCTTTCATCCCCTTTTCCTGTCCAAGCTGGAGTTCCTCAAGTAGCGTTCTGGGCCCTGTTCTTTTTCTGGTTTTCATCAATGATCTCTCCGATCTCTGGAAATCCTCTATATCTCTTTGCTGACGACTCCACCCTCTGCCTTACCATTGGTCATCCCTCAGACCGGCAAGCAGCAGCTTCTTCGCTCACTGCAGATCTGGGATAAAATCACAAACTGGTCCAACATGTGGAACATGTCTTTCAATCCGGACAAATCTCACACTCTCACTATGTTCTCTCCGAAAGGACCTTTAGTAAAACCTCCCCATCCACTTTCTCAAACAATCCTCTGAGAAGTCCTTTCTTTCAAGCTTCTGGGTCTCACTATCTGCCATGACCTTCCTGGGAAAGCCACATTTCAAACCTCGCCGCCAAAGCCAGTCGCCGCCTGGAATCTTCCGTCATGCAAAGTCCTTCCTTGGCCCACCTGAGCTCCTGACCACTTTACAAAGCTTTTTCCGCGCCTGATGGAGTACTGCTCTCCCCTCTGGGATCGTGCTCCTGCCTCCCACCTTTCTTCAGCTTCACGCTGTAGAAACCAAGGCATTTCGGATCATTGGCATCTCCCGCAATGAGGCGAAGTCTTTGGGCCTCTCACTTAATCACCACAAGCTGGTCACTGGTCTTTCTGTTTCTACCGCCTCCTCTGAGCCTCGCCCCTCCTGCTCTCTCTGCGATTTGTCCCCACCACATTTCCGCAGGGCGCTCAAGGTCCGCCAAAACCCCCTTCTGGTAAAACTACCAAAATCACGAATCACTGCCTCACCTTCACTCTTTCATTCCTCTTTTTTCCTGCCTTTGGAATAAACTCCCTCACTCTATTCAATCCATTCTTCCCTCCAGGCCTTCAAAACAGCTGTTCACCACCAACCTCTTATCATCCCCAATCCAAATCCTCGATCTTTTCTACCACCGATAATCCACCCAAGCCCACCTCCTTCAAATTCCCTGCTTTCCTTCCTGAAAGTCCCTGTAATATAATGTCCATCTTGTATTCCCCATGTTCCTCGTCCCATCCCTCTCCCTTCCACAGATCTCCTAATGTCTCTGTACCCCACTGTTTGTCCTTCCCACTCCCGCCCCTCTTGTCTCATGCCCCCTTGCTGTGTTTGTGGTTAGCTCTCACACGAGCCTCGACAAGGTATACACAAAAAAAAATATTAAAACCTTGGAAACTGACAAAGCCCCTGAACTTGAGTGGCTGCAAGCGAGTTTTTGCGTCGTGCTTCTGGGACACCCCTGGACTCCACCTCCTGCAGGTCCTGAATGAATGTTTAATGGATGGACATTTGCCATAGAGTAGTTACCTCATTGATTTTTAAGAAAGGAGACTCTCAACTGATTGAAAACTGGCATCCTATTTTTGTTTTATGGACATGTTGTAAAATTTTAGCTGAAACCTTATCCAATCGCTTGAAACCTTTTATGAATCTGCTGGTAGGAGAGCATCAATCCTTTTATATTCCTGGATGTGCTATCTTTGATGATGATGATGATATATATATATATATATATATGTATTTTTTTTTTAATCTGTGATACTATTCGGTTTTGTAACAATTTTAACAAGAATGATTGGTCTGGTTTTTATTGATGAAAGAAAAAC
This sequence comes from Eptatretus atami, assembly GCA_035128595.1. Lineage (NCBI taxonomy): Eukaryota > Metazoa > Chordata > Myxini > Myxiniformes > Myxinidae > Eptatretus > Eptatretus atami. Next base: position 36,220,247 of record CM068962.1, on the reverse strand, counting down.
CTCTGATTTTTATTGACCACATACTTTTATAGAATTTTAGAGGGTTTCAGCTTTGGCCCTATTGTTACCTCTGCCACCGAAGGTGAAGGAGGTTATGTTTTCACCCCTTTCTGTCTGTTTGTCTGTTTGTTTGTGAACAGAATATCTCAAAAAGTTGTGGACGGATCCGTACAAAACTTGGGGGACAGATGTTCAGTGTGTGACAAGGATGAACTGATTAGATTTTGGTGAAGATCAGAATTTGGATCTGGATACGAGAATTATTTAATTTTTAAAGTGATTCTTCACCATTGAAAGACAGGGCCAAAAACGATATAGTACTGTGTTGCATGATATTTACCTCCACCACCGAAGGTGGAAGGAGGTAATGTTTTCACCCCTCTCTGTCTGTTTGTCTGTGTGTTTGTCTGTGTGCAGGATATCTCAAAAAGTTGTGAACGGATCCGGTTGAAATTTTCTGGACAGGTTTGGTGTGTGGCAAGGACAAACTAATTAGTTTTTGGTGAAGATTCAGATCCGGATCCACTCGGAATTTTAAAGTCATTCTTCACCATTGAGAGATCGTTCCAAAAACGATATTTCACACAATATCTCAAAAAGTTGTAGACGGATTTGGATGAAATTTGGTGGACATGTTGAGTGTATGCCTGGTGTTGGCTTCATGGTTAGGGTGGTGGGCTTGGGATCCTAGGATCCTGAGTTCAAATCCCACTCAGCTGTTGAATTAATACCAGGTGGGGTTGACTGTCTGTCATCCTGAGGTTAGCAAAATCAGTGCCAGCTTGCTGGTATCCTGTGTCAGAGTGGTGACCCATCCAGGATTGTGCCCAATTGCCAAGGAGTCTGTTTCAGCAGTACCAATACTATGCACAGAGGATAGTCCCAATGGATGGATGGATGTTGGGTGTGTGACAAGGAATAATTGATTCGATTTTGGTGAAGATCCGGATCCGGATATGACGACTAGAATGTTTTAAGTGATTCTCCACCATTGAGAGATAGAGCTCAAAAACTATATATAGCATGATATTTTTCAAAAATGTATTGGGCCAGATATGTTCTTGTGGATCAGGCATTACAGGGTGGAGGTATGCGCTTTACCGAGTGCCCTTCTGGTATCTCATACATTGGGCTGTAAAAGTATTCACCCCCTACCAATGCCACATTTCAATTAATTATGCAGAAACAATTTTTCCAAATGAACTCTTTGAAGATTAACTGAAGAGATTAAACGAAACACTGTTATAGTTGAAGAAGGTTACGTGTGAGGAATACCTGCAAAAGCATGTCCAAATCAAAATTCACTTGTTATAAAAGTATTCAGCTCCTTCGGTCAGTACTTTTGCAGCAATGACTGCGACGTGTTTGTGGCTAGGTCTCTACCAGCTTTACACAGTGGGATGGTGAAATCTTTGCCCATTCTTCATGTGAAAATTGCTCTAGTTCTGCCAAGTTTGATGGGGATCGGCGATGGACTGCAATCTTCAAGTCTCACCATAAATGTTAAATTGGGTTCAAATCAAGACTTTGACTGGGCCACTCAAGAACATTTATTTTATTATTATTCATCCACTCCAGAGTGGCTTTAGCTTTGTGCTTCGGATCATTGTCTTGTTGAAATGTGAATCTCCTTCCCAGTTTCAGATTCAAGGCTGACTCAAACAGATTTTTTTTTATCAAGGATTCACCTGTACTTTGCACCATCCATTATCCCTTCTATCCTGACAAGCTTGCCAGTCCCTGCTGATGAAAATCAGTCCTATAACATGATGTTGCCACCACCATGCTTGTCAGTAAGGATGGTGGTAACTGGGCGATGTGTAGTGTTAGGCTTGTGCCAGATGCAACGCTTTGAATTTCGACCAAAATGTTCAATTTTTATCTCTGACTACAAAATGTTTCTCCACATGTCTGCAGTATTATTAAGATGCTTTTTCAATTTCTCTATATGAGCTTTTAGATGTGTCTTTTTCAGTAATTTCTTCTTTCTTACCTCCTGTCCATAGACACCAGCTTTGTGAAGAGAACGGGATATTGTTGGTTGATGAACACCGGCCCCCATCTCAGACATAGAGCCTTGCAGTTCTTTTTGGAGGATTTGGTCATTGTTGGATTTAGGTCTGATTAAATCTGTGAACTTTCCGAGTCAGATTTCTGCCAATGGAAAATCCTCCCTTTTGGACTTGGTAAAAACCATTTTTCCTGCTAATGTTTCCTGTTCCTCTACTGATCCAATTGGTTCATCAGATCACATGTTCGTAAGAGGCAACGCCACTCTGGCTATTGTTTCAGGTTGACTGGCAGAGTCGAGCAGTTCACTCATGTTTACTGGTAGGGACTGCAAGCTGCCATTATTACTTCAGGACTGGTTTTCTTCCTCCACCATCCCTCATATTTTTTGCCACCTCGGAATTCTTCCATGAAAGCCTGCTCTCTCTTATGCACATATTTATCCTATCTTGTCTACAGATGTCAAACCCATACTCACACCCCTGGTACACTGAGTTTTGTCATGAGGCAGTTGTCTTCATAACAACTTGTTTTCTCTTCCTAAAAGGCAAATACAATTGAAAGCAACCTCAGATCATTTCATAAAGGCCACAACACCAAGTGTGTGTCCGTTCTCAAGAGAGCCAGGAAGCATCTCGCCAACCTTAAGGTTGAACTTTCAAACCTGTCTTTTGCCTCAAAGACGTGACGGTAACATGTCAAGTCTGTCTCTGGTGTATGCTTCCCCTATAATTCCTTCTCTCACTTAAAATGTCACCACAACTCACTCTGCTTGTGAGACGGCTGAATGATTGTGAGACGGAGACGACTCACACTCAACTGCTCCTGGACAGTCTTTCTCACCTAAGAAGATGGAGATAGTTCTGTCAACCCTTGACTGAATATATGAAAGGTCCGGACGGCATTGGCGTACGTGTCTTAAAAACCTGCTCTGCTGCTTTTGCACATCCACATTCTGTTCTGTTCACCCTATAATTTCCCCTAAGCCCCCTGCTGCTGTCGACTTGGAACTGAGCCAACATCAATGCATTACACAAACGTGGCAAATAAATTGATCGTCCTAACTACAGACCTATTAAGTTACTTCTAATTATCAGCAAAATCATGGAATTCATCATCCCACTCAACACGAAATCCTTCATTTTCTCCAACGGCCTGATCACATTCCATCAATTTGCATTCAGACATGGCTTCTCCACCCTGGACAGGCTGCTTCTGCTTTTGCAACAAGACAGGGTCGTTTCTCTGGACATATCTTGAGCATTTGACCAGACTTGGTGGCTTAATGTTTAGAACGTTCACTCTTAGTCTGAGAGATTGGCGGTTTTAACTCGAGGAGTCATACCAAAGCCTTTAAAATGGTACATGCTGCTTCCTTGCTTGACTCAGCGTTTTAAAAAAGGGTAGAGCATGGACAAACAACCATATATAGGCACACTGGCCCCCTCATGCATTTAAGTTCCTTGTAAGGAAACTCATATATATATATATATAATATTTGACACAGTATGGCACCCTCCACCCCCCCTCCACCCCCAACCCCTGCTCTTCCGAACTCCCGGCTACCCCATCCCAGGCCATCTCATGGCTTACTGACTTTCTCCTTACTGATCTCATCTCATGGCTTACTGATCTTGTAATCGGCAAATGCCTCAATGCAATCCTCTCATCTCTGTCTGTCACGAGGCTGGACGGCCCCAAAGGCAGTCTTGGTACTGGTTCTGCTCCCCATCTTCATCAAAGATTTTTCCGATTCCCTGGAAAATCCCCTTATCCTTGTGCCAATGACTCTTACCCCCCCCCCCCCCCCACCATTTTTGTTTTTGCTCTCAATCTTTCCAAGAGTTATTCTTACTCCAAGTGTCCCTCTACCCTGCTGCAGGTGTGTTTACACCTTTTCAACTTTGATGTTTGTTCTATTATATGTTCTAGCTCTTCCGTGAGCCTTGTATAAAATAAAACTTTGTCAAAAAAAAAATCAAGTTTGATAAGACAAATGTAAAAAAATAGCCAAATAAAAGGAAAAGTATTGTTTTTTTAAATTGTAGCTGTTTAATACAACATTCCCCACTCAGCAAATTGTTTTTAACATATTACATCTTGAAACATACTGAAAATCACCTCAATTGCTCTATGTATATATATATATATATATATATATATTATTATATATATATATATATATATATTATTATATATATATATATATTCATATGGGCAGGATGGGCAGGTTGGGCAGGATGTGGAGCTTCCAGGTGCTGTTTTAGTATTGAAGGTTTCAATGAGCCATTTCCAAGAACTTTTGAGCACAGCAGACACTGAGGCTTATCCACACCATCTTCAACAATGAAGTCAAAGCCATATTGTACATATGAATCCAGGTATGTACGTTTTTTTGACATGCCAAAATCTGAAAAGAAATAATCATGAATTAATTATCATGTAACATTTTTCCAATACATATATTAATATGTATGAATATGTATATATATACTATTTATATATAATTATATATATATATATATATATATATATATATATATATATAAATATTGACCATGCTTTGTGACAGTAAGGATGTTGTTGATTGCATGATTTGCAGTGTTAGGCCTGCGCCAGACGTAATGCTTTGAGTTCAGACCAAAAACTTTAATATTTGTCTTGGCTGACCACAAATCCTTTTCTCCACGTGCCTGCAGCATCATAAAGATGCTTTTTCGCAAACTACATATGAGCTTTTATATGCATCTTTTTCAGAAATGGCTTTGTTGGCACCTTTCCATCGAGGCCAGCTTTATGAAGGGAACGGGATATTGTTGATTGATCAACACTGACCCCCATCTCTGACATTGAGCTATACAGATCTTTTAAAGTCATTTATGGATTCACAGTGACATCCTGAACCAGTTTCCTGCTTGCCAGGCTGCTAAATTTGGATGGGTGACCTGATCTGGGAACTCTGGGTGGTATGACGCCTCTTCCACTTCTTCATGATGGATTTCACCGAACTCAAAGGGATAATGAGTGACTGAAATCTTCTTATAACCCTCTCCTGAACGGTGCTTCTCCACCACTTTATATCTGACTTCTTTAGAAAGCTTCTTGGTCTTCATGTTTGCCTTGTTGGTTGACCAAGTGAGTTGTACCTTAAAACTACTTGGATAAGTGGGGGAGCTTAATTTTTTTAAATAAATCCACTGTTAACATACAGGTAAAACTTACTACACTTATTTTGTAACGTTAGAAACAAATAATTTGCTCCTGAAGTGATTTAGGATTAATTGGCAAAGGGTTTGAATTACTTATGTCATTGAGAATCATCTGATTGTCTCTGTTAATCTGACTTATTCACATTTTATCTACATTTTTTAGCTTTATTTACTTTGCAATAGTTTGTGAAGACTCTATTTTAAGTTTTATTTGAAAGCATCATGAAAAAAGCTCAGGTGGCATAAAAATGTGAAAACTGTGGAGGGGGGTGAAAACTTTTGCAGGCCACTGTTTGTTAAACTTTGAAATTCTTATGTATCCAGTATTCTTGGAATTAACCAAATATTGTGCATTTCTGTTCAATTGGGTAGTATGACAAGGTCACCCACTATCTGGAGCTTTATAGTCTCGCCATTGAATCTCCTCTTTTTTTTTCTACTTTTGCAGGCCACTATAATATTTTAGCATCAAATGCACACAAGTGCAATCCGATGGGACAACCTCCTTATCTTCCCATTGGAAGAGCACGAGGAAAACTCTCTGTATTCAGGTCTCAGCCCCCTTTTTAGTTCAATCTATTTTATGAACTTTTTGATCTGCATATTTTGTAGTCACCTTTCATAGCTTGTGTTGTAATTTAATGTTTTAGGAAGTAACTTTAGATTGTATATTTGGGTTACACTTTACTTCTGAGTAGGAAAGCTTTCCTACAGGATGAGAATATATTGATACAATATTCTCGTTGCAAAAATATCGCTTCAATTGAAGATCTTCATGCAAATTACATTTAATGTTGTTTTGTTTCCATCTCCAGTTGGCCAACTTTCTTTGTGAATATGCTTAGAAATCCTTATCATGAGCCACATTCTAAGCCTGTAGTTTTTTTTGCTGATAAAGGAGGCTATCTTTACATCCTGGTATGTCCAATTACTTGTATAACAAAAATAAGGTGATAAAGTGAACAATGTTTGTGAAAATGGCATGTCCACACAGTGAGATGCAGCCCCATATGCAGTAGGATGTGAGACCAGCAAGCAGCATCATTGATGCTTATTCTGCATCACAAACCTGGTTGTGTAATCCCTTTGGTGATGATACCTGCCTTATTGTGGTTAAACTGAGCATGTTGCGAGTCTGATACGAGAATGCAGATGGAAAACAAAGAGCTCTTTGTCGATACATTTAACGATTTCAGGAAAAATAATTCGTCTCTAAAGATACTTGTTTGAGGTACTGCTACATGAGCCTCACATTTCCACAGTGCACAAGGTATCATTCTTCCATGACTGTATTTTAGCATTATATGGTAAGAAGGTGATGGAAATTCGAAGCCAGAAAGCCATTTACTGGCAGAATCACTTTATGGTTAACCTCCTGGTGCCCTTTCATTTGGATCCAGCTAATCAGCCATTATGGGGCTCTATCCAGCAGGCCAGGCGAGGCGGTTGCCAGGGGAGAATGCGTACATGTGTGTATCTCTCAACATCCCTGTGCACATGTGATTTAGTGAAATTCTTTCGCTTCCACTAAATCGCATGTGCACAGGGATGTTGATTCAGAAACATCTGAGAAGTTCAGCAAAATTAGTCCACATTGAATATCCTGAGCTGTTGTTAATAAGGTGGAATATATATTCTATCGTGTATGTGTGTATGTGTATATATGTATATATATATGTATATGTATATGTATATGTGTGTGTATCGATATATATATATATATACGTATATATATATATAAAATATATACATACATACACACATATATGTATGTACAGTATATATATATATATATATATATATATATATATATATATATATATATATATATATATATATATACATATCTCACCCTTCTTGTGCTGCTATTTCTGCTTTTAAAATAAATATTCTCATTCTAAATGTATTGATTCACCCTTGGAAAGATAACTTCCTCCTTTTGAGTAAATTAATGGTGCAAAAAATGTAGCCAATGAAAACTTCCCATTATTCACCAACTTCCCGATGTGAAAAGGTCACTGTGTTATAATCGATGCTCTTGTCTCGATAGAAATAGTTTTTATTTTTTTTATTTTTTGGTAATTGTCGAGCAATAAATCAGAAAGCAGGACTTTTAGGGGGTGGTCCTCATAAGCATCGATTTCATGTTCTAGTAAAAGACATCTGCTGATAGATAATGGCTAGCATTCCCCCAAAGGGCTAAGTGTAATTGTTTTGAATAGGATGGTAACTGTGGACTTCATAGAATGGTCTAACATCACAAAGATGCACACATTAAGTTTATATTTGGTGGTTGTTTGCAATGAAATGCATGTGAAGTCCACTTCATGGTTCTAAAATATGAATTGCTCTATATTTAGGCTCAATGAATCCTTGTTATCCTGTAACATCCCTCATTATCTCAGTATACACACAATGGTGAACACCCAGATGTTGTTGGCCATACACCTTACATATTCCATGAATGTCACCTGACCTTGCAATGTGATGAGAGGTTGTACAGAATTCCAGCCGAGAACATTCCGTCGACCATTATTTCACCTTTAACAGCCTTGAACCATTGGCATGATGCATTCAGGGTCCAGTGATTCATAGGGTTTTCATGATACAGGAATCCATCTATCTGTTCAAAAGAGTGTGAAATGGGATTCTCAAAACTACGACTTTCTTTTGTTAGTCCAGATTCTGGGAATGCTTGACTACCAAATCTGAGAGTATAAAATCTCCAAAACATTGTACTTATTGAATATATTGCTATCTTGGACACTATTGAACATTGTTTTTGGTATGTGCATTTGCTGCATATCTGTGTTTTTGTGTGATATACAGGAAATTGGATACAATGATGATGATCTCCATTGGTTGTTCTTTGTATAAACTTTGTGAATATGCCCATGTAGCAGTACCTTTGCTGGTGGTAGTTTTCTCCACTGAGTTTACTGCATATAAAAACGTGGACATTTTAGTTGTAAACAATTTTATTTGCAAAGCAGCTTTCTTGAGTGATGAGTAAAGCTGCACAAGATCTGACTACCACTCCATTTATAAAGTCCCTCAGATCATATTGCTTACCCAAGTAAAATTAATGACTTTTCCTATATTGTCAGGCCAGATCAGATCTGTGACCTGCTTCAGGTACTATGTAAACCTGTACTCATCTGTTTTATGGTTGGGTTGGTGGCAAATAAACCATCTCACCCACCAGGTTTCCTGGTAAGGAGGGTGTATAGATATGGACACCCAGCAAGATTAAAAACAAAACCTATCAAAGGGAGGAGGAGCTCCTTGCGAGCCAATGGCCATCCATATCTGGTGCCCAACTGTCTGCAGATATCCTCCTGCAGTTGGGTTACTTTTTTCTAGGAGGTTGGTAGTAAGATTTGCACTCCCGCCACCATAAAACACTTCACTTCACAAAACACACAGAAAAACGCAAATAAAAATAAAAACCCACTCCGTAGGAGCACCTCCTGTGAACCTGCCCTTCGCAGGGCAGCTCACTGGATGACGGGTTTGGGGCAAAGCCTTTGGAACCCCATCCTTTGATGATATGAGGAAAACCACGGAGTAAGCTTCCTGGGTCAGAATGCGGTGGTGTACGTCGGGGTGGTTCTGAGGTGTCATTCACCAGACGATGGTCTCTTCGGGTTAACCTGAGGTGGTCCCTTCACGTGGGCACCTGGAATTTCCTATCCCTAAGAGGATGATCACCTGCCTCTACTATCATCTGAGCTCCAGCGTTTCAACATCGGTATTGCAGCATTCTCTTCGGTTCGGAGAACGGATCGTAGCAAGACCATGACAGGTGGTTACACCTACTATATATATATATATATATATATATATATATATATATATATATATATATATATATATATATATAATTTGCAAGCATGTTAATTGTGGTAGGAAATCAAAATGGACTGAATTCTGCAAAAAAAGGGGAATGTTTGTTTCAGTCGCTCAAGCGGTTGCAGAGAAAATGAATTTCAATGGAAAGAAACCCGCAAAATGGCAGCGAAAGTATAATAGACGTGCCACTTTATATCTGCAGATAGTTATGGCTGGGTCCCAAGCCACCCCACTTTAATACGACCCACTTTGATTGGACACGTGACCCATGATTCCTTTTTATAAAACTGAATTCAGAATGGAATTCAAAAAATTCAATAATCCAATGAATAAACAAGCAGTCATAGACTGGTACTTACGAAATCATCAACTTGACCTCTGACCTTGTCTAATAAAAGCTGTCTCTAGAGAAGGTAGCGACGCAAACCAGAAGTTTCTACGATGATTCTGTACCAAACCATCAAAAATCGAATGTTTGACCTCACTGTGAACTTGACCTTTGACCGATTTTGACCAAAATCTAATCAGCACAAGCCATCACCCTCCTGAATCACGTGGTGTAATTTGACATTGGTAGCTTCTTCCGTTCTCGAGTTATCGTGCCTACAAACAAACAAACACACACAAACAAACACACACACACAAACAAACACACAAACAGATGACGGAAGTCATGAATATACTTACGAAATCTTTAGATTTCGTAAGTAAAAATTCAAAATTCAAAAAAAAAAATCCAGACTCAAAATATATATTTTTAAATGGCTGCCAGACCATGATACCTATGATGTTTAAATTGTCAAACTATATTCCCAAAGACTCATTGATCATGTGTGGAGTTTCATATCAACCTAGTAAGCCGTTCTGGAGAAGATACAATTTAGAGTTTTATTCCTCAAAAAAAGGCTGCTAGATCATGTGACCGATGACATTTAAATTTTCAACATATATTCCCCATGACTACAGGATCATAGGTGTTAAGTTTCATGTGGATCGATGAAGAGGTTCAAGAAAAATAATTTTGAAAGGTTCTTGTTCATTCCAATATGGCTGCCAGACCATGTGACTAATTATGTTTTCATTATCACCCTTGTATCCCCAAGGCTTGTGGATTGTGTGTGAAGTTTCACCTCGATCTGTCCAGCAGTTCAGGAGAAGGGGATTTTAAAGGATATTTTCAATCCAATATCAAGCCCCCCTAACAAACGGACGCCAACGTTGTCAGACGGAATGAAAACCCGTCATTCTTGTTACAAAAAAACAGCTAAAATTGATGAAAAAGCGGCCAAAATTGAAACCAACACAGTAATTACGGTCGCAATGGCAGATATAATGGAAACCAACATGTTTATTCTACACACAAGAACGGTCGTGACGGAAACAGAAACGGACAATCCCGAAATAGATTGGTGGGGAACGGAAGCAAGATTGGTTATTTCCGTCGCGAAACGTCCGAGAGCGAAACAAAAGCGGTTCATTCCGGTTACTGTAGTGCGAACAAGATGGCGGATGCAGTAGAACGACTTGTTACGGTATGTAAATTTTTAGTGCTTGTGCCTCGAACATAAATGTAATATAGATAATATATAGTGGGTAGTACCTGATGTCGTTTTAACAATTTATTAAACGAATTTTGTTGTGATGATAATGTTTGGTTTGCCTGTATTTCGAGCCCCCGAGTGAAGGATCGCTAGTTGTGTATGCCCAGTTCAACATAGGGATCATGTATGGGATTTTTTTTTTACAGTTTTTACTTCATATTAACTTTGTTACTTTATTGGAATTTGCAATTTATTATTACTATCAAATTTTACCTCTTGCAAATATAAACGATCAATCGTCACTGATCGCTGCAGCACGGGGGCACGAATTTCACGAAATGTCAGCCACACATTAAGTCAAGAGGGCGCATTTATCGCTGCTTGTATAATATCCCGTACCACAAACGGGTTTTCATTAACAAACATGATATATTCAAGGCAGACTACGTTAAAGTTAACTTACCATAACTTCAAGAACTTTTCAAGCCGCCATGTTTTCCACGTTATGGTAACGGAATGAATCGCTTTCGCTTCGGTCTCCGCCGTTTCGCGACGGAAATAACCGATGTTGCTTCCATTCCCCACATTCTATTTCGGGATTGACCGTTCTTGTGTCCGTCACGACCGTTCTTGCGTGTAGAATAAACGTGTTGGTTTCCATTATATCTGCTATTGCGACCGTAATTACTGTGTTGGTTTCAATTTCGGCCGCTTTTCATCAATTTTAGCTGTTTTTGTAACAAAATGACGGGTTTTCATTCCGTCGGACAACGTTGGCGTCCGTTTGTTAGGGGGCCTGAATATGGTGCCGAACCACATGTCCGATGAATAATTTAATTCTCTCAACTGATTTATTCCTAGATCACCCTCAATAGTTTTCGTATTGATCGGATAAGGATTTTGACATATCCAATTATGGCTGGCATACCACTTCACTGATGAGATCATCATTATCAAGACTCATTTCCAATGGGGAGTACTTGACATGGACCAAGTTTCAATTTTTTCCATGGAGTGATTTTGGAGAAGAGGTCCAAAGTTTTTCCATTTTTTCAACA
>CM068962.1:36154691-36184691 GCA_035128595.1 Eptatretus atami | reverse complement strand
ATCCCAAACTCACCACCATTTGAACTCAGGATCCTTGAATCCCAAGCCCACCACCCTAACCATGAAGGCAACACCAGCCATATAGGTATATTGCTCTTCTATTTGTATTTTCTGGTTTCAAAGGAAAAGTTTTCAGACATTGACCGTGTAAACTGTAAAGCATCTCTCTTGCTCTCAGCTGTGCACAAGTCATTGAGTGGAAGGTTCTGGAAAATTATCCCAGGAAAGTTTATGTTCAAAACAAACAAAAAAAATAATAAGATAACAAACATGTTGAAAAACTATTTACATTCCTAATTTATCCAAAAGGTCTGGAATTGCATTGCTCAGAGAGTGCGAGCTTCCAATTCCAGCATGGACCTGTATTTGATTGCTGTCTGGGTGGTGTGGTTGGGAGGTGGAAGAGTATTCACTCTAAATTCCTCCACTTCCAAATTCCAAACAGCAGGAATTCTAAATTCCTGCTGTGTCCACCAGGACTCTGCTCCGCGATGTGCAGTTTTCCCGTCTGACCGTTCTGACCTGAATACACCCTGATGGCCTTGAGTCTTCGCTTTCATCTGTTCATCTCTCCCTTCCCACCCCATCAACCGCAACCACCGACCTCTCCATATCCCTCACCCCTAATCCTTCTTCGAGAAGAATCGACATTTAATGCAGGATTACAGTGAGGTTTAACAATACTTGCTTCCACAATTTATTCTGTCCTTATTTTATGTCATACTTCATGACATGGCAAGAAAGTAAACATTCATGAATCATTCATTTTTACACACATTTCGGTTCGTTATTTGAAACTTAAGCAAGCTTGTACAGAATGGTGCAGTGGTAGCATACTTGCTTCCACCAAGTCTAGTTTGGGTTCGATTCCTGATTCAACTATAAACTGATTGGTGTTTCCCCTGAGACAATGCATCGCAATCATTTGATTCATGTTAAAGATTCCATTGTGCTTTTAACAAAGAGTCGACAAGTTACCACTGCTACCCCAAATATATTACAAATTCAACTTCAGTCGAATGGAAGGCTTGGGCAGGCATTTCATGACAGCCCTTGGGCCAAAAACTTTTCCTGTCCAACCCCACAAGAAGGTGGAATAATTTGGGCCGTTCAAGAAGTATTAGTTGTGTAGATTTGAATTGCAAGCCTGAGGTCTATTTTTCATGGAAACAACCAAGAACATTGTAAACTGCGAAACTTGCTAAATAACTTCTTGGGCAAACTTTGTAAGCAAGTGAAATTCAACACTCATAGTACTACGGATTGGGGTTAAATATTCATTGACAAAGCATATAAGGTGCTGCATAGTCAGGTTGTACTTTGTTACCTTCCATGAGAAATGCAATCACCAGATTGTACTACTAAAGAAATCATGCGCCGGACACTTTGCTGACTGACACCACATTCACTTTTCAGCAACAATATTTATCCATATGTAGTATAAGCATGATGCAAATAGTGTAAGCCTTTGCCTTCTTGAGTGCCACCACTCTTTTAACCATGCTTCCTGTGTATGACTGAAGCACTGTTACAGGAAGGGATATTGTGCCAAATATCCTGTTGTACATTCCACAATTTTGTTTGGTTAGTTTGGTTCCTCTTGTTCTTCTTTGTTTCCAGGTAATCCCATATGGCCTGATGGGAATAATGTTTGGACTCTGTAGTGGCCATTCTAACACTTGGAGCACACCAGCTGTAACCTTGTTCTCTAAATACTGTTTGGCTATGTTGGAAGTGTATTTTGGATCATTATCTTGTTGGAAATTTAATCTTCTTCTGATTAAATGATTTCCACGAGGAACTGCATGGTGCTGCAGTATCTGCTTGTACTTCTCTTTTGTTAGTGTCCCATTGATATTAACTAGATTTCTGACACCAAAAGCTGAGATACAACCCCAGACAGTCACAGAGCCTCCCCCGTGTTTAACAGTAGACTACAAACATTGTGTGTCATATTGTTCTCCAGGTCTTCAGTCTATGAACTGGCATATATTAGATCCAAAAAGTTCTAACTTCGATTCATCATACCAGAGTATCCGACTATTGTTCAGTCGCCCAATCTTGGTGTTGCCCGCAAGTCCTCCCTCCACCTGGCCTTGCCTGCACAGGTTTTACACAAAACAACTTTACCCTATTTTGCTTTTCAGGTTAAATTCCTGTGACCGTCGGTGCACATATTACATACAACTTAGATCTGACAGGTCCTTACGAGAGGCATAAATCTAACCTACTCGAGCACATGGATCAAGCTATTCTTACCACATTCTTGCTATGGAACATCCACATTCCAATACATAACTTCTAGCGATTTAAAGTTGCAGTCTGTAAAAATACAGAACTGCCAAATGCTCCCCACAGTGTCAGTTAGCCTGAAAGCTTTCAAAGCTTTTGTGGCAATGCCAGCCTCCTTCTCAGGGGAGGATTCAATCCAAGGCCATGTTGCTGGCTCACGAGCCGTCATTTGTGTAGAAATACCTTTATATAGGATAGTGAAACAATTTAAACATTACAATACAATTAAACATCACTGTCTGGGATGTGAGAGTCACAGACCTAGTCACTCACCTTCATGGGAGTTCCCAATGATTTTGAGGGCCTTGCTTTCCATGGCATAAAGAAAGGCATTGTGTGAGGCAGGGGCACCTGCCCAAAGGGCAGAGCAGTACTCCATCAAGCTGCAAATGAAGGCCTCACAGTTTGTCAAAAGTTCAGATTGGCCAAGGAAAGACCTTGTATGGTGAAGGACGTCCAATTGGTGGCTGGCTTTGGAGGCCATCTTGGAAATGGTGGTTAAAATGTTTTTTTCATAAACCAGCAAGAACAGAATCAGCAGCCAAAATGGAGTGTATAGAAAGCTTCTTGCCCTAGCCTCCATGTCTGTCTCTTTTCCACCTTGCTCCATCTTCAATTAATGTTCTTAGTCTTTCCCAATCTTATTCTATTACCTCCCCACGTGGTCACAAAGCCAACATGGCACAAGCATGTGCGTATGGTTGGACGCGACCGCTACCATGGATGCATCACATGTGCAACGATTTGACACATGACATGGACATGGTGAAACCACACTAGCGAGGTTTGGGGCATTGTGTCAACATGGCAGAAGGAGACATCACCCTTTCGCAACAAATCGGGTTCCATTACAGCTATTGCTGCACGATCTGGGACCAACAAGTGCCATCTGCCATATGGACTCATTGTCTTCTGCTCCACCAATCAACCAGGAGGCATCACTATTATCTTTTGCATTTGGGAGTACCATGAAGATGATTAATGAAGTTCTCTAGGAAGATGATTTTTAATGAAGTTCACTAAGGAAAGTACAGGCAGATACTGCAACGCACCATGCAGTTCCGACTGAAAAGGTAAGCCCTTTGCTGTTTCAAATCCCACCTGATTTCCTCTATAGCTTGCAGACATTCACAAATAGGACATACATGAGAATCCCAATGCTACATGCCCCCCTCAACTGCCAGACTGGTTTAATTTCTTGTTTGCGTATCATCAGTGACTATGTAAACAAATCAACAAAGAACACATGAAATACACAAATGTAAAGTTAAATGAAGAGTTACAGTGGTACTCACCAAAATGTAGGGCCGAGATTGCTTATCGGGAAGGGAGAGGTGCCGGTGTGGAGTGGACGGGTTTTAGGGAGGGAGAGGCAGGCCTTCATGTCTCGGACACACTGCTCAAATAATTTTAGGGTTGGGAAGACAAAGGGGAGGTAAACCCAGAGTGATGCAGCGCTCCGCTCTCCTTTCGTCCTGATCAGGATTTCAGGTCAGTCGCGCGCTGAACCTGGAATTAAGAAATCTCCAATCGAGCAATTGAATGGGCCGCGTGCAGAATGCAGAATGGAGAAGTCGTCAACGAGGTGCTGAGGAATGGTGTGATCATAGCATCATTCGAGAAATCTGAATACAGTATGCGAAGACGAATCTTGTGTTGGGAAAACCAAGAAGGCGAATCGCGGCTGCAAAGCTAGGTGGACAAACATCGAGTGTTTGTACGACAATGTGTCAGGTGTTCATTTTTTTTTAATGAAGGAGTAGTGACTCCAGCTTGCTATGGGCCAGTGCTGATAATAATTCTGTCGCTTGTTTTAGGTACTATACCTCTGGTTTCATGTCATTGACATTGAAAAACAATTTACACTCCTAATTTTGAAAAATGATTGGATAACAAACATGTTGAAAAACTATTTACATTCCTAATTTATCCAAAAAGTCAACCCACAAAGGAATTAAAAACATAAAGGAATTCAAAACATATGCACAAAACAGCTCATTAATATTCATAGCCCTGGGAGTACCCACAGGCAGTGAGGTGTTGTGTGTCAGGGAGGAATTAACACCTCTATTGTTCTGACTGACAGTTTTGGCATCTCTTGTTGATTTTGCTTCATCTTCGACTCCAATTCGACTTGTCCATGGATGAAGGAAATAAAAATAGGAAGATTAGCCAATTTGACTTATGGGAAGAAAAATACTTATCGGCAGAGAACAACAAAACCTCACAGCTCGGTCCAAGAATCGTGACCCCATGACCCACCCTCCCCCCATCCCCCTTCCCAAAATGAAGGTGGATACTTCAAGACCTGGGAGGACTCTGTTCCACCACCTGAAACCCATATATGGAGATAACCAACAACAACACACACACACACACACACACACACACACACACACACACACACATGCACACACAGTTCATATCTTGTGTAGGGACAACCATGATTCAAAGAAAGGTGTCGGCATTGCTGGATTTAGGCAAAAGCTAAACAAGCTACTGCTACGGGCCTCACAATCCACAGGGGCCTCAACAAATGTGAGAAGACGTGTAAAAATGTGTGAATGAGGCCTAAAGAAACTGCTACCTTGGTGCGGGAAACCATCTTGACGAAAAATCGCCATTAAGCCGCCAAATCGCCAAATAATGGCAACTACCTTGGCCTGTTAGAATTAATTGCTAAGTTTGATCCATTTCTTTCCAACCACATAAAACAATATGGAAACAGAGGATCTGGATCTCCTTCATATTTGTCGAAGACAATATGTGATGAACTTATTCAGCTTATGGTTAATAGAGTAAGAGAATCAATTTTGGATGATTTGAGAAATAATTAAAAGGCATATATGTTTTCTATTTTTTTGAGACCTTTTGGCGTCTTAATGGTTAGGGTGGCGGGCTTTGGATCCTAGCGTCCTGAGTTCAAATCCTGCTCAGCTGTTGAACTAATAGCAGGTGGGGTTAACTCGGCCTGTCATCCTTCCGCGGTCAGCAAAATGAGTGCTGGTGTACTGTGTCGGAGTGGCGACCCGTCCAGGATTGTACCCAATAACCAAGGAGACTGCTTAAGCAGCACCAACGCTCTGCACAGAGTGTGGTCCCAATCTCCTCCTTCTGGTGTAATTTTTAAACAAGGGGCCTCCAAGCTTTATACAGTTTAGGGCCTCACCAAGTCTAAATCCGGCACTGGGTGTAGGGATGGTTTCACATTATTATATCAGGTGACAATCCATACCTTGTTTACATACTTATTGGAGTAACATCCCTACATCCTTTTACATTTTAAAAAGTTTTTACTACTTGTATGAACATTGGTTCCTTGGGTATTGGTTATTTCTTCGAGTTTATTGTTGTTGCTTTTTCCTTAACTTTTATGAGGTTCGTTACCTCTGTCACCTAACGTGGCAGGAGGTTATGTTTTTCACCCTTGTGTCTGTCTGTTTGTTTGTGAACAAAATATCTCAAAAAGTTGTGCACGGATTTGGAGGAAATTTTGTGGAGATCTTGGGTATGTGACAATGACGAAATGATTAGATTTTGGTGAAGATATGAATCCAGATCCGATAATTTCTTTAGTGATTCTTCACCATTGAGTGACAGGGCTAAAACGATATATAGCAAGATATTTCAAAAAGTTATGGACGGATTCGGACGAAACTTGGTGGGAGAGTTGGTTAGGTGATTAGAACAAGCTGATTAAATTTTAGTTCAGGTGTGAATCCCTCTCAGCTATCCAGCTAATGCGGCCACTTTATATAGGATATATATATATATCTCCAGATAAACATGCTACAGGACAATGAGGTCTTATATTTTTGTGCATACATATTATATGCACAATTCCAATGGTTACCTTTGCCAAATTGAATCTATATATATATATATTTATAAGGGGTATTATTGATTTTGGGACCTGCCTTTTAAATGGTTAATCACTGACATGTTAGCCTGGTGTTGGCTTAGTGGTTAGGGCGGTAGCTTGGGATCCTAGGGTCCTGAGTGCAAGCCCCGTTGGCCGCTGAATTAATACACCAGGGGTTTGACTCAGCCTGTCATCCTTCCGAGGTCGGCGAAATGAGTACCAGTGTGTCCTGGTAGAGGGGCACTGCATCAGCGACACAGTTGTGCTTCCTAGAAATGATAGCTACCCCGGCAGCTAAGCTGCCATACGCAAGAATAATAAGAAGACTGACATGTTTTTCAATGTCCTTTTCCCATTGACTGAGTTTATTTAACTGAACAATCATTAGGGTTTTATTTTCCTATTTCCCTCCAATCAAATAATTTGCTGTGAATCAGGAGATAGAACAATGTTGTATATTTGCAGCACTCAAGGTTTTTCTTTCCTTGTTATCACTTGCAGTTTTTTCACCTCTCTCCCTCTCTCCCTTTCTCCCCCCTCCCCTTCTTATATTTTCCTGTTCATTCATTCCTTCGTTTATTAGGTCTAAAAGTTGCTCATCCACCTCAATGTCAGTTTATACCTTTTGTAATCTTGTTATTCCATGAGCCTCGATCTTGTAAAGAAAAATCTTTCTCTACATAAACCTATATCTTTAATCTCCTTTTATCAAAAAAGGTCAGCACACTGAGAGTTCTTGTATCACAGAAGATGATAAAGGAAGAATTTTTATAGAAGGCCCGAGGGGTGTTCAAAGAGTTCTATGAAGGAGATACAATCATCCAATGAATGTTAATGTTTTTATATTTTCAGAACAGGACTGTACTTTTTTGTTTTTTTTCCACTAATCAGATACAACTATACATTGAGAAATATAATAACACCTTGGCATTTCTTGAACATTTGCATTTCGTTCATGTAACTTTTTGAACACCCCTCATACCAATTACACAGTAGTGATCTCAAGTTTTTTTTAGGTAAACCTCGAAAGCAACATTTTGTTGATCAGAAATTCATGAGTAAATGTTAACAGAGAAACCTGTTGGTTCATCTGTTGATGTTTCAGGGATTTTTGTGAAGGGGGAAAGATTTTTCTTACAATTCTGTTGTATCAGTGAGAAAATCAAAACGTTATTTCTTATTTTTTATCATTTGTCTGTATTGAATACAGAAAAGATCATCTTTTCATTGAACGAGAAAAGGCAATCACGTGACTTGCAGCACAGACAAACAGAGCATGGCATGTGCCATTGAACATTTAAGGTGCACGCTATGTGGCTCACCCCTTCCCTGGCCTCCTCCCCGCCCCCGAAGACTAAGCCTTCCCCATGCCTCCTTGGTGTGAGTAGGAGGCACACACACACACACACACACACACACACACACACACACACACACACACACTTAACCCCAGCCACCTCCTCCATCCCCTCTCCATGATTTGACGCCTTCGAGATAACGGAACAAACACGGCGAGCAGGGGAATTGTGAAGTGGAATATATCGTTAAAGAAAAAACGGGAACAGCAAAGAGCCTGAGGTCATATCAAAATCGATGACATTGCGTTACCATGTCAGAGCGCCTGACACTTTGCAGTGACGTGTTCAGGGTTTGTTACTCGCCCCATGCCGGTTCCAAGAAGGACTAATTTATTTCACTCTCGACGCTATATTACCGTCATCTGTTATTGCACCACGCGAGTTTATGCCGAACTTTTAGATCGATAATTGGTACAAACGTGAGTATGAAAATGCACAACTCCAATGTACACAAAGTTTATTGCTTTTAGGGCAGTTTGATAAATGTACATTTTCATAAAAATGTTAATATTCTATGTTATTTGCCAGTATTTTATGATATAACTTATAACATAAGAATAAAATGTTTTCTTTCCTGGACATTTTCATTGTTTAAAACATTTATAGATGTACCGTGTAATGAATGAGGCTTTCACGTACTATTGTCTTCTTGGTTTTTTTTTAATGCTTACATTATATTGTAATGCTTTTAAGAATCATCATTACTAGAACATTGATTAAATTAGAAAACAAGTCAATAGTTGAGCTTAACAGGGCACTTTCTCACAGAAAAGAATGATGGATTGCTTGTGTAAAATGCCATTCCATTACACTGCCACCATTTAGGCATGAGTTTAAAGCATATATACATATATATATATATATATATATATATATATATATAAAGCATATAAGCATAGTTCGGAGTGCACGAAAATACGATACATATATAAATAAGACTCTCTCATGGACAGGCCCTTGCTGCTCCTATAGTTGGCAGCAATTGGCTCGGAAGCAGCGGGGGAAAGAGAGTGGCATCTATCCGTGGGAGAATTGCATGTCCAGCCAGTGGGTCACCCAGATAGCTCAGATGGAAGAGCACTGGCATGGTTCACCAGACCGACCTGGGTTCGATTCCTGATCTGGGCATGTAATTTTCTGATATGAGCATATATATATATATCTGATATGTCTATAAAGCTCTTTCGAACCACTGACTCACTGTCTGACTGACTGATATTAAAGATGGAGAAAGCTGAAATTTTGTGTGCCGATGGACATTGAAGACAGCACATTGGAAGAAAAATCACAGAATCGTCAGACAACATCCATAGAGGAAAATATAAATAAATAAAATGAAAAAAAAATGCAGGCGAGTGACCCGTGACAATGGGGAAGCATGGCTCATTATTGCTTACAATGTGTAAGCAAACCCACAAGTATCTAATATATAAAGCTCTTTCTAACCGCTGAATGACTCACTCACACACTCCATTCATCCATCCATCCATCCATCCATCGATCGGGACCATACTCTGGGCAGAGCATTGTTGCTGCCTAAGCAGTCTCCTTGGCTATTGGGCACAATCATGGATGGGTCACCACTCCGACACAGGATACCAGCAAGCTGGCACTCATTTTGCTGACCTCAGAAGGATGACAGGCCAAGTTAACCCCACCTGGTATTAATTAAACAGCTGAACGGGATTTGAACTCAGGATGCTAGGAACCCAAGCCCACCACCCTAACCATTAAGCCAACACCAGGTAATACTCACACACTGACTGACTGATATTGAAGATCGGAACCTTCCGGGTGACGTATAAAGCTGAAATTTCACGTGCCGATGGACATCGAAGCCGCTACACCGGGAAAAATCACAGAATCATTGGACAACATCCATAAATGAAAATGTAAATAAATGAAAAAATGCAGGTGAGCGACCCGAGACAATGGGGAAGCACGGTAATTTTGTGTGCCGACAGACATCAAAGCAGATACCGCAGGGAAAAAATAATCACAGAACCATCAGAAAGCATCCGTCAATGAAAATATAAATAAATGAAAATACATAAATTGAAAATCACATGCGCATTGTGAAATACCGTATAACAGGCACAATACGTATATCCCGCAGTTGGAATTTTTGGAACTAATTTAACTTATTGCCTGTGGGTTATTTGCATGAAAATACGATAGTTGCTTGCAGTGTGAAAGTATGCCCGACTAGTATCTATACGTTTAATAAAGGAGTGCCTGTCTGTCTGTACCCGCACTACTCCCTCAGATTTGGAGATAGCCCCGCCAAACTTTCTGTGGAACATTGTGCGGTTCCAGCAGGTGTCCGAACGTGGGTGGGAGGTTTCACAAATTTCTCAATGCAATTATGATTTTGATATTTCACCCATTTGAAACTGCTCTCACTCCAGATTTAAACTGCATTCACGGATTCGGCATTAACAGTTTCGGCATTTACCGCATGTGTAAACATTCGCTGGTTCAGTAATATCTCTATACAATTGAGATTTTGCATTTCCTCCCATATAACTCCAATCATTCTCAGCGTGTAAACACATTCGTGGCTTCAGCAATTTGCAGTTTCGCTATTGACTGCAAATAGAAACATTATAAACCCACCTTCTGGTGGGGTTCGGTACAGCAAAATTTTTTTCCCCCAAATCCTTCACGAACTGGCTGTCCATGCCTGACGTTCGACTGAAGGTGGCACAGGAATGTGAAATTTCTTGGTTTATGGTTTGGCATTCGCCGTTTCCCCAGTGTCTGTTTGGTCTGGAGCTCTCACCCGTGCGTAGCACAGGTACCTCGCCAGTGATAATATATAAAGCTCTTTCTAACCATTGACTCACTGACTGACTGACTCATTGATATAAATGAGTACTTTTAGGTGGGCTAGAAAGCTGAAATTTGGTATGCAGTAAAACCTGAAATATCACAGGGGTTACATTCCTGGAAAATGTCACGATAGTTAAAACCAATTTATTTTGCGAATAAGGGGGTGAGGTTCCTGTAATTCGAGAAAATATAGAGGAATGTCAGCGGCAGCCAAAACTTAACATACTACAATTGAAATAAACATGTAAAATAAATATAACTGGGCTTTACGATGAAGTCTCCTGCTGCATTGAAGCAGCTTAAATGTTCAAACGTTGGTTAAACTTGCCACTTGCCTACACCATTCCTCCCCTTTTAATCTTTGAAGTTGTTTTCCTTTGTAATTTGTCGGTGTTTATTTTATCAAAGATTCTTCTTTTATTATTCTTTCATCAAAGTTTCCCGTGGGTGGCGGTGGAAGTCCGTTGCTATTCGGCATTCAGACTGCACTTGGAGCACGTTCAGGGCCGGGGTGCCGGCTCAAAGAGCATGCCCTGTGTTTGGTCGGGAGCTCCGGGCCGTGTCGAACCGGATGGGCGACTGATACAGTTTCCGGCCACGGAGCCTGGCAGTGCGTGGCTAGAGCCACTGTGGCCCAATAGAGGAGCGGAATGCAGGTCACAGCGCATCGCTTTCGGGTCGTCACCCCACTCTTCACCCGGGGCTTCTAAAAGGCGGAGTGCGGAGCTGTTCCCCCCCTTCTTCTCCGCTCCTCTTCTGCTCTTTGTTGTCTCTGCCCTTCGCTGGCTCTTCACACGCTGTTGGTGCGTGAATGCGAGGACGTGCTTCTTCTTGAAGACCAGTTCGGAGTGCACATTGCCACGAGCTCCAGCTGAGTGAGTACGCCGGAGATAACGCACCACATATCGAGGAGCGAACGTTCAGGCGGAGCATCCCACAGAGGTACACGCTACACAAACAGACCTATACAGGGCTAGGTTAAGGATCTTTCACCTCACATCTTCTCTCCTCACTCTCTATCCACCCCTCTATCCCGTCCCCTTTGGATGCACAAAAGAGCATCATTACTGACTCGCAATCCCATTTTCCTCTGACACGACACCGCACCCCCCCATATTGCACGACACCAAACCTCTCATTCCCACACCTTAGACACCACCAGTATTCCTCCCTCCTACCTCTCCCTAGGTGTACTGTGTTGCGTTGGTCTGTCTACCACGCCAGGTATTGCAAGGCTGTTTATCTTCATCTGCTTTCTCACTCCCTCTCTCTCTCTGGGCTATAGCTAATCTTCCTCGGGTTTGTGTGTGTGTGTGCGTGTGTCCGTGCGTGCGTGCTTGCGTGATGGCGCCTGTCCTAGTTTAAGTTAAAACTGTGTAAGAATATTCAGGATAAGTCTGCTCTGTGTTTGCTTTTTAAGATTGCTTGCCTTTTGCTTCACCCCATAAATTCCTTGCTTTCCCTGCTGTACATATGAATAAACCCAATTCACTGTGCCACATCCCTTTCCACGCCATTGTAAATATATGCTTGTATAGAAATGTTCCCAGCTCGTTTTTCTCTTTTTCTTCATTGGTCCAGCATGGTTCACACTCTCGTCTTGCCTGGGCATTATCCCCCAACAATCTGTTTTCTAGCTGGTACGTTATTGGCAGTTACACTCGGCTGCATCTGATTTGGTAAAGTGATCCAGTTTGAGCAAGGCGTATTGAGGGCGTGTCCCCCGGTAATGAAACAACGTGACCTTTAGGTAAACAGAATCAGACGGAGGACCCTAAGTCATGCGGTCGAGTTATTGGCGTTCACGGTCAATTAAATTATCAACCTGCTGCGTCACAAAGTTATTCATGTGCGACGGCTTACGATGCTGGAGAGTCTGGTGGGAACCTAATGTAGCTCACCCCCTCGTTGTCTTTTCACCCCTGACCCCGTGTCCACAACAATATCTTCATATTATTGTCGACAAACAAAAATAGTTTGGGGTTGTTACATGTGGAGGTGGGTTCACAGCTTCTCCATCAACCTCAATCAAAGTTGAGTTTTCTGAATCGCATCCATCATGTTTTTATGTTGTATTTTTGTCTCTGTGTTTTGTTTGTATTTTCATCTAAATATTTCTGTGATATATCGTACCTTGTTGTCAATACCATTTAATTCATTTTTTCATGCAGCCTCGGCCTTCTCCGACAGCCGGAGCTTAATTGTCTCGGTTTTGAGGTTGTTTTGTTCTCCTTTTCCCCCCAAAATTTTGTCCTTCCAAATTTTTTAATAGTTATCCTTTTCTATCTTGCTTCAAAAAAAAAAGTATTTCACTCCAAAACTCGACCTAATGCTGCCTTCTACTTGAACTTCCTGTACGACTCCCCTTTTCCTCTATCATTATCTCAATATCTTCATTGAAGAAAATGCTTCTTCTTCCTTTAAAACTTTTGAAAACATTAAAATGATTAACTTCCCTTATTTCTCTAGCATCAGCACCCCACGTGTTGTTCTTCCTCACAATCTATTCATTATTTTCTTCTTCTTCACAAAGCATATTTTGCAAACCTGTGTCTCACCGAACCACTTGGTCTGTGATCCATCCTCAGGTTCCTATCTGTTTTCTAGCTGTCATTCTGTCAAAACCCTCTGTCCCTCTTTGTGTGAACCTTAAATATCTGAGGCCTCTGTACCAACCTGACAGATCTCTCAATCCAGGCTACTGCTGACAGCCAGGACATCATCTGTTAAACAGAAAGCATGACCTTTCTCCAGGCTTTGAACCAAAATTCCATACACCCTTCCCATGATCTGTATCTCAGGATATTAAATATGGGAATCATGAGAAGTCCAGTTTGCAGAGGTTGTCTGCACACTACAATCAAATCTCCTTCACGTTATTTTACAGTGTCAAAACCCTCTGTAACAGTACCCTCCCCCACATATCCTGCAAGCCCATGTCCTCCCAACAACACACCTTCTACGTGTCCCCCTCTTCAACATCCCTCCACTTCATGTCCTTCCCTTTCTGCATCCCTTCTCACCCCACCCTCCCCAAGCTTCCCCTCACTTAACCCTCTCCAAGCTTCTCCTCACCTAATCCTCTCCAAGCTTCCCCTCACCTAACCCTCTCCAAGCTTCCCCCTCTACCACCCTTTCCAAGCTTCCTTCTCACTTGACTCGCACCAAGCTTTCCCCTCATGCACCCACTTCAAAGATTCCCCCTCACCCAACCTCCTCAAAGCTTCCTTCCCAGCCACCCACTCCCTCAATGCTTCCCCCCAGCCTACCCCTCAATGCTTCACCCTCTCGGCTTCCCCTTCCTCATGCCCCTGGGCTTCCCCTCGTCCTGCCCCTCTCAGCTTCCCCCTCGTCCTGCCCCCTCTCAGCTTCCCCTCGCCCTGCCCCTCTTGGCTTCCCCTCACCCTGCCCCTCTCTGGCTTCCCCCCCGCTCTTCCCCTCTCAGCTTCCCCTCGCCATGCCCCTTCTCGGCTTCCCCCTCATCCTACCCCCTCTCGGCTTCCCCTCATCCTGCCCCTCTCAGCTTACCCTTGTCTTGCCCCTCTCGGCTTCCCCCTTGTCCTGCACTCTCTCGGCTTCCCCCTCATCCTGCCCCCTCTCAGTTTCCCCTTGTCTTGCCCCCCTCTCGGCTTCCCCCTCGTCCTGCACTCTCTCGGCTTCCTCCTCATCCTGCCCCTCTCAGCTTCCCCCTCACCCTACCCCCTCTAGGTTTCCCCTCGCACTGCCCCCTCTTGGCTTCCCCTCACCCTGCCCATCTCGGGTTCCCTCTCTCGTCCTGTCCCCTCTTGGCTCCCTCTCATTCTGCCCCTTATCGGCTTCCCCCTCGCCCTGCCTCCTCTCGGATTCCCTCTCCTCCTGCCCCTCTGGGCTTCCACCCTGTCCGGCCCCCTCTCCACTTCCACCCCCCCCATTCTGGCCCTTCTCATCTACTTCCCATCCCAACCGCTCACATCTCCCCTCTCCCCTCACCCTGCCCCTCCCATGTTAACCCCAATCCCGTTTCTCCCATCTTCCCCGCTTCACTGCACCTCATCGTCCCATCCATCCCGCTCCTTCCCAGACTCATCCCCTCTCACCCCACCCCCAACTGTCGCTCACCAGCTGAGCATCCCACCTATCCCGAAACCTCCCAATGCCTCCTCCTCTGTCCCTCTTTGTGTGAACCTTAAATATCTAAGGCCTCTGTACCAACCTGACAGATCTCTCAACCCAGGCTACTGCTGACAGCCAGGACATCATCTGTTAAACAGAATTTTTCCTTCCACAGGACATCCCTGACTTCTTAGTGTCTCTCCTTGGCTATTGTCTCCTCCAATTTGATCGGCCTGAACCGCGCCCTGACGGCGGAGTTGCTCTTTACATCAAGAACTCAATTTTTTTCACTGTCCGCGTACTGATCTTCCACCTCCCAACCTACAGGAGTACATTTGGCTGTGACTTCCTCTCTGCTCTCATCTCTTGTTACCCTCGCCGAAGGAGAGGGTATCACATTTAGGTTTGTTTGTTTGTTTGTTTGTTTGATTGTCCGCACAGAACTTTCATGTTTTTCTCTGCAACTGCTTGTTGGATTGAGACAAAATATTCACCATTGGTGCAACAACTCATGCAGAATGTTTTAATGATAATCATAACGTCATAGGTCACGTGGTGTGGCAACCATGTTGGAAAAACTTTGGACCTCTGTATCTCTGAAACTGCACCAAGGAAAAAATTGAAACTTGGCACATAACAAGTACTCTTCATGGGGAATGTGTGATTTTTTTATGACATCATAGTTGCCTTATTTATGACGTCATGATTGTATATGTAGAAGCTACATCCGATTAGTATGAAAATGAGGTCATCCAGGGATAAAATGTTCCACCAAAAATTTGTTGATGACGTCATCGGTCATGTCATTTCACAGCCATATTGTTTTTTGTTTTTTGTAACCTTCAAAACTCATTTCTGAAATGGCTGAACCAGTCACCACTGCCAGCATTCAGAAAGTGGCAGTTCTAATTATGTCTCTTATTCATTATATAACACACCAGTGTACAAACGCCACACAACATTACACGAACACCACACAAAGCAAGTCCTGGCAAGTGTCTGCAATCTCTGATTGCAATTTTTCTTGTTTGTCTGTGTGTTGTACTGTCCTACAAACAGTAACAACTCCATCTACATCTCTCTCAGACAACATAGACAACTTTTAACCACTCATCCCAACTCCCTCTTCCTCATATGTGGCGATTTCAATTGTCATCATGCAAATTGGCTAGGTGTTGGTAACTCTCTCACCAGCCATGACACTCAACAAAGGACTTCTGTCATCCCATTGGACTGACTCAATCTGTGAACTTTCCCACTTGGATTTATCCCAATGGAAAATCCTCCCTTCTGGACTTGGTGATGACAAACTTCCCTGCAAGTGTCTCCTGCTCTTCCTCTGTTCCAATTGGTTCATCTGGTCCCATGTTTGTGAGTGTAAACATCTCTCTGGCTATTCTTAGAGGGTTGCGTCAGCACCGGTGAGTGTGGCAGTTCACTCATGCATATTGGCAGGGATTGCAAGCAGCATTTCTCTTCAGGACTGCTCTCCCATGTCTATTGCTCCTGATAGTAACTCAGCTTGGGTATCCTTCCACCGAAACCTGCTCACTCTCTTCTGGACAGATTAATCCCATCTTGTTTTCAGTTTCCTACCCTTCTTTCCGCCCATGGTACACTTAATACTGTGGCGAGGCGGTTGCTTGGAAACAACTTGCCTTCTCTTCCTGGATGTAAAATCCGACTGACGGTAATCTCAGGTCATTCCAAAAAACCCGCAACAAGTGTGCATCCACTCTCAAAAGAGCCACAAAACAACATCTGACCAACCTCAAGATTGAACTTGTGTCCCTCTAAAACCTGGTGCTGCCTTATTAAGCCCTTTTCTGGTGTATACTCTGCTTCCATTCCTTCTCACACTTCAAATGGCACCACAGCCAACTCCGCTTATGAGAAGGCCGAATGCCTCAGTTCTGTGTTTTCAAATATTGTGTCCCCATCCACTCGCTCTTAGTATCCACCCTACACAGTCATACCCAACTGCTGCTAGACTCTGTCTTTTGCACCTGAGAAGGTGGAGAAGGTTCTTTCAACCCTCAATTCTGACTCTGCCACTGGATTGGGTGGAATCAGCTCACATGTCCTGAAAGCCTGCTCTGCTGCTCTTGCACATCCTTCTCTGCCCTCTTCATCCTGTCATTTGCCCTTTGTTTGCCCGATATTGGTTTCCATCTGCTGGGAAATCAGCCAACATCACTGCATTACATAAAAAGGTACAAAAACCGATCCCCTTCACTAAAGACCTATTAGCATATTTCCAATCATCAGAAAGGTCCTGTAATCCATCATTGCAGTTGAGATGAAATTCTTCCTTTTCTCTAACAACCTCATCTCAGATCACCAATTTGAATTCAGCCCAGGTAACTCTACCTTGGATATGCTGCTTATACTCATCCATGACATCAGGGCCGTCTCTCTGGACATATCTCATGCTTTCGATACACTCTGGCATCCTGCCTTGCTCTCCAAACTCTGGCTATGGCATTCAAGGCCAACCCCACACATGGCTTGCTGACTTCTTTTCATAGCCGATGTGTGGCTCTCAATGTAATCCTTTCATCTTCTCTCCCTGTCAATGCTGGAGTGCCCCAAGGCAGTGTTCTAGTCCCAGTGCTATTCCTGATATTCATCAGTGATCTCTCTGACTCTCCGGAAAATCCCCTTTGTCTATTTACTCATGGCTCCAACCTCTGTCATGACATCCCTAATCCTTCACACAGGCAGGCCGTAGACTCTTCCCTCTCTTCAGACCTTTACAAAATAACAAGCTGGTCAAACATTTGGAATATGTCTTTCAATCCTGACAAATCTCTCTCTTTCTCTCTCTCTGAACAGACTGTCTCACACCCCACCCACCCCACACCCCACTCACCCATCTACTTTCTTAACAGTCCCCTTGAGGAAGTTCAGTCACTCAAACTCCTAGGTCTCACCATCAGCTGCAATCTTTCTTGGACAAACCACATTTCAAAGTTGGCCTCCAAAGCCAGTCGCCGTCTGGGCATATTCCATCATACAAAGACCCTCCTTGGCACACCTGAACTCCAATCCACATAAAAGGCCTTCATGCACAGCTTGATGGAATACTGCTCCCCACTTTGGACTGGTGCCCCTGCCTCACACCTTACTCTGCTTGACACTGCAGAAACCAAGGCCTTCAAGATTATTGGAATCTCCCATGATGAAGCTGAGTCAATGGGCCGATCACTTTGCCATCGCAGACAGATCGGTGGTCTCTGTTTTTTACTGCCTCCTTTCTAGTCATGCACACTCTGCTCTTTCCAGGCTTTGTCCCTCTCCAAGGTTCCTGCAGGACACACATGGTCCACCCTCAACACTCTTTTAGTGAAACTGCCAAAATCCAGAATCCACTCATTCGTTCCACTTTTTTACCACCTGTGGAGACAACTTCCACCTTCTCTTCAATGTCATTCTTCCCTCCATGTCTTCAACATGGCTGTTCACTTCCATCTCAGGTCATCCCCAATCCAAAACCATGATCGTTTGTAACCTTTTTAAACCCCCAACACCCCCCCCCCAACCTTCACCACCCCAAGCCTCCTTATTCAAAATTCCAGTTCCTCCTGTATCCATCTTGCTCACCCCATGTGTCCTTTCCTGCCCTCTCATTCCTACCACACCCATTGTTTGTCCAAGTCTCCCTCTATTTTGTCTTTCAGTTCTGCTGTTGCGTTCTCCAGCTCTCCACTGTTGCTTTGGCCTGATGCTTCCTGATCAATTCAGTGTTCTATCTCTTCCATGAGCCTTGACTCTCCACATCTACAAAAAAGGAAAAATAAATCTTGCTATTACCACCAATCACAAAAATGTTAAAAGCTGTCATGATGGGAACATAAAAGGATTGTGGTGTTGTGATGTGGTGTCGTTCCTACCTTGTCATTCTACCTTGTCATTTCCTTCTTACTTTTGGTGATTTCATCCCGAAATATTTTTAAATTTGTTTTAATGTCTTCTTTTCCGACTGTGTGTGTGTGTGTGTGTGTGTGTGTGTGTGTGTGTGTGTAGTGTGTGTGTGTGCAAATGTGAATTCACATTCTGTATGGGGGATGGTGAGGAAGATGGGGTTCTGAAGGAGTATTTCTAACTCTTCTTATTCGCACTCATCATCGCAGCAGGAGCAACCACCTGGTGTGGCTCCGCACTGGTGCAGTAAACACCTAGTGCTACCAATACTCATCCTTGATTTCTGGGTCAACACGCACCCCATAAAAATGAGCACCAGCCATGGTGCAGTCTCATCTTTTCGGACTTGCTGCAAAGTGACATTGGTTTCCTAAATGCACGTCCGGATCCTGCCAATCAATAGGCAGTAAACATATACATGCTTTGATAGATGTATTTTTAATGAAATCTTTACAATCACTAAATCATGACTTCAAAGTGGTAAAAAGTAAATTAAAATGTACAATTACAGAGACTTCAACTCGCAGCTTAGAGGGACGTTAATGAATATTGTACATTGTACAATGCAGTATTGAAATTAGTTTTGATGTAAGATGTAGCTGGACAGTAAAATCGAAAGGGAAAAACTTTACTGCAAAGAAACCCCATGTTCTTCACAGGTACTCGTGTACAACAAATCAATGCGGAAACGTGGAAAGTAGAAACGTCTCGAAAATAAATGTTCTTTGGACTCATCTTCTGTTTGCGAGGTTTTTCCATATTGTGCCCATGGCGGAGAAACTTTTCAGCAGTACAATCATTATGTTGTGTGCAACCTCACATAATTTTATAACTACTTTTCCTTTCTCAGCCAACATGAAATGTAATTCGGCATTATTTTGGCAATTTGTACTCGACTATAATACTGGT
The DNA here is from genome assembly GCA_035128595.1 of Eptatretus atami. Classification (NCBI taxonomy): domain Eukaryota; kingdom Metazoa; phylum Chordata; class Myxini; order Myxiniformes; family Myxinidae; genus Eptatretus; species Eptatretus atami. The sequence continues at coordinate 36,165,422 of CM068962.1, read as the reverse complement.
TTTGGTTCAGGACGCACCTCGAAAGATTGGTTTCGGTAAACGCACCTCGAAGTGGTGATCACTTCGTTATTAGCCTGAGAACAAATTATTTTTCAACCTTTTGCCGAAAAAAGTAAAACATAGAAATGAAAGAAAAACCTCACCACCACATTGTCTTCTCATGATCATAGGTTGACTGAACAATCACCCTTATTTTAATTATTTATACGTCGACAAAAGGCTAAAAACTTACTTATAAGTCGCCGTACTTTCGAGAAGCCTGGAGATGTGTCCTTTCGTCCAATTTTGATGAAATTATTTTTTACAAACCTCCGGGTAAATTGTATCCAAAACGAGTTATGATACAAGTTATATAATGATTTCTACCAAATACGTTATAATAACAGCGCTGCCTATCCCAGTAAAACCTTGAGCCTAAGCAGGTCAGGTTATGTGAAAGCTCTTAAACACAGACAGCATAGAGTTTTCTCCCTTTACCTACTTTGCTGATGCATCCGATCTTGTGAACATCACATTCCTGTTGATACTGTAATTGTATTGCCATCTGAGAAAGGAATAAGTGTGTGATGAATGGTGATGGCATGCATGGTTAAAACACCCCAACGCATTTGTAGAACTGTTTCTGCTCGGCGAACACATGAAAGCGTCGGGTCCATGGTTACCAATATGTGAACGCCAACCCTCGTGAAATAAAGCTGTTTAAATGAAGACTTTACGCAGAGATATTCTTTTGATCCATTGGTCCCTTTCACCTACACCATGTCGACCCAATTGATTCAGATCGCAAGTCAGTGATCAATTCGTTAGTATCGTTCACATTTTGCGTGCGATGAGGGTCGTGCTCTGTGATGCAGCGAGTTAACCCACCGCTCGCTTCGATATTTATCCACTAAATCTCGTTACAGTGACCCAACCCTTAATATATCTTTTTCTCATGCAGTTAAAATGGTAAAAAAAAAATGATGTTTAGTTCAAAGAAATAAACAACTCAACTTTATCCAGAGTTTTACCTCTTTTATCTTTTTTAATTTGTTCGGTTTCTGTGTTTTCTTTTCTAATACGACGTATCACTGTGCATTTACACCGCAAATATAGACCTGAATATTATATCTCACGAGTTATTGATGATAATTATCTTTTCAATATTGCGAAAGCTGTTGGTGACAAATATGGGGAGAATTGAGCTGCGTAAGCTGGCTATCCATTTCCTTAATTTTACATCCTCACACATTCCATGACAGAGAAAAAGAGAGTGAGAGACACACATTTTATTGAACTACTGCAACATTGGAATGGGATAGCAACAGTGATGTAGTCAACACTGGAAGTTATAACCGACATTTCAGATTGCGTAAAACGGCGTCGGAAACATGGAACACGCTACATGTTTAAGGAACAAGACCATCGAAGGTGGATTATCAAGGGAGAATGAAGGGTAAGTTATAGTTAAACAGTCATCCTGATTTTATCGGAGAGATTGTTCTTGTTAGGTCAGGAACTTAGTGATCGACTTCCATTATACCAAGAGAGGGTTTTCTGAGCACTTCATAGCTCAGAGATTACATAAATTTGGCGTTATTTTATGTCCATTTCACCTTGAACACACTCAAAGTGATCTTTGCGACTTCTCTATTATCCCTGATGGTTGCTATATGGTTGTTTATTCATTCACTTGAGTATGAAGGTGAATATATTTTTTACTGTACATACATATATACATACATACATACGCACACACAAACTTGTCCTGTCCTGTTTATTTTGTGTCCTAATATGGTCATGAAACCCATAAATATGGGACAAGTTTCATAGCACTCCTGCCTCTAATCTCACACACACACACACACACACACACACACACACACACACACACACACACACACACACACACACACCAGATATCAAGTTTAATTCCAAATTACTAATTGAAAATTAAATTAACTAGCAAGTTGCCCATGCCCATATCGGATTCTAAACGGGGTAGGGATGTTGGTGGCAAAAATGCAAATGGAATCTTCTGTCATCGAGCCGGCAAGCTGGGAGCAACAATTCACATTTATTGCCACACTCCAACGGTGATGAGGAGCTCCGTTTCAAACTGTTTGTTCGATCTATGTAGCTTTTTGATGGGTCCGTAATGAAAAATTGTCTTGGTGTCAAAGCTAGTGACTAATTGCAAAATGAAAAGTAGGATGACGTTTTACAATGACTGCGTGGACACGCATGTTTTTAAAAAATAACTAAGATTGCAACAATATCTCAGAACTGTTGCAAACAAAAATAAATAAATCCCCTTTTGTTATATCTAGTAGGTTAATGTGCAATTGGTTTGGACGAACAACGAAATACTTCATCTGCATTTACTGACCTTGATATTAGGTTAAAATCGATGAGTTAAGTGAGATGAGGCGAGAAGCGGGAATCGTGCAAATTCGTCGTTATTTCTTCATGTTTCTGCTTCTTTGTAATGCCACTGACTAATCGTTCATCCTTTATACATCGTGCAATATATGCCTGCACGGCCACACACATATCTACATGCAGATGGTTTGCACCGGACTCCGCAGAATTCAACTGAGCACAAAGATGACGTTTAATCACAAAACCACCACCCGTTAGGGCGATATATGTTGCATAGTTTCCCGACAACGATGTGTCACATTCACCTGATATTAAGTGAAAAGACAGAACTGAGGATATTTCTCTTGAAAGGGCGTTCCAATGTTATATGAACGAGAGACACAACAATCCAAGACACAAAACAACGTGTAAACGAGTCATTAATACAAATAAATAAATAAACCCCTGCAAACGGATATTTGGCGACTAATTATAACTACTGATTGATATATATATATATAAAAAAATATATATGTATATATATATGTATATGTTTATGTTGAAAAAAAAAATACCGTTGGCGCATCTTGAGCGATTGTGGGTATCTTGTCGTAGAACTATTTGTATGTCCCACTTATCAAGAAATACTCGTAATAAGTGATTAATAAATCAATTGTTAGCGCCAAACACTTCGAGGGAAATACATTTTCATCTGTCGTGATATCTGCGGATTGAATTGAGAAGCTTGTTTGGAACTTCAGGATGATGGGCAGAGAAATCCATACGAATTGGGGCAACTGGCAATAAGCACGTTAACCCTTGAATGTATTCCCCCGTTCAGAAGATTCTGTTTTTGTTTGTGGGCAAGTCGTCCAATGGGTTGCAATGTGAGAGGCGAAATGATATCATGCATGATATTTTGAGCTCTTAAATCCGCGATTTGATGCCACATGCTAATGACGAATTGTTCCTTTTACCGCGTGCATCCGTCCGTTACTTTTACCATGTGCATCATCCATTCATTCCTTTTAACCACGTCCACCATTCATTCTTTTACCATATACATACATTCTTTCGTTGTTCCACATATATGCAGTCGACTCTTTTATTATGTGCATCCAGTCATTCCTTTTAACCCGTGCATCCATTTGTTCCTTTTACCATGTCCATACAGTCGTTCATTTTACGGTGTGCATCCAGTCGATCCATTTACCGCATGCATCAAGTTGTTCCTTTTACCGCATACATCCATTCGTTCTTTTTTTTTCCCCCGTGCATCCAGTTGTTCCTTTTACCACATCTATCCAGTTGGTCCTTTCACCACATGTATCCATTCGTTCCTTTTACCTTGTGCACCACGTCGTTCCTTTTACTGTGTCCATGCAGTTGTTCGTTTTACCGTGTCCATCCAGTTGTTCCTTTTACCACATCGGTCCAGGCATGCAAAAATGACGAACAAGTCAACTATTATGTTGCGCTTTTGATTTTCTTTTGATTTTGATTCAACAGTTTCTGTCCAACCAAACGTCGCCCTCTGTCGCCATTTGTGGTACTACATACCAAACGAGGCAATAGTTATGGAGACAAAACACGGCCCTGGTTGTTTGAAGGTTTTATACTTTGCAATCTGAATGGTACATGCCTCAATGATACAGCAAGCAATGTGTTTTAAGCCTTTGAAGCCAGAGTCATAGGAAATGCTCAATCAAACTTATTGTCTGAAATACTGCACACACCAATGAAAGTCCAAGAGTCCCAGCAATCACGGTGCGATCTCAGAAAGCAAAGACTTGGGATCATCCTATCAATTACAAGATTTTTTTTTTTTCATCGCTTAACCTCAACTGCCCGCCTGGTTCGTGTCAAACACGAATATATATATATATATAATTTTATTTATTTCCCACAGACATAATAAACCTGGCACAGAAGCAGATGAAGCCTTGAGTGCGAACTGGTGAAGCAGAGAAATGGTTAGCCAAAGAGATCTGGTTGAAAGGTAAGATTGCAAACAAAATACCTGCACTGATATATATATATATAATATATATAATAATATTATATTATATATATATATATATACATACATACACACATGTATATTTGCACATACATAAAAGATGCACAAGGCATGAGGATGATGAATTTGATGTAAAATGCCTTTTAGCCTCATCACATTAAATATACCTGATAAAATTGAAACATTTAACTTTTTAAGCTCAACCAAAACCAATGGCTTTGCCTGTTTGATTGAGGTAAGATTATTGTGCTCATCATTTTTCTCAACATTTGCAAACACACAAGGATCGGCACCGCGCTCTCGTAATCCTGCACGCCGATGCGGTTTCAAGGATGCCTGCACGATCAGATCCGTTTCATTTAATGAGAAGCTTTAAAGTCGAAAGTGAACAGTTTAGAAGCAATTATTATTAGGCGTGTTTATGCCAATAAGAGTCGTTAAAAGGTTTGCAGACGTTGGTTTGGGCTGGGAAACATTGCTTTGGCTGGAGTGGTACAGAGACGTCCATGCCCAGTGTAGTGGCAATGTACATTAGGTTCCAGGCTGGAGAAAGCTTGTGATCTGGGCCTCAGTATCGCACAAAGCCCGCAGTAGTGGGATATGTGAGTGGACGCTGGGAATGGGCCCTGGGAACAAGCCCCTTGATCTGGCCCAGTGAATGGGCCTCACGAGCGGGCCACCTGAATAAGCCATGGAAACAGGTCTTGTGAGCAGGCCCAGAGAACATGCTCCAAAAGTATGTACCAAGACTGGATCATCCTATCATTTGTTCCTTTTACCGAACCCTGGGAGTGGGCCCCGAGAGCCAGGTCCGAGAGCTAGATTCTGGAGCGGGCCACGGGAGACTATGCACAAAGTCAACTTTTTTTTCAACCGACACGGCCCCAACAACGGCAACGGCATTTCCCTTACCCTGAATCTGCCTGAAGATGTCGGAGCTGAGAGGCGAGCCTTGACCTTCACTATAATAAATCATTACCAGAGCACCATCCGCAGATAATCAAGGGTTTTTCTCTTAAATCCCGCTTCTCTCTCTCTCTCTCTCTCTCTCTCTCTCTCTCTCTCTCTCTCAACACCACACACACTCTCTCTCCTCCCCATGCAGTCTGCACTGCGCAAAAGCCCAAAGTTTCAAACACTCTGCTGGATTCCTCCAGCACGGGTGTGTCCACGATTGGGGAAATGGCGGACAGATTGAGACATATAGGTTTGCAACAGAATGGATTCATTTGATCGGAGAGCTTGACAAGACGCTGGGAACCGTGACCGGCATACCAGAGCAGCTGAAGCGAGCGACAGAGCGGCCTTTGGATGGGACAAAGCCCTTAAAGTGACGCCTGAGAAGAGCCAGCAGTGAAGGCTGAGGATTTCAGGGCCGTGTTCGGCGAGCACAAAGAGAACACTTTCGTGATCAGCCTTGAAGCTCCAAGCTCCACTGGTCGCATTGTTGCTTTTATTACGTGCATTTGTTATGAAACGCACCGTGCCTCTTTGGAGTAAACACAGAAAGAGCAGGCAAGAAGAACTTTGTCGATGGAGGGTCCGCCACCATCTGTGCTTCATACCCACATTGTGCAACTAATGGAAGATAAAATATCTTACGAAGACTTTATTATTTTATGTGGGTCCTTGGATCAATTCCTGACCTGAAGGCTGGCGATCCGTGGCAGGGATTTACTTGATTATATCAGCCCCATCATACTGGAAAACTCTTTGTGCAAAGTTGGAGAGGCGTTTTTGGTGGAGGCTAGAATTCGATCCCATCCCATGATCCCAACACGAGGCATTTCATGATCGCACCCAGGGTGTCTCTTCGTTTCACAACACAGGAAGTGATCTCGAAAGAATGGTGAACAGAACTTTTGAAATATATATATATATAATATTACATAATGTATTGCATAAGAAACATTATAATTACATCATATTTATTATAATATTAAAATTTTTACATAATAGATATTATAGTAAAAGTAAAACAAGAAAAAGAGCAATCAAAGATTGTAGACCCTCACCAGGACCTGTTTTGTGTCATGTTTCTGTACCGTACTGGTGTGTTATGCAATTCATAATAGACATAACTAGAACTATCACTTTATAACTGCTGGCAGTGAATGACCGGGTATCAAGATGTCCTGCTTTGATCGGACACCTAACCCTGACCCATGACGTTTATTATTATTCAATTGAATTTAGAATGGGATTAAAATAAATTCAATTAAAAACAAATGAAGACAAAATAGTACAGCACTGCATTGGTGTAATCAGAAGGAACACCAACAAGCAAAAAGTAAAGATGGAGTCATCAGGAGTAACCTGGATAGGATTTGGGGTTCAGCTGCTACTCCTCTACCCTCAAACCCATCCAGGCACAGCCAAGTGAGCCTTATTCAAAAAAAAAATCAAAAAGAGCCCATATAGTGGGGCAACTTAGCTAAATATAGCATAACAATTGTGCATTTTGTGAGGAAAGCACCAAATTTGGCACACTAGTAGCCTAACATATTATGAACAGATTTGGATATTGGGCCATCTCAAATTCAGCCGCTGATGGCTGTGGCAGCCATTTTCCACTGCCATGAAAAATTTTGAGATGGCCCAATATCCAAATCTGTTCATAATATGTTAGGCTACTAGTGTGCCAAATTTGGTGCTTTCCTCACAAAATGCACAATTGTTATGCTAAGTTGCCCCAATAATATTCAAACAATTAAATAATTCTGGCTGCGAGACCAATTGTCCCATCAGGTTGAAATTTAACACATATATTCCCCATCACTACTAGATCATAAATGAGAATTTTCTTGTCGATTGATGAAGCAGTTCAAGATAACTGATTTTTTAAAAAGATTTTCACTCAATCCAATATGGCTGCCAGACCATGTGACATCAATTATTCATGAATACCTGAGTATCCTCAAGGCTTGGGGAACATTAATTGTGTGAAGTTTCCCCTCAATCTGTCCAGCCATTCTGGAGAAGATTTTTTTTTACAAGTTTTAGGGTAAATCGAATATGGCTGCCAAACCATGTGACCTATGATATGATATATGGGTGAATGTTTTGTTCCTCATAGATATGCGGTCATACATGTAAAGTTTCGTCTCGATCTGTTCAGCTATTTCAGGAAAGAAGATTTTTGAAGGTTTTTTTTTTTTTTTTTAACAATATGCCTGCCAAATCTCGTGACCGATGACATCATCATTTTTTTCTCTGTTGATCAATTTATCCCTAGATGACGCTCAAAAATTTTCATACTGATCGGATGTAGCGTTCCATATGCAATTATGACGTCATAATGAAGGCACCTATGATGTCATGAAAAAATCACACTTATTCCCCATGAGGAGTGCTTGCCATGTGCCACGTTTCAATTTTTTCCTTGGTGCGGTTTCAGGGATATAGAGTTCCAAAGTTTTTCTGTTTTTCCAACAGGGCCACCACTGCCACATGACCTAAGACGTTATAATTATCATTCCACATAAAAACATTCTCCATGAGTAGTCGCTCCTATGGTGAAAATTTCATCTTGATCCGACAAGCAGTTGTGGAGAAAAACACTGAAGTTCTGTGCGGACAAACAGACAGATAGACAAACAATCGGACCCAAATGCAATACCCTCTCCTCTGGCAAAGGGAACAATACATCAAGTTTATATATATATATATATATTATACAGTGGGAGAAACAAGTATTTGATACACTGCCGATTTTGCAGGTTTTCCCACTTACAAAGCACGTAGAGGTCTGTAATTTTTATCATAGGTACACTTCAACTGTGAAAGACGGAATCTAAAAAACAAAATCCTGAAATAACATTGTATGATTTTTAAAAATAATTAATTTGCATTTTATTGCATGAAATAAGTATTTGATACATCAGAAAACAGAACTTAATATTTGGTACAGAAACCTTTGTTTGCAATTACAGAGATCAGACGTTTCCTGTAGTTCTTAACCAGGTTTGCACAGACTGCAGGCAGGGATTTTGGCCCACTCCTCCATACAGATCTTCTCCAGATCCTTCAGGTTTCGGGGCTGTCGCTGGCAACACAGACTTTCAGCTCCCTCCAAAGATTTTCTATTGGGTTCAGGTCTGGAGACTGGCTAGGCCACTCCAGGACCTTGAGATGCTTCTTATGGAGCCACTCCTTAGTTGCCCTGGCTGTGTGTTTCGGGTCGTTGTCATGCTGGAAGACCCAGCCACGCCCCATCTTCAATGCTCTTGTTGAGGGAAGGAGGTTGTTGGCCAAGATCTCGCGATACATGGCCCCATCCATCCTCCCTCAATACGGTGCAGTCGTCCTGTCCCTTTGCAGAAAAGCATCCCAAAGAATGGTGTTTCCACCTCCATGCTTCACAGTTGGGATGGTGTTCTTGGGTTGTACTCATTTCTTCTTCCTCCAAACACGGCGAGTGGAGTTTAAAACCAAAAGCTCTATTTTGTCTCATCAGACCACATGACCTTCTCCCATTCCTCCTCTGGATCATCCAGATGGTCATTGGCAAACTTCAGACGGGCCTGACATGCGCTGGCTTGAGCAGAGGGACCTTGCGTGTGCTGCAGGATTTTAATCCATGACGGCGTAGTGTGTTCTTATGGTTTTCTTTGATACTGTGGTCCCAGCTATCTTCAGTCATTGACCAGGTCCTGCATGTAGTTCTGGCTGATCCCTCACCTTTCTCATGATCATTGAGGCTCCACGAGGTGAGATCTTTCATGGAGCCCCAGACCGAGGGAAGATTGACTGTTATCTTGAACTTCTTCCATTTTCTAATAATTGCGCCAACAGTTGTTGCCTTCTCACAAGCTGCTTGCCTATTGTCCTATAGCCCATCCCAGCCTTGTGCAAGTCTACAATTTTGTCCCTGATGTCCTTAGACAGCTCTCTGGTCTTGCCCCATTGTGGAGAGGTTGGAGTCTGATTGATTGAGTGTGGACAGCTGTCTTTATGCGATACGAGTTCAACAGGTGCAGTAATACAGGTAATGAGTGGAGAATGGGAGGGCTTCTTAAAGATAAAACTAACAGTCTGTGAGAGCCGGAATTCTTACTGGTTGGTAGGTGATCAAATACTTATTTCATGCAATAAAATGCAAATTAATTATTTAAAAATCATACAATGTGATTTTCAGGATTTTTATTTTGAATTCCATCTTTCACAGTTGAAGTGAACCTATGATAAAAATTACAGACTGCTACGTGCTTGTAAGTGGGAAAACCTGCAAAATCGGCAGTGTATCAAATACTTGTTCTCCCCACTGTATATATATATATTTATATCATGCTTTCTTTGGTTATACTCCAAATTCAAATCCGTGAGGTGCATTTTGGTGTATTAATTCCTTCCCCACAAGGTGTAGGTGAGATCTGTGCACCCAAAGTGAGGCTGTAAATTATTTGCCTGAGGCAATTAATGCTTGTTCTGCAGAACTTAAACTGACCCCAGAGAGTGACACAAAATGTGCACATCCAAATGTATCGTGGTTTCTTGACTTGAGAGGTCTTTGGGTGGTTGCAAATGATGCATCAGGAATATATTTCGGATGTAAAAGGTGTTCAATGATAAATGCAGAAAATGTGTAAATGTGAAGCTTGTACTTTCATTCAGCCATTGAACGTGACACAATGAAGGACTAAATATGATTCTCTTTAGATTTGTGAAGATTTATTTCCTGTAAAACCTTTATACAACATCGAAATTATGTTTGACATCAATCGCAGAAAAAAAAAACCATCATAAAATATAGACGTGACTCGTCATAAATATGTTGTTATAATGTTTAAGAACCTCCCTTGACTTGTGGGTATGTTAGTTTACTTTTGACGTTGAGGTGGGAAGCAACGATTCAAACTTATAGTCCGATTACAGCAAGAGTTTCATTTGAATATCCCATTTACATGAAGTGATGTCAAGGGATAAATTATTTTGTGGTCATACACATAGCCTGCACCTCCCCAGATATTGACCATCACGCGATTGCTGTCTATGATATCCTCCAGACACATTTCCAACCAAACTTGGCATGGGCATGAATATATGTATGTACGTTATATATATATGTATATGTTGGTTCACGAAAAAATATTTTCACGAAAAATATAAGTGACCACTATATTCGTTATTGTTGTGTGTCTGTCTGTCTGTCTGTCTGTCTGTCTGTCTGTCTGTCTGTCTGTCTGTCCCGAGCATAGCTCCGTGGGTTTTGATCCGATCCTGATGAAATTTTGGTGGGAGGTTTATATCATGATCTAGTTGTGTTTTCCTGAAAATGGGCGTATTTCCTGCATGAAAAAATAAAACATGTGTTTTTAGGGGGTAGCCGATTTCAATTTGCATCTTCTCCTAGGGGTTTTGTCGAATCTTGC
>CM068962.1:36122408-36133595 GCA_035128595.1 Eptatretus atami | reverse complement strand
GGGGGAAGGGGGCGGCCGGTCAGGGGACACGCGTGTCGGGAGGCCGGGTCCAGGGCAAAGCGCAGGTCGCCATTCAGGAAGGCAATAAACAGGCGGAAGGTGAGAGATTAGAGAGGCCGCAAAAAGTGAGGGGCGATGAGAAGAAAAGACTCCGGCTGCGGGTGCTGCTGCCTGGAAGAACAGCAGCAAGAGAGAGAGGGAGAGAGAGAAAAAAAAGTGCGTTGGAGGGACGCCCGGTGCGGAACTGCACGAGGTGTGAGGCGTACGGAACTCGCGCGTACAATCGGAGCGCGCACTGCGGCCCCGACAATGGGGGGAATCGATGAAATATTCACGGAATGCGCGCGCCGCGAGAGCGGGCTGTGCGGCTGCGTCTCGGCAGCGCAAGGCGCGGATGTCAGTATATAGTGAACTATGACACGACGAGTGAAACTGACACATCTCCATGGCGACGGCTCCCATATAAGGAGCGGCGTGTCGGGGGGAGGGGGATGGGGTTGGGTGGGATGGTGGGGGAGGGGACTGCAAGGGATGGAGGCGCCTGATAATCAAGGGCGAATGGTCAGAGAGGATCGCCTCTCGGAGGGGAGGGGTTGGTGGGGGTTATCCTGCCTGGCACTGGCCAAGGCTGCTGTGGCTGAACCGCGACGGAGGTGCCGGCCAACAGAGCAGCCGGGCCTGTTTACCATTAAAACTGGACAGCTAGCTTCTCATTGCCTGACAAGGCATATTTGCATGCGCGGCCTCGCGGACGGCTGCTCGGCTGCTAAATACACAAAACCGCTTCTTTACCGCAACTAAAAGTCGCTCATCACGGTGTCGCGTCATGCGCAGCATGTGGAGCAGACGCGTGGGGATGACCGTGGATGCGGAATTTTGCCTCTTCGTGAGAGGTGCATCATTTAAAGCGTAAGTGAAATCTAATAGCGTTCCTGAAAAGCTTTGAAATCAATCAAAAGGATTTCCTTGACAAGCTTCCTTGGTGTTCGCGAGGCTGCGCAGTGTGGCGTATGCTTCATGTCCTCGCTCCGTATCGCTTCCCGCTCAAAAAAAAAAAATGCATATTTCTCTCTGCGTGAATCGGCGAGTAGCGTTTTCATTGTCGCGATGTGAGCTGCGCCGTGGTAAGTGATCGCAAAATCGGTGTGTGTGTGTGTGTGTGTGTGTGTGTGTGGTGTGTGTGTATATACATATGTATATATATCCATATATATATATAATATATATATACATATATATATACATATATATATAATATATATATATATATCCACATATATTACAAGGATGATTGTCTTGAACTGTTCACACTGGGTTGTTTTGCCTGGGTTGGAATCTGACACAGCTATTTTTACTGTCAGTGGAGTGAATAATTTGGCTTCGTCGTGAACGCGAGTGTTGATTCGGGTTAGCAGCCAGGTAGAGCAATGGATAAAATGAACAGAACGTTAATCGATGCATGCTAACCGCCGTGGTAAGCAAGGAAAGCTGACGTTTTGGGCATTAATCCGTCATCAGAACAATAAACTCACTTTGGTGTTTTGCATGCAGGACAGTGCAGCATTGTGCCGTCCTCTGCCGGTGCTGATCATTGGTGGAAGTTAATGATACCATTGTGTCTTTCGTGGAGATCAGGTAGTTATCACTATGAACAAATGCCAAATTTCTTCTGTGACTCCTTGTAAGGCAATGGCAAACCACCCAGCACAAGATCTGTCAATAGACGATTTCTGCATTACCGACATTCTGCCAAACACATGATATATATATATATATATATACACACACACACACACACACACATGCGTTTTTCTGATAAATCTATTCTTTACAATTGTGATAATTTATTGAACAGTCGCGGATATTTTTAAAGCAATGTATTAGCAATCAAAGGATGTTGCAAATGATGCTTTTTCTGCAGCACCCAGACCCAATACAAAACTTTATTTGAATTGCAAGCTTGAAAGGTAGTTGTATACCCAGTATAATAACCTTATATTAGTAACTTGTGAACAATTGTCTTATTTTACGACTACTTGGATTATCATCAGGGCTGTTCTTCATCGAGGTTTCGACCCTTTCATCCCAGAACTTCTCGAAATGGTTGGTTCACAACCTCGCCCATGAATCCACATCTGTATATCCACAACCTCAGCTGTGTCCAGTCAGTCAAACCGGCAAGGCAATCTCACTGTTCAAACTTTCTACCCATAGCATTTAGCTTTGCCTATATATAAGTGTGTGTGTGTGTGTGTATTATATATGTATCGCTTTATATACAGCATTACCACCCACACAAGTGGTCCATTTGTATCATTGCACTTAGCAAAATTTAATAAGCACAACATGGCACACACATTGATGAATCACCCTCCCTGTGAAACACGAGGTTTCTAGTTTGGCCGAGATTCGTACCCAGGCTATACAGCTTAGAGGCGAGTGTGCGTACTTTTAGGCAATCGTGTGTGTGTGTGTGTTTGTGTATGTATGTATATGTTATTAATATATATGTGTGTTTTTATATATATATATATATATATATTTAAAACGCTGTATCTTGCTGCCATCTAGTGTGTGACAAGGCGTTTAGCGATAACGAGCCACTCGGATCTGGGTGCCGATTCAGTTATCTGCAGTACTCGGGCAATGGGCATGAAATTAAAGGGAACGCTGTCTGGCTGCGGCTTCCATGATGCACAATATCATTCAACTACTCATTGCCTCGATCTATTCATGAATATTGGTTGCTTCCAGTATAGCATTTGTCGTGAGTGATTCCAAAAAATAGATGCACGTGTCTATTACTTGCAGTGTTATACAGCTTCTTATACGTTAGTTAATATTTGCATCAAAGACTGTGCATGAAATTGCCAAGAGAAGTGTGTGTAATGTATGTATGTATGTATGTATGTATATATATAATATATAATATAATATATAATATTATATATATAATTATATTATTATCTCCGCATGACATATTTTGTTATTTCTTTGCTTGTCAGAATTATACTGTTGTTGAAAAGACATACATTGCGATTGGTGCGTCTAAAGCTGCGGAGGTGCATTTAGTACTTTGAGTGATGAGTGCACCTTTTGGATACTTGGTGATGTTGACATGAAAGGGCAGGTTGTTCCTGAAAGGATACATGCTGACCGCCCTGGAGAAGCAGAACTACCTGCTGAAATAATGATAACAAGACTTATCAGATGCTAAATAACTTCACTATGTTGAACTTCATATCCTGTGCTTATGCAGTTATATTGCAGAACTTACTGTGGTTCATATATGTAGGACATATAGTGTTGTGACTGTATACACCAAACCTATGGAGATAAGTTATTGTTGCTCATCATTTTTCACACAAGTAAGGCTTGTGTTGTGTGGCATTTTGGTGTGCAGAAGTTAAAAGCAGGCCCAGGATGCGTGAACTCATCTGAAATCGAAGCTAAAACCCAGTGATAAATCAATAATGTGCAAGAAAACTTGTGTTGCACTGCTACAGAAAAATCGCAATTACATAGCTGCAATTGAGCTCCAAATGTGTATGCCAGAACAGTCTATATGGCTGCACCGCATGCTTATGGTGACGTGACATAGAGTTCAGCTTTTCATTCGAAGCTCATGGCTTGCGTGTTTTGCTCGGAGCGTGCGTTCGCATGTGGGCGAGATATTTTCCATTGCCGAGCCTTCCCTCCACCCCATGCCTGGTGCTGCACCCTGGGGCCAAAGGTCTCACCCCCTGGTTGGGGCTCTTCCAATGCCTTATTTCTGTGCTTGCTCCATTTCCATGGTGATGGTGCGTCCATTTTGTCCCGTGAGCCGTTTCACATGTATGTATGTATGTATGTGTGTGTGTGTGTGTGTGTGTGTGTGTGGTGGTGTGTGTGTGTGTGTGTGTGTGTGGTATATATATATATATATATATATATATATATTTGTGTATGAACTGCAGGCTCTATATTAAGTCTTAAGCAATGGCAGGAATTGGGCATTCAAAGAGTCTTGAGCATGGGGGCGAGACCATGTTATGTACTGAACAATGTGCTTCTTCATTCCAAACGTCTGCATTCTGTATATGATCCTTGCAATTTGTATCTGATTACAGCAACACGTATATGACGATACCGATACGTATACAATGTTACATTAATACTATACATCCAGAACAATACTTATACACCCATGATGGCAATATGCAATTTTATTGTCTCTCAGTAACCACATTCGCTTTGATACAACTCATGTCTGTTCTCTCTCTTTCTCTCTCTCTCTCTCTCTCTCTCTCTCTCTCTCTCTCTCTCTCTCTCTCTCTCTCTCTCTCTCTCTCTCTCTCTCTCTCTCTCTCTCTGTCTCTGTCTCTGTCTCTGTCTCTGTCTCTGTCTCTGTCTCTGTCTCTCTCTGATTGTTGGTGGTTGTTATGTCCTTCCCTTCATGGACCTCGTTCTCTGCATGCTAAAATAAATTCCACAACTATAGCTCTCTTTCGATAGCTCTGCCGAAACAATTTTCATGGCTGACACCCAACCTTGGACAGGTCACTGCTCTTTGCTGTAGGTTAGGACAGGAATGTGGACTTTGGTCAGGGTGTCAAAGATAATGGCCACTATTTTCTAAAGGCACTGTGGGATCCTTCACGTCCACCAGAAAACACGAGCAGATGGGACACCCAGCTTAAAGTGCCTTCATAGAATGGTGCACTTGTTTCTACAATGCCCTGCCTGTGAAACACCAGGGTGAGTGTATAGTCAAATCAGGAGTCGAACCCAGACTAGACCTTCATGTATTAGAGAAAATTATATAGAATTGTATAACTATAGAAAGAGATACTTGACCACAAAATGAAATCACGAGGAATCGCACCCGAGGCGAATATTTTAACCAAAATGTGAGCACTTTGGCATAATATACTAATAAATATCATTACTTTTGCTTGCTGTACATGACATAAAATTAATGGCTTATAAAGAATACTTGTAATGATTCGGGGATGTGGGCAGGTGGTATTTTATGAGTTTAAATCAACTGATATAGATTAATACAAAAATCGTTCACTCATTCATTCATCGAGTTTGGCGAAAATATATCTTTATACTTTTTTCTTCGGAGTTTACCCTTCAAAAGGCTAAATGCCATTCTAGGTGAGAGAAAGAAGCAGAGAGAGTATATATTTTTTTTCCACAGACTCACCATTTCATTTTGTCAACGTTTATATCACAGGACATATGTATACGATGAGTCGCTCTGTACTGTGTCGTCCCATATATATATATATATATATATATATATATATATATATATATATATATATATATATATAATACAAGCCTACCTGTATGCAATGACATATACAGGAAGTAACATTTGGTGGAGATAAATACACCATCCTTGTATATCCTTTATTTGCCTCATCATTTCTACCTCTCCAGCAACATGTAATTTTTTTTTCCAGGTGTTTTTGTGTCACAATGCATGTACCTTATATCAGTCATCAAGTGTATGATAAAATCCATAAATAACACCATGTTATAGATTACAATAGTTAATGTGAACATGACAGGAGGTAAAAAGTGTTCACATTTCCCTCAAACTTTCAACTTACATAATCCAAAAGAGCCATTCGTGATTATATACATATATATTTGTATATATATATATATATGTATATATAAATGTATATATATATATATATAAATGTATATATACATATATATTTATATATGTATATATATATATTTATATATATATTTATGTATATGTATGTGTATATATTTATATATGTATGTATATGTATATATATATATATATATATATGTATGTATATATGGATGTATATATATGTGTATATGTATATATATTTATTTATATATATATATATATGTATGTATTTTTCCAGGTCTCATACTCAACAACAACATACATATACATGTATGTATGTATATGTATGTATATATACATATATATATATATACATGTCGTTTGTTCGGGTGTCATGCAGAATTATGGACCATGCTGCGAGACCACAGGCAGCGGTTCAGGGTCCATCAATGCCAGGGTCCAACACAGTGCTCTTAGCGACGACTAATTGCTTTCAGTAAATGAGGTTCATTTTCATTGATTGATCTTACAAGCCATCCCAGCTTTGCCCTACATAATTAATTTCATGAAACTACTTTCCAAGGAAGAAAATTGGCTTCACCATAAAGTTTATCTTTTTATGTGCATCGGATGGACCATAGCTCATTGCAATCGGTGTTACACAACAAGAGCATGTTTTTGATGAACGTACACATCCATTGTTGGAGAAAGTGGTGTGTGGTTGCCGAGTTTTTTTTTTTTTAATGGACCAAGCACAGCAGCAAGAGCTTGTTGGTCCTACCAGACGTGAGGACACAATTCTACAGCACGTAGAGTTGCCGTGCTTCATACTTCTTCACTCCAATCAGACGTCTTAAATAAAGCGTCTACTTTACCATGATGTCAACAGCATCTCTTGTGAGCGTCGAAACACTCACGGTCTTTCAACGACCCGTATCTGTCGTGATGAGTGTACTGTGTACGAAGTTGTGTGTGTGTGTGTGTGTGTGTGTGTGTGTGTGTTTTGGAGACAGACAGAAAGAAGAGAGAAGAAGATACTGTGTGTTGGAGACAGTTTAGAAAGAAGAGAGAAGAAGATAGAGGGGGAGAAGGAAAATAAAGAGAGCGAGAGAGAGAGATATGACAGGGGATCTGATCCCACAGTCTTTGCTTTTCTTGACCCATAATCCCCACCCAAGAGAGAAGGAGAGAGAAAGAGAGAGAAAGAGAGAGAGAGAGAGAGATGACAGGGGATCTGACCCCGCAGTCTTGGCTTTTCTTGACCCCTAATCCCCACCCTTCCACTTGGCACTTTGCCAGGGCTCCCAAACGGTCCGGGAATGAAAGTTCGATGTGGGACGTTGAGCATTTACCAGACGTTTCATTAAATATTATAGGAAGGAGAGAGCTTATGTGCTATATGGCTCATCGATGTGGCTGCTGTTTGTATGAGGGCAATGGGACGTTTTAAGAAACTTGTGCTTCAAGACACTGCAACATATAATTTAACGTATAACCACCGTGACATGCTCCCTGCTGGGAACAATATACATCAATGTTGTTGAGTATGAGACGCAATTGTCATTTTTCAAGAGAATATCATCACATTAGTATGGCCGTGCCATATATATATATATATATATATATATATATTTGGGTTGCCTGAGTCACAAGAAATATAAGATCTGATTATCGAATCACACGCACATACACACACACACACACACATACACACACACACACAATTGTACAGTATCGGCTATTCCTAAAATAAAATAAAATTTAAAGGATTGCTGTAAATTACGTTAATTTCACAACATCCTATATTCAACTTCATTTAAATTGTAATCTCCAAAACAGTTCCCTTAACAAAAGTATGAACCTTAACCTGTAAGCAAATGAATGGTTTTCTGACTGCATGAACTGGGCACAGTTCTTCCTCGAGGTTTCGATACTTTCAGCCCAGAACCTTTCCAAACGACAGATCCACAACCTTGGTCACAAATCCACATCAGTCGATTGCCTACATCAGTTGATCCACAACTTCAGTTGCGTCCACGTAGTCAGTCAATCCATCAATGCAAGATCACTAATCAGACTTTACTCACTTGAGGATTTAATGCATTATCACATAGTTACAACTTACAACTCCATCACACATTCTATTTTATGATAATGCATTAAATCATGCACATCTTACCTTAAATATAACACATCCACCAACAAACATGACCACCCGTCACTCACCTCTGGATCAAACTGTTATTCAAATATTCAAGCGGTTATTTATGAATGGTTTTTTTACCTGCTTCCTTGTCTCCGAGCAACCACTGAAATGTGTTAAAATGGTTTACACATATATTTTTGAATCATGTATTTATTTAAATATCTCGTTCATAATATTTTTACTCTTCATATTGCATTTCACTAATTCTATTTGGTGTCGTTTTATGATATTAAAGACTTGTTTTAATCTGCTAACTGTTGCTCCCTGTGTTATCATACATCTGACTCTTTTTAATCTATTGATAAGTTCAGTGCTGTGTGTGGTTGTTCTCACATTCCGAATTAGTTCACCTGCAACTGTACCATAGAATAGATTCTTAGGAATTTTGCTGTCAAGAAAGGCATTCCTACAATGTGGAATGGAAAAGCATCTCGTTTATCAAATAATTTTGTTTGAAAATTGTTATTATTGATATCGATTTGTAATTCTAAAAAAGAAACTGAAGTGTGTTTGGTTTTCCATTTTTTAATTCGAGTTATTTTGGATATACATATATCTTCATGAAGCTGATGAAATACAAACCCATCATTAATTGCTAGTAAATCTTCAATTAATCGAAAGATGTTTCCACACCTTCGTGCAGTTGTTAGTTTATTCCTGTACATGTTCTGGACTCAGCCTCGTAAAGCTGAAACACACGCACACACAGATTAAAAACCTCAATGCTTCATTACGATTGTTTTATCATGAAGGCACTAAATTAAAACTCGATTGCCTTCGTAATTCTAAGTGAAGGCTTTCACCACCATATACAGTTTTGTTCAAATTATCGGTGAGGCATTTAACGCCACTTTATTTGTTAAATATACATCATTCGCAAAAAGGCTTCGATCGTGAAATGGCCATAATGAATATAACCAGAATACCTATGGGCGAAGTCAAGGCTTGAAATGGAGGGTTGAGAGCGGTACGGCGGGACCAAGATGGCCCTCAATGGAAGCAATTAGCCCGGTACGGTGCATGTTGAGTGCTCTTCTTATAACCAGCACGGAGATTGGCAATCAATTTGCTCAATTAATCGGATACGTACATCTTGCAGTACACGAAGCACAATATTCACACACACAAACACACACACACACACACACACACACACACACACACACACCACACACACACAGCACACAACAACACACACACACACGCTTGACTTGCTCTCAGAAAGGAGCCACAAAATATTGCATGATGTATACCACACAGATTTTGTAACATACGACATAAACAGACCAACTCTCAGACAATGGTTCATCCGTGACCCACGACTTATTTATGACTAGATATAGATCTGCTCCTCCTGTTTATGTGGTTGGCGTTTGTGAATCTGTTTGTTGTGAAATATTTATATATATATATATTTATATATATATATATAGTATATATATATATATAATATATATACAGTATATAATCTCACACTAGCCCACATAGGACTTTATTCCTGTTTGTTTAAATCTAGATACTTTATCTCTGACACACAACACTAACCATCAATCACACACACACACACACACACACACACACACGGTTTGCCTAGAAGGCCTGTAAGACATCGGCTATTATAAAGCTTGCAATGTTTGTGTGATAAATTTCTGAGGATATCCCAAGGACTCAATAGCTCAGTGGGCTCTCAGTGTCTGTCTGTCCGTCCGCTCCTGAACTACTCCCTCAGTTTTGGGGCTAGCCCCGCCAAACCTTCTGTGGAATGTTTTGGGGTCCCAGCAGATGTCCAAAGGTGGGTGAGAGGTTTCATTAATACCTCAATACAATTTTGATTTTGACTTTCAATCCATATGAAACTGCTCCTAATCCGGAAGTAAGCACAATCACAGATTCGGCGTAAACATTCGCTGGTTTGATAATATCTCAACACAATTGTGGTTTTGAGTTTCCACCAGAAAGACCCCACTTTTATCCATTCTTAGGTCGGTATGAGGTTTCATAAATGTCTCAATCCAATTATGATTTTAATTTTTGATCCGTAAGAAGTGTTTCGTGTCCGTCTTTTCTCGCTGGCACATTCATCTATTGGCTGTCACGTGAGAATGGTATCTATATTCGTTTACCACACGAATGTTTGTGTTTTGTTATATTCATTATGTGGTATTAATTTGTTATGCCTGGTGTTGGCTTAATGGTTAGTGTGGTGGGCTTGGGATCCGAGGATCCTGAGTTCAAATCCCACTTGGGTGTTGAATTAATACCAGGTGGGGTTGAATCTGCCTGTCATTCTTCTGAGGTTGGCAAAATGAATGCCAGCTTGCTGGTATCCTGTGTTGGAGTGGTGACCTGTCCAGGATTCTTCTCATTAGCCAAGGAGACTGCTTAGGCAGCACCAATGCTCTGTATCAGAGTATTGTCCCAATGGATGGATTGATTTATTTGTGATTGGAATGATGCTGTTTGGAATGAAAATATAGAGCAATTGAGTTTAAAGCAGAATGAAGAAATTATGCGAGGGGTTCCACCTGTGATATTTGTGGATTTGGAATTTGCTGTTTTGCCATTGACATCCACCTTATTTCTGTTGAGGTCAGCAGCTGCAGTAAGTTTTTTTTTTTGTTTTGCCCAAGTCCTTCATGAACCGGCTCGCTATGCCTAAACGTTCCACTGAAGGTGTCACAGGAATGTGAATTATTGGTTCCTGGTTTGGCATTCGCCGTTTCCGCATTGTATATCTTCTGTGGCTCCCTCCGTGACCGGCACGGGTACCTCGCCATTATATATATTATAATATATATATATATATATACATATTTATAATATATATATATATATATATACTGATATATATATATACAATATATATAATAATATACATAATATATCATTACATAATGCATATATAAATATATACATATACATGTATGTCTGTTATGTATATGCATATGTTGTTCTCTTTCGGCTGCTCCGTTAGGGGTCGCCACAGCGGATCATCCGTTATGATCCGCATTCTGATTGGCACAGGTTTTACGCCGGATGCCCTTCCTGACGCAACCCTGGTCGCCTCTTACGACACAGGGATATGGATGGGTTTCGCCATGATTCCGGGAGCCTACCCTCTCATAGCGCGGCCCAGTGCAGAGCTCCCGTCCTCAAGCGATCCTCCAACCCAAGCCTCCGAGTAGCCGGATTACAGGCGCATGCCACTACGCCCGGTTATGTATTATGATAGTATGTATATGCATATGTATGTATATTGCATATGCAGATGTCTGTATATGTATATGCACATGTATATCTGTAGATGCAGATGTATGTCTGTATATGTAGATGCATATATATGTATGTGTGTCTGTATATGTAAGTATATGCATATGTATGT
>CM068962.1:36066388-36080064 GCA_035128595.1 Eptatretus atami | reverse complement strand
TGAATGGTGTTCGTGATTTCCACAACAGTAAAAATATATGAATATTATAATATATATATATAATATATATATATATATATATATATATATATATATATATGTAGTTATAGTCGTTATATATTGTTGTGGTTTCCGCCGCGTTCGCGCGTGCGGACGACCGTTCCAGCAAATCGCGGTGCACCGTCCACCAAGGCCGCATCCAGTCGTGACTTTCCGGACCAACCCCAAAATTCCAGTCACGGATGCTTCTTAATGCATCTAAACTAGCCAATTATTCTGTCCGACGCGCTACATGGTCAATCCCGAATAAAAAAAATCCGCGAATACAAAGGTAAAATCCCCTCCGTTTCTCGGCGGGGGTTACGTTCCAAGACCTCACCGCGGTAAGTGGAAAATCCGCGATGAATGGCGCCTCCACAAAAACATTTTAAACAACATTTTTAATCTCAATTAAAACACATAAAGAAAACATTTGAAAGCATAAATGCTTTACTGGTAAACCAGTAACGTTGCAAAACATTGTGATGGCAGTTGCTGGCGTTGTTTCTTCATGGTGGTGAGGAGAGTTTTATAGGTTTCCCATTGCGCCATCAATAGTCGTTCTTGAATTGCAACGCCCGAACCATAAGATGCCATGCTTCAGCCATCCCCTGCAATATGGCCGTTTTTCCGCATTGTTGCTAAGCGTTCAAGTGATAGCCTTCGTCGTCCGTGCTCCTGCGATGGATCAGATTGTTCCCTCCTCCTCTCGCATGGCAGACTTCGTAAGCTCAGCCAAATCCTCGTCCGTTAAATGGGTCAGAGTTGGTTTCGATGAGGTCATTCACTTCGTCGGTGCCGTCATGTCGTTGAATCCTCCTCCTAGAATCTCGCACAGCTTGACCGCCTTATCGATTTGCCGAATGGTGAATTTCGTTCTTGTAAAAAAGCCTTGGTAATTCGTGGACGCATTTGGCACAGCTTCTTCCAACAGGCGTTTAAAAAAGGTTCCTTTTTTCATTTCTTGTAGCAGCTTCTGAATTATTTGAGACAACGTTGCTATCCGTGAAATCACCCAATACGCCCTCAAGAAAAATTGTCGTCGGAAATCATTGAGGCCTCCACGAGGTGCTGCAGGGCGTTGCCGAATGTAAAGCGCATGATGTTGTCTTCGTCCTTCTTGATGTAGCGTATGGGGTCATTCATTCAAACCGTAATGGCGCCCAACCGCGGCAAAAACGTTTTTCCTTTGAACGGCATCGTAGGGCTCGGAGAAAAACGTAGAAAATATCTGTCGTTCACAAAAGCAAAACACTCAAGACAGCGAGAGTGCGCCTCGTGGGCAGCAGCCCAATCAGCGGCCAAGGAGAAATGAATACGCGCGCTCCTCTGTCTTTGTTCGTGCGTTGTGTCGACAAACATACGAATTTTTTTTTTGTTTGTTTTAATTATGAAGATACTTTCGAGCGCCACGCGTTTATATTTATTGCTTAAAATAATTATATTTTATATATTATTACCGCGATGTACGGGAATCCGCAGAAAAAATTAGTTACGTTCCAAGGGAAAACCCGTAATGAAAACGGGGCGCGAGTAGGTGAACCCGCGATGAAGCGGGGGTTGACTGTACCTAACTATTCGCGCGGGACAGAAATACCGGATTATACCTCGACGGACCTGCCACGAAACGAGCGCGCTTTACGCAGCTCGTTCTCGTATGCCAATGCCGAGCGGTTATATAATCGCCAATCCGTTCGGACCAGATTATACTTATCGCGCTTGTAAACCAGTTAATTCCGAACGCTACCATGGCACGTCAATGAGAAAAGGGGACCCAACGAGCGCGGTCGACATTTAACAATGGGGATTTATTTGCCAGACCCAATCGCCCGTAAGCGTAATGGGGGGTGGGGAACAGACACGAGCAAAAGCTACAGCCGAGTTCTATCAGTGAAGCAATACTACAAGGCACTTAACAACAATTCTACTTAAAGACAAACGCGCCACAAGACTTTCATACAAAACCCAAGAAAGAAAAAGACAACAGGCTCCTAAGCCTTTAATATCCTCAGAGCCGGGAAAAGACGAAGGGCTCCCGAGAAGCGGGCAAAGTTACCTCGCCGCCTGTGCGACTCGATGGTTTTGTTCGGCGACCCTCGGTAATCTGTCCTCCTCTGGCTCGTTGCCAATGCGGCAGCGGTTTGTAATGGCGGCTTGGTTGGTCTAGGGCCTGGCAGCGCGCCCGACTTTCACGGCGTCTCTCGACGACTCCACACCGAACTGCCCTTCAACCGACTCAAGCGCTCTTCAACCGCCAACCGACAGCCCTCAGCTCAACTGCTTGCTTCGCCCCACGCACCTGCCAGCTTCACCACCATCACCAACAACTCTTCTTTCTCGGCGTTCCAATGCGGCCTTTATCGGGTCCGGGCGTTGCCGCCTCCCTTCCGGCGCGCGGGGGAAAATCCAGAGTGATCGGGCTTGCATCTTTTTGTTGTGTAATAACCGTCATCCTTGTTTACGCCATCTGAGGGACCGCCCCAACGTCATTTCTGTTTTCTTCTCAGAATATCGGGGCGGAAGTTTGTCGAGTTGTTCTTTATTTGAAAGTAAAGATAGAACAGAATAAACGGCTAATCTCAAAGATTCACAGCCCGCACACGAATAATTCCCCTTTATACATCGGTGGGGAAATCTAACTGGACACACACTTATCGAAATAACTAATCTCTGGGGAACTGAAATGGTGTTTGTGATTTTCCACAACCGTAACAATATATTGTTGCGAATTCGCGCCGCCGAGCGTGCGATCGGCCACCGTGACTCGAATCGAGACCGCACTCCGCCCACCGGACGGACAATTCTGTCGTGAACCCTCTGAGACTAACGCCGGGATCCAGTCACGGGTGGGCCTTTCGGCCTGCCACGATCGTGCCAATAGCGGCCACCCCCGTAGGATAGGGTTGTTCGCTAAACTGCGGACCTACCTAAGTACCACGAAGGATGGTAAACTGGGCGAACCGCACCTCGCCGAGGTCGACTTCGGACAACGGGCCGCTTAAGCGATCCGTTCCGTGCTATCGGATAACCGAGCGGTGTTAATCGTCGGACTCGACGGTTCCTGATTAATTATCGGGGCGTCCCGCGCCCACTCGTACCCTTTACGTAAAACAAGATGGAGAACCCTTCCAAAGAAGGAAGGACGCACGAAACGGGGAAACAATCAACAAGCAAGCATTTATTACACACATGGGCGGACACAAAGCACACATATATGCACGTATTTATAGCAGTTAAAAACAAATGTCACAATATATCCATGTAAGATAAGACAAAACAATAATGCAAGCAACGCAGAGCTATGACCGACTACCGTACCACTCGGCAACACTTATAACAATACCTACTTATAAGGACACGGCGCCACAAACACACACACGTCAGCTACAGAACCCAAAGAAATGGAAGTGCGACTTCCCTGTATGGTCAAGTCCTTTGCGCCGCGTCCCATGGTCCCGGCTGGCCGTGGACTACGCACTGCGAGCGTGGTCGGCGAGGGCTCTCCGGCGTGCCTGCCGCGCCTGCTCGTGCTGCCTCCGACGCACACGGACCGAGCACGCGACCAGAGTCCACCGCACCAACGAGCAGCAGGACGAGAGCAGCAGGACGAGACGAAGCGAAGCAGATCCAGCAGGCACGAAGCACACAAAGCAGGATCCAGAAGGCACGAAGCTCGAAGCGCACAGCACACACACTTTCCAAGTGAAGCATGAAGCCCACAGAAAACTCTCCTTTTGAACCTCCTGCTTCACCGTCCTTTAATACCGCCCCGCAGCCACGCACCGTTTCTCTGTCTGCCCGTTTTTGGGTCCACCCCTTCGAGGCGCTTCTGGAACCGACTCGCAAAACGGGGCGTTTCCTCTCGTTTCCCTTCCTCCTCCGTCTTGCGGGGGGGGCGAGGAATTATCAGGCTGGCGCTTGCCAGCAAAGAACCCGCGGAAAGTCACAGGCGAGAATCTTTTTGCAGCTCGTTTCCAGTTCCGCTGCGTCGATCGTCAACCGCAGGGGCCTGGTCAACGCGAGGGCGAGATGCGGGGTGGGGGCCGCTGAGAAGCGGAGACGTGGTGTGTGTCAAATTAACAATGAGAAAAGAAAAACGGCTATCTCTCAAAGTATCTCAGCCCGATGATCACATTAATTCCCTCTAAAAATGGTTTTGGGCTAACTACACATGTAACTTAGAATATATCTCACATACGGGACCTGAATGGTTGTAATGCGAATTTCCACAGCCGTAACACTACCCCCTCCCCTTTTTACAGACTCCGCCCGAGGTCGTCAAAGTTATCGTGTGCCATCATGTGTAGTTCTCCCCTAGTACATTTTTACCTACGGAATCCCTGAGTGGGCGACATTCCATGGTATCGTGTCCCACAAAATAAATAACCTGAGGGCTGAGTAACTAACTAAACAAACCCACTTAACAGGACGACTTAAATAAAATTGCCGGCGCTAGACAAGACAATGCCGGGGCGACGTATGATCGTATTTACAATACATCTAAACTTAAACCTTAATAAATTTACACTAACTACTCAGTGGCCCAGGATCAATGGACTCTGCAGGAAAAGGCGCAAGAGTCACCGGCGCACGGGCCGCCACTGCAGTGCTCGTGTTCTAGCTGCCAACAGGACAGTTCCTGCAGCTTGCAAACTGTTTGTAACGACGATCTGGCGCACAATGGCATGAACAAGGGGGGCAAAGCAAAATGGACAGAACGGGGCTGGTGAACATGGTAAGAGGGCATGGCCAAAGCAAAGGAGGCAGGCAGGCATGGCATGACAAGGGCCGCTGTGCAAACAGCCGGCAGATGAACTGGCACGGCACAGGCCTTGCAGAACACAGCTCTGACGATCCCGGCCGGCACAGGCCTTGCGCAAAAAGCAACAGCCAGCCGATGAAGTTGCCGGGCCTCTTTCCGTGCCAGTGGAGGTTGGTGGAGGGAGTGCGGTGGTGCTGGCCACTCGCAGAAGGCGGGCCTGGACCTAAACCCACGGTCTGCCGTCCCACTATTGCTTTGCCGTCACTGTCCATAACCCACTCCCTTAATTTGTAAAAAACCCCCAATTTAGCCCCAACTTATTTTTTGTTTGTTTTTATTTTCATCCTCGCTACTTCCCCACTATAAATCGTCCCCTTAAACCCCCTTTATCGTCTCTGTTCGCTAACCTTTCTGTCACCTATCCTACTCCCAACCCCTTAAGTTTCCCGCTTCCCGGAGGGGAAACAGGGGAGACTAGCGTCCTGTGTCGAGGCCCATAGGAAGCTCAAGATTGGCTCCCCAGAGTTCAGTGATCTCTAACCCAGAAGTGGTCCAGCGGCCCACAACGTGAGCGAAGGGATGGGATGGTGCGGAGGGGTACACTTCCTAATCTAACCCTAACCATTTACTGTTAAACCTACCCCGGGCTTTCAAAAAGCGCCTCTCGCTTACACTATTGGTTCTAACAACGCAGATTCCCGTCGCCTGTGTTGGTGTGCTTACAGTCTCTGGGCCCTCGCCCTCGAATTTTCCCCTCGTGCCCATTGCACGGGTTCGTGGCTGGACGCGTGGCTCCCCTGGCAGGCACGACCTCTGCTGAATCCGCCTACGATGGCACCCGGCACTACATGCCTCCGAGCCTAACCAGCTTCCCTAAACACCGGGGAGTGCCCCCATGGCAAGCTCCTGAAACGCAGCCACGTGGCAGGTCTGGCGCCCCGGGCCCCTTTCCGAGGGTCACCCGTGCCCACGCACTGCCGCGGCTAACCGGCGCTCCGGGCCCCCGCACCATAGCAGGCGCACCCGTGCCCACTACGTATCCGCCCCCATGGGCCCTTGCCTACCACGGCCGACTAGCCCGGTGCCGGGGTACCCAATTCAGCGATACTCCACCTTTCGCAGCCACGCTTCCCAGCCCGTCACAGGGCTCCTGCACCCTCCAAAAATGGGTATACGAGCCTACTTTCCACCAACAACAAACGAACCTCCATTTTGTCAATTTTAAAACTTAACCCACTAAACTCACTTTATACTGACCCGGTCCCTTGGGCGGGAGTCACTCCTCCCTCAATCACATCGTCGCAACCATGGCATTCACAATCGCTCCATCCCAAGACCCACGCTGGCCTGCACTCAACTCGACAAGCACATTTCCCGCTCCTCAACTCACACACGCTGAAACTCTAACCATCCTTCTAATACCTGCCCCTATCTAACCCGTGCCCCACGTCATCCGCTTAAACTACAGCACGTTCCTTTAACACTACGTAGCTAACTACGTCCCACTACACATCCACAGTCTGTCCACTGTCCTCATATCCTCCAAATCAATTTCCCTCTAAAGCCTCACTAAAATCCCTCTACCTAATCCATCCACGGGATCCATTGAGGACTTACCCCTGCCCAGGAAGTCGGTCTAACTAGCTAACCCTCCCCCTAACTAGTTCCATCCTGTGCCTGGTAAGGGGGTCTTCCACCCTTACCCCGGGAAATCCTGTTACCCGAAAGCGAGGCTTGCTTTTTTTAATTTTGTTTTTCTTTTCGCAAATCTGCGCAGCACAAGCGCGGCAACTCACAGCTTCGCGCACGTTTGCACCTTGCCGTGAGTCATGCAGCTGCAGCGTACCTCGTCCTTGGGCGGTACCATCCGGCAGGGATTCCCCTCCTGCCGAATTCCACCCCACGTGCAGCCATGACGTCACCCTGCGCACCCCCACTAGCAAACCTCGCACTCCGAGGGCTCCCCACGCGAATCACGATGTGGCTCTGCCCGTTGGAGCTTAACACAAGCTCGCGTGGAGAACCGTCGGATCCAATGCCATAAATCCTGCTCCTACACTTTGTCCGTCCGCGGGATCGGCAAATCCACCGCGTGCGTTTCCCGGACGCCGGCTTCACTCCCGCAAGCGAGCACGTGGGGGTTCGTGCGTTGCACATCCAGCACGGACCTCGCGCTCGCTGCTGGGGTGAACCCCGGCGCGGTCCCCACAACAGCTACGCCGCGTACCCGGCTTTCTGGTCCCTCTGTCGGCCGTCGTCGTCGCATTCCACACCACGCACACCTGCGTTTACGACCACAGACTCACTCCATCACTCACACCGGAGACGCGGCTGCATGCTCCGGCAGCCGACCGACATCTCCCTCACAATACAGGACCTCACACACACGGTCCTCTCTCACATACGGACCCTCTCACTCACAACCTAACCTTTCACTTGCACAGGGGGTCTCAACTCACCCATGCGTGCCGGAAAGCACGCATCTCCGCACAATCGGCAAACACACACCACTGCACACCACACTGGGGATTCGTGTCCGCCACAAGGGTTCCCGGGCCTCTTATACCCCCAAGCTGCACGTTGCACCTATCCACAGCACTCGTCCCTTCAACTACGCGAAGCACGACCGGACCCACCTGGTCGTGATTCGCGCTCAGGGGGCATACTCCCTCCCCTCGTTCCTGGAGGCGGCCATCCCGCTGCTTTCGCACCCGGGTCTCCACACGCTTCCGCGAGCTCACCCCCATTTATCCTCCACTACCTGCTGTTGGTGTGTTATTTCCTTTAACCCCGTCTTTATCGTGCAGTCTCTCTCTACTTTTTCTGTCTCCCGCGTCTCTAATACAATTTATTAGTTTCTGTTTCTTTCGGAGTTTTCCATCTCTCTGGACTTCAATTTTACACTCTCCTTCAGTTCATTATTTCCAACTCGTATAGTTTTTGTTTTTCTCCCGCACAGTTTCTCCTGCTCTCGCTTTCCAATCTCATCGTTTCTTCTTTCAATTGGGCTCATTTCTTCCTGTGTTTCATTCGCTGTTCTCGTCATTACCCTTCCTTGTTCCTCTCCCTGTCCTTCCTTCTCCAGTTTCAATGTTTGCTTCATTTGGTTAATTTCCTCCTTTTTGTGTTTCATTTGCTGGCTGTCTCATCTTCTTCCTTGTTTCCTCTCCTGTCTTTCCTTCTCCAGTTTCGTGGTTTTTCCTTCATTTTGGTTCATCTCCATTTTGTGTTTTCAATTTCGCTGTTCTTTTGTCTATCCTCTTTCGCCTCACAGCCCCTCTCTGCCTTTTCTTCAATTGGTCACCTCGGCTTCATGTTCCTTTTGTTTCTATCACCATTGTTCCTCTCGGCTCTTTCCTCTCCAATTCTCGTTGGTTCCTTCTCATTCTCTCCTATTTCTCTTTCTCCCTGTCTCATTCCTTGTTCTTTTTTTTCATATCTATTCTTGTTCCTCTCCTTACTGCAACTCAATTATTCCTCAACTGACTGATTTCTTTTCTCCCTGTCTCATTCGAATCTTCTCCATCATTACCTTTCTTGCATCCTCATTCTTAATCTGGCCTTCGCTTCCTCCAGCTGTTCGATCATGTGCACAGTGTGGTTCCATTAACGTTTCCACATTCTCCGTTCCTCGTCTTTTCTTCTCAAAACATCTCCAGCTCCGTTTTTGTAACTCAGAAGCTTTCTTTTCCAATTCCTTTCTATCTCCGCGACACTACGCCTTGCTTTGGCTTCTAACTTGGTCTCCCGGCTGCCCGTGTGTTTTGTCTAAATTCCGTCCTCCCCCCCTTCCCAGTTCCCCGTCTGTCCCTTTTCTCCGTTTTTAACCCTCCAGTCCAGCTTATCAACATCTTCCTTCGTCATGTCTTTGAAGTCTTTCTCACACTCCACTATTTTTATTTCTTCGTGCACTCTCCCGAATTATTGTTTTTTTTTTTCTCACCCCGGCCTCTCCTTCGACCGCGGGCCTGACAGCCCGTTGCAACCTCTCCAGCTCGTTCGCAACTCCCACACGTGTGCGCACCCATTACGCACTTGTGTTGTAAGCCTTCTGCCCGCTGCAGGCTCCCGGCCCATTTGCTGCGTTTCCACACCCGCATTTCTTTATTTTCTTCTCTCCTTCATCTTGTGCAAATTTGTTTCCATATTCGTTTCTTTCGTTTGTGTTTGTTTTCCATCCTGAGTGCGTTTCCATTCCATTTTTTTCGTTCATTCCATCCATTTTGGCTTTCCCATTTGTTGCATATTTCGTTCATTTCCGTTTCATTTCGTTTTTTGTTTGTAGCATACTGCTTGTTACTCCCTTTTATTTTCGGTTTTTAAATTTCTTGCCTTTGCAATCTCCCCCTTCCTCATTGCTTGTGTGATTATCCCATCAATTTGTGTGATGGACTAATGGCGAAACGGCAGGCCGTCCCGCCACCATCGGTTCCGGTTTCCGCTGGGAGCTGGGGAGGGGATTTGACGGAGGTGGGGGGAGGGGGGGGGTTGTCATAAACGCCGCGGGCTCTGCCGCTGGGGCGCGCCCATGTCGGGCCTGGGTTCAGTTTGGGTTGGGGGAAACTGTTCCTCGGCACAACGCGAATGTCCTCTCGGGTTTCCATCCTGAGCCATGGATCCTACTATAACAATTACTAAACATAATAACAACATTTCTGATCTTCTAATTTTTCTAAGCAAAACCCCCCCGGCTCCTCGCCTTGAGACGCCATCATTATTTCCAACGTAAGGGGTTTAATTTAAGCCTGCGTCCTCGTAATTTGGAGGGAATCGGTGGACGGTTCGCCTATATTTTTGTCTCTTTTTTTCACAACAGCCGAACTGGACCGAAATTCCTCTCTGTGAATATTTTTAGCTTGTGAGACAGGAGGGTTTGGTTTTTTTGTTTTTTCCTTCTCCCTCCCCCCGCTCTCTGAAACACCAGTGTTGCGAATTCGCGCCCAGTCGCGGCGTGCGAATCGGAACCACGTAACCTCGAATCGCGGTACGTCGCCCACCACGGAGGAACAATTCGCGTCGTGACCTCCCAGACTAACGCCGGGATCTAGTCCGGTGGCCTTTTCGCGCCCACCACGATCGTGCCAATGCGTCACCACCGCGTGGGATAGGGTTTGTTCGCACAAAACTCGACTAACCCTCCTAACCACCGGTCCGGCGACGCACCTCGCCGCAGGTCGACTTCGGACACGGGCCGCTTAAAGCGACGTTGTGCTATCGGGATAAACCAGCGTTAGTTTCTCGTCGGCCTCGCGGTTCCTTTTAAGAGACGTACCCCGCCCACTCACCCTTTACGTAAAAGCAAGATGGAGACCCACAAGGAAAGGACGCAGCGAAATCGGCAACAATTCAAAGCAGCGCATTTATTACACGCACTCAGCTAGCACACATATATCAAGCCAAATTGGTATTTACAATAGTCACAATCAGCAAAATGCACATATATCACATGTAGATAAGCACAATGCAGCAGAGCTACCACGATAACGCGAACACTCGCAAACACTTATACAATTCTACTGACGGACTCGGCGCAGATCACACACACGTTCAACACAAACCCCAAAGAAAATGGAAGTCCGCGACTGTCCCTGCCGTCTGAGTCCTTGGCGATCCGTCCTCTGAAATGTGGTCCGCTCTGGCCGTGGACTCCGTGCTCGACGTGGTCGGCGAGGTCCTCTTCCTCCGGCGTGCTTCCTGCCCGTGCTGGCCCCTCGACGCCTACCGGACCGACACCGACCTACGTAAGACCGAACCACGAACACACCGACTGAGAGGCACCGAGCGGATACGAACCAAGAGAGAGACCCACCAAGAGAGGAACCACCAAGAGAGATACGAACCAAGAGAGAACCCACCAAGAGAGAGAGCCGAACCTCCTGCGCCTCCGACTCTTATACCCGCGCCCCGCCCCGTTCTTGGCTCCACCTTCCTTCGAGGCGCTTTCGAGAAGGGGGGCGTTCCCTCATCGTTCCCGTGCCTCCCCGTGTGCGCCATGCGGAGGGCGAGGAAAATCCGTCCTGGCGCCGGGCCAGGGAAGAAAACAGGCGGGAAAAACCCCGCGCGCCCTCTCGCTGTGGTGATTTTCTTTCCCCTTTCGCGTTCGAACGTTTCCAAACGGCGGAAACCGTCGTACGTGGAACCGGCGGAGGATGGCGTTCATTGGTGTGGGTAGTGGGCGAAGATGGTGGTGGTGGTATGTGAGGGTGGCGGTGGCTGGCGTTGTTTTTGGAAGTGGTGGCGTGTTGAGGTTTGAAGTGTGGTTTGGTTCCGAAAAATAATGAAACGAAGAAAGACTAAACTCAAGTGTCGCAGCCCGAATGAATCGACATATAATTCCCGTCTAAAAATGGGTTTTGGGCCTTAACTGCACATGGTAACTTCAGAATACCTCACACTACGGGACTGAATGGTGTTTGCGAATTTCCACAGGCCAGTAACATATATATATATATATATAATATATATATTATATATATATTATATATATATATATATATATATATATATATATAGTTACGAATTCGCGCCCGCCGCGTGCGAGCGGCCCGCGTACCTCTAATGGCAGCCGCGTCGCCCACCGGTCGGACATTCAGTCGTGACAACTCCTTGGAACTACCGCAGAACCAGTCACGGGTTGGGGTTTAAACCTCCACAGCGCAGTCCAATTCTACCCGCGTGAAATAGGTGAATCGCCGAATGTCGTAATAGCTTAAGTACCCGCGCGGGTAACGCCTACCCTAACCTACCGGAGGGGGCTGTTTGCACCGGCTACCGCAGGTCGGCCTGGGCACAAAACCGCTTAAGCGGTCCCGTTCCGTACTACAGTGATAAAACCGAGCGGTGTTAAACCTCGCTTGACCTCGACGGATCCGATTCTCTTTTACCAGGGCGTTCAAACCCAAACTGCTCATTCACAATGCAGATTGGCCTTTCAAACGGGAAACAGCACACGACGAACGGGATAACCATTGCACACAAGGACATTATTCAGTAGCACGTATTACAACACACAGACACAAACAAGCAGTAATGATGCAATTTACAAAACAAAAGAAATAATACACAACCGACCTATAATTATTAGCAATGTACAGGCACAGTCCACTTACGCAGGTTTAATTCATAGACAGGGGCCCTCAACCACTTCATTCAAAAACAAAGAGTCCTTCAGCCGCCGTCGAGTCCCTCCCCCCCCCTCACGACCGATCAGCGTGGTCGCACCTGGTTTCCGCCTCCACGCGGCCGGGCGAACCCTCTCCCCGCACCCCTCGGTCGGACCCGCAGGTCCACCAGGTCAGCCGGGCTCTGGTGCTTGCACCTCCCGTCCACATCTCCACCACAGGCCGCTCGCCGGACCACGAGCGCCGGACCGAGAGAGGGAGACAGAGCGGCTCGCAAAACGGAAGGCTCACTGGACCAGACGAAGAAGGGAGCTGAGGCAGGGGCAACGAGAAGCTCATGGGGACGCAGACGAAGCGTTCAAATACCAAAAACCAGAAGAGAGGAGCTCCGCGGCGCGTCCGCCTCTTTATAGCGCGGGGCTCCGCCCTTTCTTCGTCGCCCCACCCCGTTTTCCCGGCTCCGCCTCCCTTCGATGAGAACTCCCAAAGGGGCGTTCCCCTCTCTCCACCACGCCTCAACGGGCGTGCATCCACCCAATCGTACACGAGCTGGCCCTGCCCCTCCCTTCACATAACAACCAAGCACGGGGAAAATAGGCGGGAAAACCCAACCCCACGCGTCCTCGCATTCCTTCCTTGGGGCCTTTGTTTGCCATTTGGAAGTCGGAGTAGTGGCGAGTTGGTGGTGGTGTTGTGGTGGCGTTCAAATAAGATAGATAAAAGAATAAAACGCTAATCTCAAGGTGTTAGCGAGCCCGGTAAGACAGAAGAATCCTTTAAACGAAACCGACAACGGTGGGGCCTATCTGAACTCATACTTTTACCACGGCATAGGCTTAATCTAAGAACCCTTTGTTTATTGGTTATGCGATTTTTTTTCCACGCCGTGGTAGAGACACGTAATACACACGACTACCCTCCTTTTTTTTTTTTTTACAAGACTCCGTTCCAGAGTTCGTTCGAATTTCCGTTGTGCGCATCAACATGTGTAAAGAGATAGTTTCTTCCCTAGTCGGAGAATTTAACTACCGCTCTCCCTTTCACCGGGGAATCCTGAAGAGTGCGACAATATACAGTGTAATAACGTGCCCCCCCATGTTCCCGTCTGCTGCTCTCCCCAAAATATAATAACCAACGGCTGAGTACTAACTAAACAAACCGACCGGACTCAAGCCATACAGACGAATGCAGCAGCTGTTGATTCAGATTAGAAAATAAATTTGCCCGGCTTAGGGACAAAAAAAAACCAATGCAAGGGGGGCGCACCTCTATTTACAAATTTAATACACAGCGCTTAACCTTTAACTTATAATAATTTTATACAAACGAACAAACCATTAGGACCCCCAGTGATGGTTTCCCAGAGATCAGTTATGTCGATAAGTGTGTGTTCAGATTAGATTTTCCCACCGATGTCTAAAGGGAAATTATTCGTGTAACCGGGCTGTGATACTTGAGGTAGTATTATTCTTTTGCTATCTTTATTTTGGAACAACCGCATCTCAACAACCACAACCGCATCTCACAACCACGCCATCCCCACCCAGCGCCAACCATGACATCTCCTCACCATCTCCTCAACAACATCTCCACAAACGAACAACATCGCCTCACATTCATCTCCATTGCGCCGCCATCTTTTCGCCAGCCACGGCGAATCCCGACGAACGGCATCTCCACCGACAGGCGCGGGGACTCCCTCGTTGGGGCGGTAGCCGATGATTTCCACAACGTCCGCTCTCTCCGCGTTTGGC
>CM068962.1:36020948-36044804 GCA_035128595.1 Eptatretus atami | reverse complement strand
CCGAAGATTCATGCCATTTTGTGGGCCGTTGCGGCTGAAGATTCATGCCATTTTGTGGGCTCAGTGGGCCAAAGAACTCTTTGTGTGATTAGGCTACTGGGCCGACTGAACTCACCTGGTGAGAGGCCAATAAGGCCACGAAGTGAGGAAAACCTAGGGGAGATCAGTTGAATAGGCACAATTACTTTTGCCGGGAGGGGCAATGAAAGGAGCGAACCGTTTAAAGAACTTTGAACTCTGAATGTTCTTGCTCCTATTGCAAATGTTGGTGGTAAAAGTAAATTGAAATGCCTCCCGTTCCAATCCATAATTAGAATGTTAAGTAGTGTGCATAGAGTGTGAATTTTTTGTTAGATTGGTGACCCGACACACTAGGAGATAGGACATCCCAATCTTTACTGTGACACTTTGGTTTTTGATTGTGTCTCCCATGTTGTGGGTTAGAGTAAATGAGAGATCTGTGCTGTACGTTAGACAGGGCCATTGCCGTGGGCTAGCGCCAGATGGGAGCTCGGTTAGAGCCTGCAGGGAGAAAGTGGGGTAGTGTGTGCGGAAATGGCCTTAGTGAGGTTACTAAATATAGGATAGCCAGATCCCCATTAAATGTATGTTTAGCCAGGTTGTTCGTAAAATGGACGCTCGTGTGTGTCGGGGTGTAAGGGCTGTTCATCGTGGTACATTGGTGTGGACCGAGAGGTTTCTTCTTCTTCTTCCTCTCTCTGGACAATAGTCCCCGCCAGCGTGAGGGGGGAGTGGCCGAGAGAGAAGTGAAAACTGAAGAGGAGGAGCCAGTGGGCTTCGAGGCGAGGGAGCAAAGAAAGCAGTGTGGAATCTGCCGGGAGAGAAGCTGAACCTGAGCGCGACGAGTCTTGCCGATCGGCGTGCGAAACTGAGCGCCGAAGTGGGCGCGATCGTTCGTGAGGGGACATCGACAGATTCATCCGGAGTCCAGTGACGGCACCTCTGACTGTCCTACTCACTCACGGCTCGACGACGTCTTGGGATCCCTGGACCCAGCCTGCGGAGACAACACCTCATTTGGCTGGTCTGGGAACAGGCAGCCTGGATGTATAGTGGACCTTGGAGAAACCAGCTGAACACCACCATCGAATCTTTCGCTCTGGGCAGTCGACCTCGCGGGCAGCGGTGACTGACGCACCGAGAGCTGCGTGTGTGAGGGCTGCGACACATTGACGAGCGCATTTTGCCACGTGGCGGTGTTGAGTTGGGCGCTCGACCGTAGACATCGGCTTGTCACGAGCCACATTAGTGTTTGACACTTTTTCGTCGGATGAAACATCCACAAGTACTTGTCGTGTTGTCGGCATGCTGTCCGTGTCTTGTCTGCATGTTCATTTAAGTTTATCTCATAGGGTCCCTTCAAAACCTGTAATCCAGTTCCCTAGTTAAGGCGCGTTATAGATTAATTATAACCATGTCTCGTGAATGCCTTAGCTTGTGTTGTGTTCCAGTGGTCCCATAAATGGCTGATTCGTATGAAGTTGCGCATTTGAATTAATTTGTGCCGCGTGAGGAAACGATCAGCTCGATTTGAGATATAAAAACCAAAATGGTTACAGAGCTGGTGGACTCGCTCGGGCCAGACAAAACCAGTCTGACACACCGGGTCTATTCCCGGGCTCGGCAGGCGCAGGTGATATTTTGGTATCATGCATTCGAGACAGCGTAACCCGAGAAGAATGCTTGCCGAACCAGCGGCCGTTATAAACCGGAGCAGCGGAGTGGTAGGGAGGAGTGAGACCGAATATGTAACATATTGGCGTCGAAAGAGTAAGGTGCGAAAACCCAAACTGGTTACGGACAGTGATTGACACCACTCGTCCGAATTTCCCGCCACCGCTAATCCTCAACAATATATCTTATTAATAATAATATATTACAATATATTATCCAATATCATAGCTATATATATATATGAGTTGTATACTTGAGTGCATTATGAATCACATACTATATCGATATAAGCCCTGGCTGTTGATGGCAGGATAGGTGGTTAAAGGGTAGCGGCTTGGACGCAAAAGGTCGCTGAGTTGCAGCCCAGCGTTGGCCGCGTTGAATATTAATACACACTGTTTTGAGGTTGACTCGAGCACTGTCATCTTCGAGCGGAAAGGTGTCGGAACGAAGGGAGTGCGCGGAGTGGTCACTGAGAGTCCCACTGTGTATGGACCAGCACGGTTTAGAAATAGGATATGTAGAGCCATTCCCTGTGTAGTAAGAGGACGA
Source organism: Eptatretus atami (assembly GCA_035128595.1). Classification (NCBI taxonomy): domain Eukaryota; kingdom Metazoa; phylum Chordata; class Myxini; order Myxiniformes; family Myxinidae; genus Eptatretus; species Eptatretus atami. The sequence goes on along the minus strand of CM068962.1, from coordinate 36,042,557 downwards.
CCAGGTATGCGTCAGGAGGGCATGCGGCGTAAAGAACTGTGCCAATCATTATGCGGATCATAAGGATTGATCCGCTGTGGCGACATGCGCCTGTCTACGGCGGGATCTGAGCTTATCCTAGAGAAGCGAAGAAGCGCAGATATAATGATAATATTAATACTATATATATATTACTAATGATTATTATAATATAGGTATTAGATCTAATAAGAAGTAATATATGGGCTAGACCGGTTTGCCAGCTCAACTTGCTCTTGAGGGTAATCTGCCCTCTGCTGATGAATGCTCCTGAGCATTGATGTCGAAGTGCTTCTTTCCTAGTTAAACAGCTCTTTGAAATATGCTTCCCACACTTTAAATACTGCCCCTCCCCCCTGTCACCAGCCTCCCACCACCATCCATAATCACCACCACCCTTTCATGTCCTTCCCATCCTCATCCCTGTCACGAGCCAATTTACATATCATCTTCTTCCTTCCACCATTCACTTCCAACCTGCTGTACACCTCCTCTTCCATATCATTCCTCACCTAATCCACAGCTCTCCTTGCTGCTTTCTTCTTCTGCACATTTAGGTCAAAACCCTGCATCCAGTTGCCTCCCTCTATCCGTGATCTTCTATATCCTCTTCCAAACCTCCTTTTCACCAACGGCCTTCACTACCTCCTCCATCCACCATACCTGGTTTCTATCCCTCGATGATGCACACTTTCCTGATGTCCTTCCACACAAAACTTCTGCAATTCCCCTAATTGCCTCTCCGTACTTCTTCCACTCCTCTTCCAAACCTTCCACTTCTTCGTTAAGTTGATCATATCTGGCCCTCATCCTCTCTTTGTACTCAATGATGACATTTCCCCTACACCCCACCTCATCATGTTCGACCCCTGCTCTTAACCGCCCTCCTTTTCTCCATCCCTACCACAAACACCACAGACTAGTGCTGGGTGGTATCATGCTCTCCTGCCTCTGCCTCACAATCCTTAATCTTACTCAACTGTCGCTTCCTTACCACACCAAATCCAGTTCTGTTTTAAGTTGTCCACTCCTATGGGTATTCTTATGGCTTTCCAGCTTTTGAAAGAATGAACCAGCTGTGGCCATCCATTCCTTGCCACCAGCTCCATCAGCTCTTGACCCTCTCTTCCTCGTTCCCCAATCAAATTTTCCAACACATTCCTCTTCACCTGGCTCCGCTACTCCCATATGCACGTTAAAGTCCCTTGCAATGCACAGCATTATGTGAAGCAACTTTTTTTTTTTGTATACCTGTCAAGGTCGTATGAGAGCTAACACACAACGCACAGCAAGGGGGGGGCATGAGACAAGAGGGCATGGAAGGACAAAACAGGAGGAACAGAGAATTGGAAGGAGAGGGATGGGCGGGGAACATGGGGTACACAAGATGGACATTAAGGGACTTTCACGAAGGAAAGCAGTGAGTTTGAAGGAGGTGGTTGGGGTGGATTAACGAGGGTAGAATAGATCGAGGCTTTGGATGGGGACGAGAAGAGGTGGTGGGAACAGCTGTTTGAAGCTGGAGGGAAGAATGGGATTGAAAAGAGTGAGTGGTTTATTCCAAAGGTGGAAAAAAGAGGAATGAAAGGTGAGGTGAGCAGTGATTCATGAATTTGGTAGTTTGACCAGAAGGGGGTTGTTGCGGACCTTGACGCCCTGCAGAAATATGGGCGAACATATCGCAGACAGAGCAGGGGGGGGGGCGAGTCCGGAGAGGAGACATTAGAAGACAGAAAGACCACCGACCTGCCTGCGGTGGAAGTGAAGGCCCAAAGACTCAGCCTCATCGTGGGAGATGCCAATGATCCGAAATGCCTTGGTTTCCACTGCGTGAAGCCGAGAAAGGAAGAGGAAGGAGGCATCGCCCAGAGAGGAGAGCAGTACTCCATCAGACTTCGGCTGAAAGCTTTGTATGTGGTCAGGAGCTCAGGTGGGCCGAGGAAGGACTTTGCACGATGCAGGATTCCCAGTCGGCGACTGGCTTTGGAGGCCATGTTGGAAATGTGGCTTTCCCAGGAAAGATCATGGCAGATAGTGAGACCCAGAAACTTGAAAGAAAGAACTTCTTCCAGAGGATTGTTGAGAAAGTAGATGGGGGGTGGGGGGCGGGGGAGTTCCAAACGGTCCTTTCAGAGAGACATCGTGAGAGTGTGAGATTTGTCAGGATTGAAAGACATGTTCCACGTGTTGGACCAGTTTGTGATTTTACCCAGATCTGCAGAGAGCGAAGAAGCTGCTGCTTGCTGGTTTGAAGGATGACAGATGGTACGGCAGAGGGTGGAGTCATCAGCAAAGAGATAAAGAGGATTTTCCAGTCGGAGGGATCATTGATGAAAACCAGCAAAAGAACAGCGTCCAGAACGCTACCTTGAGGAACTCCAGCCTGGACAGGAAGAGGGGATGAAAGAACTCTATTTCGCACCACACATTGGTTGCGACAGGAGAAGAAGTCTGCGAGTCATGAGTGGAGGTGGCCTTGGATCCCATAGGAAGAGAGTTTGGTGAGCAGGGCAGAGTGCCAGACCGTGTCAAAAGCACGCGATATGTCGAGGGATATGGCTCTGATTTCATGTCCTGCATTGAGTACCTCCATCCATTTTTGGGAGAGAAGAAGCAAGTAATCCAGTATATAGTGACCTGGTCTGAAACCAAATTGATGATCGGAAATCAAGCCATTGGAAAAGAGGAAGAATTTAATGTCTGAAGCGATGATGGATTCCATAACCTTGCTGATGATTGGGAGAAGGCTGATTGGTCTGTCGTTGCAGCGATCTGTTTTTGCACCTTTTTTGTGCAGGGCAGTGATGTTTTCTGATTTCCAAGCAGACGGCAGATGACTTTGAGCAAATGAGAGGGTGAATAGAACAGAGAGAGGGTGAGCAAGAGCAGAGGAGCAGGTTTTTAGGACACGTACGGCTGATGTCGTCTGGACCGGTTGCAGAATCTGAGTCGAGGTTTGACAGCAAGCTCTCCACTTTATCAAAAGGAAAGGACACAGAGTCCAGGGACAGTTGTGTGCGACTGGGTAAGGTGGGTACAGAAAGTGATGGTTTTCGGACACAAGATTTAGATGCAAACACCGAGTTGAGGCATTCAGCCTTTTAAATTCATCATCCTCTCCGATACATCCCTGAATTCCTGCTTCTCAGCCCCATTCCTTCCCGTTTGTGGCCCATATACTGACGTAACACAAACCATCTGCCTCTGTATTACCATCCATGCAATAACTATCTGTCCCTCCCATCTTTCCATTCTGACCACCTGCTTGCTGATCTCTTCTGATACTATTATTCCCATACCATTACTCCTTCCATCCCCACCTGCTTTTGAACTTCCTTTTGACAGGTGATATCGGATGTTTCTATTCCATACTCTGGCGTTTGCTCTCTGACTTGTAATGGTGGATCCACTTCTCATCTCCAGTGACGATGCGTCTCAAAAAAGCATTCCCTTCATGACAAAAGCAGTTCAAAAGGCTTTGGAAGATTGTCATACTTTTACGCTTGTGCTCTTCTGTGAGTTGTTTTTTTTACCCCATATTGCCGAAACTTTATGAAAGCCAAGTCGGTTGTTGATGATTTCATGTGCAGAACCATGACTGATGTTCAGATGTTGTGCCACTTTGTCAATAGTCAATCGTCACTTCTCAAGAATCATGGTGCAGACTCCTTCAATGTTTTCTTCTGTTGTGGGTGTGGATGGGCATCCAGATCATTCATCATCAGTGACACTTGTGCGACCGTTTTTGAGCTTGGTAAAACAATGTTCCCAAATTGTGCTGAAAGGATTTCTGCCCCGGTACACCCTCAGCGCACAAAAATCTTAACACTGCACGCTGCTCTTCTTTGGTGCAAATGGACAGCGGAGAGGTCATGTTAACTTCGTTACAAGGACACAACTACTGACTGCTCAAGGTTGAAACTGCTTCACAATGGTGCAGACAGTTCATGCTTGTATCTGCAAGTGCAATAAGCAATGTAGTCAACACAACACAGTTTTTAATAAATTATTGTGGATACTTTTTGACTCACTCTCACACGTATACTGCACATACGCACAGTCATACCTCACTTACCGCTCATGGCGCGTTCCTGGAAAAGAAAGCGCTAATCAAAAATGTGCTCAAAGGGTTATTATGCCATTGTTGATATGGCGATGCATTCCCGACAGCATTATTTCTTGTGCATTAGCGGTATATGAGTGCTGGATCATCTGGGTATTGGTAATGGCGCTAATAATAATTCAAATGGTAAACACATTATTTTATAGATTAAAATAATATTTTTAAACTAATAACATCAGTAATTATTAACAAATATTGAAAATACAGTATGTACAAACATCAGTGAAAAGAATAATTGCCGTTGCTCCTACTTTGCTCCTGCTCCGACATGGCGGGGGGGGGGGGGGGGGGGGGGGGGGGGGGGGAGACCAGGTCGGAGGAGGCTCGTCCTGCTGCAAAACAAAGACAGAGTAAACAGCTGATTGGCTTAGAGTGTGTGCATACAGCAAAAACAATTGGCGGTGGGTGCATTTACTCAGCGAGTGCTGCGTGTTATGGATTTTATTTTATTTTTTAGATTGTTGTAAAAAAAAATTCTCCAGGACAAAGATCTCTATAACAGATCATCTTTCTACGGAGCAGTGTTAAGTGAGGTATTGCTGTATAGTGTATATATGCTCTGTGAACGAGATATTCGCAAAGTAGGAAAATGTCAGAAATATGTATTGCGAGGCAGATTATAAATAAAAACATACATTTGTTTTTGGGAAACTTATTGAAGTGTGTGTGCGTATGCGCATGCCTTTCCCCCTTCAAGCTAAAATATATTAACTTGCAGTATAACTGAATATATGAATGTTCAGGTGTCTTTGTGGAAGATTCAGGTGTCTGTTTTGCCAAGGAAATTGCCAATCAGAAATCGTTATATTTGCATAACCTAAACAAAAACATAAAACCTTGGTGGAGATAATGTTCCCATTTCTCTCTTCTTGAGATCTTAACTTTGTTAATTTACAGTATGAAGGCAAATTTAATTTATCTTTGTCACCGTAATAATCAACCATATAGTAATACTAAAATTAATCCTGTTGAGTTATTACAGAATTAAATTGGGCAGGTAATAGCTTGTTTCTTGGAAATAATGAATGTTAAAATGTTCATCAATTTTATAAGATATTGCTCCAAAAAGGTTAAATATCACAGTTTGAAAGGCTTTCATTTCAACCCTGAGTTTTTGTGTCGTAAACGTTGGGGCTAAGTGCAAAATATTGTACTTCTCTGCTGAACTGGTCTACATGAAGCCTCATGGTATGTTCATGCCACTCCGATAACGAGTCTGTTTATTGCCAGTGTCAACCAAGGTTTGTTACTCCATGCTGGTCTGTAACAAGCATGGTTACTCCATACCAGTGTAATGAGCCTGATTTCTCTATGTTTGTGCCCAGTGAGTCTGATTAGTCCATGCCAGTTCGTAACGAGCCTAGTTACTACATGCCAATGTGCAACAAGCGTGTTTACTCCATGCCAAAGACTATCGAAATGAGCCCAGCTCATTCTTTAAACAGATCCACGATGGACCCCATTACTGATTCTGCTGATAATCTTTCTTTCTTTCGAGTGCAGGCTTATGACTGCTGGTTGCATCATTGGTTAAGGATGCGGCTATGCCGCTGATGCAGTGTCCCTATTACCAGTACACTGGTACTCGTTTTGCCGACCTCGGAAGGATGACAGGCTGAATCAACCCCACCTGGTATTGATTCAGCAGCCAACGGGGCTCGAACTCAGGACCCTAGGATCCCAAGTCAGCCACCCTAACCACCAAGCCAACACCAGGCTCTGCTGATAAATGAGTGTGCATGAGCTTTTCTTGTTTGTCAATCCAGCACATCATCTTGTTCGATCACTATCATTATGAACAGATGAACCTAATTAGTAAAGACCTTGATGGAGGCCAGCGTTGAGCCATTTCTGACTGGGATCGTTTAAACCCGAACAGCTTTGACCTGGTACCCGCCGAAGGATGTAAGCCACATCATGAGCACATCACAAACACTTAGTGTCTCCCTCCATAGTGCCTCCGCGTATGTCAATTTCTTCTACAAGTTGTGTAGATCTAAATGCACTCCCGGACTATAAGGTTCGGTTTCATGATCCATGCAGTGATGGCTCGCATCATAAAACCCCAGCGAATGTCAACGCCTGGACCCAAACGAGGCACAAAAGCTCTCACACCGAGTGGACACCAGCGCTTTGTCTCAACTTGCAGGCATTTTGGGCTGTGCTTGCCTGCTGCCCAAACAGCCATTCTTTGTCCGCCGCAAACAGAGAGCCTCAGACAGGGGCGAGCACTGGAGGTCAGCTCGCGGCAGCCCGGGGTGATAGGTCGCCTTGTTTATTTCGTTGGCATTTGGGCCGCTTGGCCAGGGCGGCTCTGAGCCGGCGCTGCCGATCCGGACATGCCCGCCCTAGGGGCAATTTCCAGCGAGGTCCTTCGTCAGAGCATCCAGCAGCTGTCAAATTTATTTGAGCGACTCTTCCGTATCAACGTGGAAAGCACCAAATCGGATCCCATCTATGAATTAACGGGCAGGTTATAGTTGCTGGCATCAGGTGCGTTAACATCTCATACAAAGTGGAATGCTCAGCTATTACGTGGTCAGGCATGTGCTTCTCTAAAGTAAACTATGTTGTTTACAAGGGAAGGAAGAATCTGGCTTCTTAATTGATGCAATGGCACTTTTAGTCCCAATACAATAATCACCGGTGAGCTCTTTTGTGGTCTAAAAAACTGCCTTCTGATGTGGTATAAATAGGTGGCTTTGTATCTCAGATAGGAGGCGTTAAGCTGGCTGTCCCTTCTCGTCTCGCTCGCTTATGGGTTTCAACGAGCAGACGTTTGGACCAAATTAGAAATTTTCTGCGTCTATGGACACGGCACCGGGGGAATAATGTGGAAGTGTGTGTGGAAGCGAGGAGGGAAGGGGTATGGAGAGGAGCATATCATCAGTGGCTTATCCGTGCCTGAAGGAGGCAACCAACAGATAAAGTGTACGTTGTTTTTGGAGTGAGAGGTACATTCTGAAAATTAGACTCGAGGGGGAAAAAAAAGACAATGTATCACAATTGGGGAAAGAAAGGAGGGCACGGCAGTGCAGGAGGAAAAAGGGAGGCAGTGGTGAGGATGTTGGGATGAGAGAATAGGAAAAAAGGAGGCAGGCGAGATGTGGAGGGCAGATGTTTGGGGCAAAGTGTGGTGGGGTAAGTTGGGGGGGGGTGCGAGTCAAGAACACGACTACTTTGAGTACATCATAAATAGACGAGTCTGGAATCGTGCTCACACATGCATCGGCGAATTGAAAGCAACCAATAATTGGAATTAATTCTCGCCGGAAGCATCCAAATGCAACACACAGGACAAGCTATAAACAACGATGGCAGAAACGGTTCATCATTTAAACGTTCCCGATGATGCGAACGTGTTACTTAGGCGGGAGATTACACGTGGGTCGAGAAGTTGGAGCCTTTTAAATGAGCTCGAGCGAGGCAAGCGGGTCTGGAGTGTCAGGGCGATTCCACCGACCGAATGCATCGTTTATGAAGGAGAATGTTTAAAACGACTCGCACCGAGATAACAAACCGCGTTTCACTTGGTGCTCGATGTGCGGGGCCTGATTGCCCTTTTTAACCAAGTAATTAAACGTACCGAGGCCGAGCTGATTGACAGCTGAATCAGCATTCTTGGCGTCTCGCAGACAAGCGCGCGCTCTTCCCCGTTTTGTTTTTTAAGCGCTCATCAGTCACGCGACCTTTTGTTTCGTGACGGCGTGTCACTGGCCAAGTGCTCGGGAATGAAGCTTTGTTGGTACGGCAGAGACGCATCACTTTGTGACTCTCCAAAGGCAGAGCATGTGAAAGCGGATTCTGAGCAGACATCGTTTTCGATTTCTTTTTAAGCGGAGGGTAGTGCGCGCACGTGACCGCCGACGGTGTCGTGGGAGCCCGGAGAGCATGATTACACAATGTCGGGCCAAGTGTTTCGCTCTCACGGTTGTTATTTATTCACTTTTTAAAAAAAAAAATAAAAGAACATTAGTTAGAGCAATTCGATTCATTCACATTAAACGAGCAGCATCTGTACCTGCTTTCAAGGTACTCTTCTGTACCCCGAACATGACATTATCGTACATAATTTGGCTCAATGGTGTTCCTTTTTATACTTCTTATCGAACTGTTTTGCATAAGGGGGAGAATGACCTTCGATAACAGGTATGTACAAACAACCTTAATTTCAATTCCTCAGCACCGGCGCAGGTAACAACTACGAGGTACATAGGATTCAGCTGCTCCTCCCATTTCCTCCCCATCCCTCTCGCACACACACACACACACACTGTCACATGGCACCCTTTCCCATGCCGGCACTCCATATGGGTGGGCTGGAGCCTTCTCTGAGCGACTGATGAAGATTTGGAAGGGGGAAAAGAGGGATGGTGGACGGCAGGGTGAGGGAGGACGAGGAATGTAAAGTCTGTAACTCAGCGGCACTTTTTGCTACTTCTAACAACAATAATGTACACCTACTAAAACGTATGTTTAACTTTATACTCTCACTAATTGTAACGAAACGTGAACACAAAGGCTGAAATGTGTGTTTTCCTAAGCCATTGTCAACACCAAGGTACCTGATTACGTGTTCATGGCTGACATATTAATTACGTTAAACATAATGTTTTGTCTTCTCAATCCCACATGGCTTTCTGGGGTTTTAGCCATTTTATTCGATACTTAAGAACAGCAAATGATACTTTCACTCATTTTCTCCAACATTGTCAATTGGTCTGTTTGATAAAGTGATTTACGATTGTTGAATAATCTCTGCATTAATTCCTTCTTCTAAATTTTTTTTATTTTTTTATCTTCCAACAAGTAAAGCAATTGCACCTTGATTTTATTTATTTATTTATTTATTTATTTATCTATTTTTACAAAACATTAAACAAAAATGAATTCTACATGATGAAGAAAATAGCACAATTGCACGAAATATTTAAATTAGACAATCAGTTTCTTCTCAAAACCGAGATTAGGTCACAACTTGTCAGAAGTGTGTCACGCCTTGTCATAATATCAATTGTGTCGAATGATTATATAGCTGGCAACAAACAGAAATTGTAATGATCGATTTTTTTAATACGACGGTAACATCATGTATGAACCGTGGTGTGTTTTGAAAACGTGATTCTTGCCGATGCAACGCTCACAATGGCTGCAAGCTGAGAGCCCTCCTCGTCGCCTGCAAACACAAACAGCCACAATCAGTGGAATTCCTCTTCTCGGGCCCTGGCAGCTGTTGGTAAGAGCCGATCTCGTGTTTCCTTTGTGGAGAGGAGCGCCTCGCCCCTGTGTTTGTGCACGTGCGATCGAGATGGCGAGCGGCGAAGCAGCGCGGCACACACAAACACACCACCCCGTCTTCTTTGAAGGCTTCTCCAGTTACGAGGCACTGCTGCCACGGGAGTAGGACTTGGCGGAGAGTTATACGCGATACAATGGGCGTTAAAGCGCGGAATGAATGCACTCCGTGCATTCCAAACACATTTCTTCGTGGTATATAGGCTGGCGTTTGGTTGGATAACGCACGTGAAAACAGATTAAATCTCATCTGATGGGAGTCCTTGGGCTCTGAGGATTGGGGTGAGGCTATGAGGTGTTGGGGATAAAGTGGGCGTGGATTGGAGGAATGAGGGCTTCCCTGATGGAATCGTGTCACGCTCTTTTCATATGGAATTACGCAGAGCGGCAAACTTTGTGCAATGCTGCAAGTAATTTAAGTTTTGTGTGTAGGGCAAACATCTCTCTCTTCTCTCTTCTCGCTTCTCCCTTCTCTCTTCTCTCTTCTCTCTTCTTCCCGTTTGCAGGAAAAACAAACAAACAAAAAAAACGACAGAAGGACCACCCAGCCATAAAAAAAAGAAAAAGTATCTACAATCATAAATTTTTCTGACAATAATTGACCGAATTTACAAAAATACTGCATATTCTGTACTTTTGTCATCAGATGAGGATCAAATTTTTAAGAGGTAAATTTGGAACAAAGGAGCGGCTCAAAAGTCCTTGGACTCAATGCTCATAATAGATTAATCAAGGTTGTATCAAAATAATAAGAAAAATAAACTAAATAACTTTGAAAGCTCAAATTTCCACAATATCATCATTATATAATTTATCACGTTTTAACATTATGTCTCAAGTAATGCGTCATTATAAGCAGCAACTTCATCATCAGTGGATAATTTCGACATTTTGACTTTCTGTGGAGGCAACCATATCTTATATTTGTCAATCCATGATTGACTGTAAAATATATTTGCTCCTTGGATATCAAGAATATTTGAATATTCATTCATGATAATCTGTATTGATCTAATTGCTGTTCATCGCACTTGAGTTGATTCAATGATGAATGAGTACCTCTCCAGATGGAGGGCACTCACCTCAGTGTTGAGGGATTTAAGATATCCAGTAGTTTTAATTCACAGAAACTAGACCACAAACAATAATTACTGCAAACAAGGTAGCACTTTAATTTAGAATTGAGAATTTGCTCAGGTTATTACACATGGTTCACTTTTGTCACATGGTTTGTTTACTTTTTTTTTTAAAGCATGACGTGATCTTCAACTTGCACAGGCAAGTGCTAAAGATACGTCCAACAAGTGAGATGCAGACTGACTGCGAGTCAAATGGACAATTTTGTAATCATGTATTATTTTGCTGGGTTTCAAACGAAGACAAAACTAGAGCGAAGTCGATGGTGCGCCATCGCAACTCCCCACACTTCCCACCTAGAGCAAAATTGAAATATGGCAAAAGGTTCCACCAGGAATGACCCAATATCAAATTTCAAGTTGAAAATTTTTCCCCCCGTTTTGACCCCTTTGCCCCTTAGAATTCCCCACCTCTGGGGCATGAACCAGGTGTCAACTAAAAAAAACATCTTTACATATTTCAGGCATCCTCCAATGTTGATTGCATATACAAATTTTCATTAAAAAAATGTTTGAATATTTGTATGTAATTGCATATTTTGGTATTTCACCTTTTGATCCCACCACAGGGGGGCTGGGCCAAAAATTATACTGCTCTCGCACCTTCTTACAATGTGGTGATCATAACTTCCAAGTTTGGTGAATTTCTACCCAACCAACCATTTAGGAGGAGATAGTGTAATGGACAGATGGACAGACACAGCTGATTACAATATTCCCCCCATTTTTTTTCAAAAAGCATGGGGATAAAAACTCAAATGTGAATGTTGAATTTCCATAATGATGGTGATTTCGACAACTGGCCTAATATAATGGAGATCCATCTTTGGACTGAACATTAATTTACATGAAAGCACCTCCTGGATCATTAAGATTATGTTTTCATCTGCTAGCCTTCAATGAAGCACTATCGTTTGACTGAATGTGTCAGACAGGATGGTGCAGAGATAGTGGACCTACCTTTCAGTTGTCTAGTTTGTGTTTGATTCCCAACTCAATTCTGAACTGTTGGATTGACACTTTGCAGGCAGAGTGTAGTGATGCATCACAAAGTGCATCATCCCTCGGATGCATGTTACACTGGGCGTTCCGTCTGCTAGCATTAAATTGTGGAAGTGAAATATCTCATGTTGTCTTTGCTGAAGAGTATGTGAGTTATCGCTGGCACCCCTCAGGAAAAAATAACATTACTTTCCTGCAGCAATTTTCTGCAGACTACTGTAGTATATGAGAGTACAACTCTCATACACTATAGTTCCAACTGCAGCATTTTTGCCTGGGGCCTGAACAAATTCCAAATTATTTCTCAAATTTGAATGGTAGGCCTGGCCAGTCAATTTGTAAATGGCTTGTGCCAAAAATGTTCCCCATTCCCAGCATACAAGGTGGGAATAAATGGAGCCATTAAATTAATCATATTATTAGTAGTGTTTGTCCGATTGCCTCAGAGGACCCTCATAGAAGGATGATTTCTAGTTTCAGAGGTTTAAAGCACTAAACTCTGAGATGAAGTCAAACCCATTAAAAATAAGTTTGTGTAGTTTGGCTAAAGGTATCTAAACTTTTATAACTTCTACGTTATAATTTTTTTTGTTAAAAAAAATAACTCTTTGTCAAAAAATTGTTGAAGTCAAAACTATAATAATCAATCATTAAAAAGGCTGACCTTTTTATGGACTTGTTAATACATTTTACTCTTGCCAATTTCAATACAGGTAAATTCAAATCCAGTAATTTGATCTAGTGTCTTATGTATATCACTCTCTAAATGCCACATAAGAATGCTACCAATTCAAATAGTCTTCAAAAATTTGGAGCTGTCGTGTCTAATGGAAAGCTCTGCCCAGAGTTTCTTAACTCACAATGACAGCTGACATACAAAATGAAAAATAAATAGAGGACCAATGGTCCTGCAGCTCATGTGGCTTGTTGCCAAAAAGTGGAGTGATGGATGGATCAGGGTAAAAATAAGAACTGGATTTATAATACACATTTTAGGTCAGGTAGTATTGACATGATGTTCACAATAGTGCAACTTCTTACTGTCTATGAGCCTTAGTTTCTGAGATATTGGCCATTTCCGGTATGATTATGTCACTTCAGGTTGTGTCAAAATTTGTCCTGTTTGATTAGGTGCAACTCCAAGATGTCTATAATTCATATTTTTCGAGATGTTGCCCAATATCTGTATTATGACAACACTGGTGGCAATATTGTGTTTTGGAGAAGAGGAATTTGAAAGGTTTTCCTTTGAGTCTATATGGCAGCAAGAGCATGTGACCAATGACGTCATTGTTATCAAATTATATTTCCTATGTGTAGTCGATCACATACAGTATGTAAAGTTTCACATCGATTAATAAAACGGTTTCAGAGGAGAAGTTTTAAAAGTTTTTTTTATGATCCAATATGATTGCTATACCACGTGACTAATGATGTCATTGCTAACAAACTATAATCCATTGGAAAGTTGATCACAAATTTAAAGTTTTGCATTTATTGGATAAGCAGTTTGAGAGTAGAAGATTGTTAAAGGTTTTCCTGGAATCCAAAGTGGTGGCCAAACTATATCGAAATTCAAGCAATTTTGTGACCTTTAAACCTTACGATTACGATGAACAAAGGGCGGAGGAGCTTCTTGGGAGCCAACGGCCATCCAAATCTAGTGCCCAACTGTGTCTGCGGACATCCTTCTGCAGTTGGGCTACTTCTTTTTTTTGAGGTTGGTGGCAGGATTTGCACTCTGGCCACCGTAAATCCCTTCATTCCACAAAACACAAGAAAAACACAAAGAAAATTGAAAACCCACTCTGTGCAGCTGCCATTGGCAAGGCAGCTCACCAAATGACGGAATTGGGGCAGCAAAGCCTTCGGGACCCCCACTCTTTGATGATAGGAGGAATACCACTGGGTACCATACGGCGGTCTCCTTGGGTTAACTTGAGGCAGTTCATCGGGTGGGTGCCTGGAATGTCCTATCCCTAAGAGAGGACGATCACCTGTCTCTGTTATCATCTGAGCTCAAGCGTTTCAACATCAGTATTGCAGCACTCTCGAAGGAGAGTGGCAAGATCATGGCGGTTGGTTACACCAACGATTGGTCTGGTCGCTCTGATAGTTACCATGCCCAAGGAATTGCTTTAGCTGTGTCCAATAAGCTGACTCCAATGATAATTGAGGTAAAACGGGTCAACAAGCATATTATGAGACCAAGGATTCGTCACTCCTTGGGTACCGTTTCCCTGGTCTCTTTGTATGCTCCGACTGAGGCGAGTGATCTCACTGTGAAGGAAGCATTCCATGCCATGCTCGAGTCTGTGGTTGATCAGTGCCCCAGGCGAGATACTATTCTAGTCTTGCGGAATTTCAATGCATCCACTGGAACTGATTGGGATGGTAATGAGACGTGTGTTGGTCCCCATGGGTCTGGAACTGTAAACCAGAATAGCATTAAGTTCCTTGACTTTGCAAGAAGTCATGGACTTAGGGTGGCCGGTTCATGGATTCAGCGCCCACAGGCTCATAGATGGACTTGGTATTGCAACACTGGTGGTGTGGCAAAGGAGATTGACCTTGTGCTCGTTGATGGTCACTGGAGGATGATCCAGAACTGCAGGGTGTACCGGAGTGCTCAGTTCCTCAATCCCGACCACAGGCTTGTGGTAGCAACTCTGATGTTGCAGCTTAATCCAGGAGAATGGCACTATCCCAGTCGAGGCTGGATGTTGGCAAGCTCAAGGATGAGAGGGTAGCTGAGGAGTTTGCGAACAGGCTGAGTGGGGATTTGGGGGGTATGGGTGCTTTGAGGATTCCCGAAGAGTTGTGGAGTGCCTTCAAGATATTGCAGGTGGATATCTTGGAACTCACCATTGGGCAAAGAAGAATTTTGTCTCAAGTGACACTGGATACCATTGACCAGAGTCGCAGAGCCAGGCTTAATGGCAGAGCTGAGCTGTTCATCGACTTGAGGCATAAAACTGCCGGTGCACTGAGGATGGACAAGGTGGCCTTTGTGCTGGGAATCTGTGAGGGGTAGAGTATCACCTGTGGTCAAGTGATTCTCGTCCCGCTTACAGGGAATTTCCGGTGACATCCCGCTTACTTTGAGCGGTTGTACCAGGCTGATCCACCAGCTGTCGAGTTGGATGTCGTGGTGTTACTATGCCTATTGCTGCCCCTCCAATCAACTGTGATCCACCTTCATTTGTGGAAACACTGGCTGCAGTGAACCAGTTGAATTGGGGAATGCTCCTGAGAATTTCCGGTGACATCCCGCTTACTTTGAGCGGTTGTACCAGGCTGATCCACCAGCTGTCGAGTTGGATGTCGTGGTGTTACTATGCCTATTGCTGACCTTCCAATCAACTGTGATCCATCTTCATTTGTGGAAACGCTGGCTGCAGTGAACCAGTTGAATTGGGGAATGCTCCTGGGATTTCTGGCCTCTATGCTGAACTTCTCATCGCTGGTGGAAATGCTGTGCTCTTGTCATTGCATGCAGTTCTGTGTTCTGCCTGAAACACAGGCATCATCCCTGGAGAGAGGGGATTGGAAGAGATTGGAAGACTGGAAGAGAGGCCTTGTTGTCCCTCTCTGGAAAGGGATTGGTGATCGCCAGGACTGCAACAACTACCGAAGGGGTGACGCTGCTCTCAGTGCCAGGCAAGGTCTTTGCTCAGATAATTCTTGTTAGGGTTTGCCACCATCTGCTTGAGCACTAGCATCCAGAGCAGTCAGGCTTTACACCAAAGAGGTCAATGATTGACCCTATCCTTGCTCTTCAGGTCCTCACCAAACGCAGACGAGAGTTTTGGCGGACTGCTTGCAGCCGATGTTGATCTCTGTAAAGCATTCGATTCAGTGAATCAGGATGCCCTCTTGAGGATTCTTTGTCTTCCCGGGGTGCCACCAAAAGTGATCAATCTGATGTCTGAACTACACTCTGGAACAGAGAGTGCTGTGATATGTGGTGATACCATCTCCAACTTATTTCCAATTGGTACTGGAGTGTGACAGGTTTGTATGCTTGCCCCCACACTTTTCAGTGCTTGTATGGACTGGATTATGGGGAGGATGTTAGAGAGATCAAGCTGCAGTGCATCATTTGGGAATGTCAAGATCTCTGACCTTGATTTCACAGATGATGCAGTCATCTTTGCGGAGACTCTGGATATCCTTTTGGGGCCCTCGAGGTGCTGAATGAGGAGTCTGAGCCGCTGGGTTATGGGTTTCCTGGGTCAAAACTAAGATTCAGGATTTCAATGACATCTTGGATGCTGCTATCTTGTCTGTACCTGTTTGTGTCGAGGATGTTGAGGTCACGGAGAGATTCACTTACCTTGGCAGTGATATTCATGTCTCTCCCGGCTTTGAACCAGAAGTCAATCGATGTCTTGTTCGGGCCTGGGGAGCCATGGATTAATTGGATCGTGGGTTGTGGCGCTGTCGGTACCTGTGCAGGAGGATGAAAGTCCGAGCCTTCAGGTCCTTCGTGCTACTAGTCTTGCTCTACAGATGTGAGACTTGGGCTCTGACCAGGGATCTGAGACGGAGACTTAATTTCTTGGTACCAGGTATCTTCGGAAAATCCTTGGCTATCGCTGGTCAGACTTTGTGTCCAATGAGCGGTTGCTGAGAGAGATTCAAATGAGATTTGTTACCTGCATAATCCATGAGCATCATCTGTGGCTGTATGGTCATGTGGTTCATTTTCCTGACGCTGATCCTGCTCACCAGATAGCAAAAATGGACACAGCTTTAGCAATTCCTTGGGCATGGTAACCATCAGAGTGACCAGACCAATCGTCGAAAATGTATATATTGTATATGTATTTTTTAGTACACAGTATATGTATATATGTGTATATATATATATATGTATATATATATATATACATATGTATATCTCTATTATAATACCAAGCTTACACACTAAAAACTCGGCTCGCCGTCACACGATCCCTATGAAATTGCTGTGGCACTTAGCGGACATGCCGACAATGTTTGGGAAGTCTTGGCATTCCATAGTACCACTTGCATTTTGCACAATGCGTATTTTTGTCATTCCCCGTGTACGGTCTGTCGTCTGCTACCAGCTATGTTGTACTGCTATCCCGTGCATGTGCACGGGTATCGCTAGTATATATAAATAAATATATATATTTGTTTATGTATGTATATGTACATATACTGTGTACTAACAAATACCACCCAACGCTTTACTGAGGGGGGGGAGAGGGAGTGGTAGTTGGAGCAAGGAGGGATGGAGAGTGAGAAGAGAGGGAGAATGAAGAGGGGCGGGTGGAGGTAAGGCATCAAGAGGTGATAGGAAAGGAAGGCAGCCATGCGGTCTCATGGTTTGATTCACACTGTCTCATTAAAATAGAATAACAGTGAAGATGGAAACAAAATAATGTCTGAAATCTATTTTCTACTGGTCATACTATAAATACCACCCAGAGACAAACACTGCCCAGACATGTCCAGAGATAAACACAGTCCAGAGACAAACACCGCCCAGACGGTTCCGGAGGCAAGTCGTCCGGAGACAAACACTGCCCGGAAACAAACACCACCCGTCCACGTCCAGAGACAAACTCCCGCCTGGATATAAACACCACCTGGACACGTTCAGTGAAAAACACCGCTTGGATGCATCTGGAGCGAAGCTCTCCAGAGACAAGCACTGCTCTGACATGTCCAGAGACAAACTTCCGTCCGGACATGTCCGGAGACAAACTCCCGTGAGGACACATCCAGAGACAAACTCCCATCCGGACACGTCCAGAGACAAACTGCCGTCCGGACATGTCCAGAGACAAACTCCCATCCGGACATTGTCCAGAGACAAACTCCCATCTGGACACGTCCAGAGACAAACTCCCATCCGGACATTAACACCACCCGGATGGACATTATCACCACCTGGACAAGTTTGGAGACAAACATCGCCAGCACACCTCTGGAGATAAACACCTCCAGACACAAACACTACCCAGATGCGTCTGGAGACAAACAAAGCCCGGACATAACCACCATCCAGAGACATATGGAGATAACCACCGTCCAGCCAGAACCACCGTCTGGATACGTCCAGAGACAGGGTGTGAGAGAGGGTGGGGTGGAGAGTTAGAGGTGTGAGAGGACGGTGCTGCACTGTATTGGGAGGAGTAGAGCAAGGATGGGACAAAGAGAAAGAGGGGTGGGGGTAGGGGAGCTGCTAGCAGAGAGATATGTTATGCTTTACTCTCTCTCACACACACACACACACACACACACACACACACACACACACACACACACACACACACACACACACACACACACACACACATCTTGGCCGATATCGTCAATTTTTCGGGAATCGGCAGATTGGAGTAAGTGTGATTACTGACTACAGTACTTACTTTATACAACCACAAAATCTTGAGTAGCTTTCACCAAAACGCAACGTTGCATTTATATAGACATTTCAGGGAGATGTGCACAAACAGTAATCTTTATAAACAGCTGCGTGTGATGGGTGCAAAAAATTTTGGCTCAGTAATTTAGAAAATATTGTTATGGCTGTGGAAATTGACAGAACACCATAAAGGTCCCTAGATCAGTTAGGCCGATAAGTCCGTGTTCAGATAGATTTCCCCACCGTTGTTTAAAGGGAACTATTCATGTTAACCGGGCTGTGATCTTTGAGTTAGCCGTTTCTTTACTATCGTTATTTTGGACCAACCACGTCCACCACCAACATCTTTCTCAACAACCGCTTCACAAACAACCACCCACCACGGCACCACCAACATCGCTCTCAACAACCGCTTCAGACAACCGCCTTCCACCACCACAACCACACCTGCCTCTCACCAAACCACGCCATCCTCACCACTTCGCCAGCAACCGTCAACATCTCCACACCACAAACATCGCCTCACCTTCGTCTCCGAAACGACGCCATCTTTGCGCCGGCCGTGGCGAGTCCGCATCGAGCGGCGTCGCTGCAGGCCGACGCGGGACGTTTGCTCGTCGGATCAAGCTTGGTGATCTCGCGCACGTGCGCTTTCCGTGCAGAGGTCAGAGGCGATCGGATTGAAGGCCAAACCGCGTCTCACCAGCCCTATATAAGGACGGGCGGAGCTCCGCGTTACGAGCAGTTGGGGGAGTCCGCGTGAGTTGGTGGAGGTCTGGGTTCGAGTTGGGTCGCGTCGAGTTGGGTCGGTTCGAGTTGGGTCGCGTCGAGTTGATCGGTAGTAGTTGATCGGTCGGTCTGAGTCAGTCTGGAGAGGTCGGGGAGTCGGGAGGAAGCCAGAAGCCAAGGAGCTGCGTGGAAGTCTGGGCTCGTGGCGGAGTCGGGAGCTTGGAGCTTGCAGTCGGTGGAGAGTCCGGGCGTCGTGAAGGAAACGTGAGCTGGAGGCGCAGCCTTGCCTGTGCTGTGTCGCGCAAACCGCGCGTTCATGTGGAGAGAGCCGGAGAGAGCTCGCCTGCCACACGGAAGGCCGAGCTCGACCCGGCTACGCTCGCTGCCGTGGGGAAGGAGCATCGCGGGTCGCCCAAGCGCGTTCGTGTGGAGAGAGCCGGAGAGAGCTCGCCTGCCACACGGAAGGCCGCGAGCTCGACCGCGGCTACGCTAGCTGCTGTGGGGACGGGACGTCGCGGGTCGCCCAAGCCAGACACCACGAGGGTGCAGGTAACCTGCAACGGTCTCGTGGGACTCGTTCGGTCTGCCAAGTCCCACGCCATAAAGAGCCCTAGAGGTCCAGTCTGACCCCATTGCCTTTGATGGGGTCTTTTTCCTGCTTTTCTTTCGAATGAATGTTTGTGGCGCCGAGTCCCGTAAGTAAAACGGTGTAAGTGACTGTACATTAATAATTACTTATAGACGGTTGTAGCGCTTTGTCTTGCCCACGTGCCGTGCCGCATTCATTGCTTGTTCTGTATACGTGCATGTTGGTGTTTTTGAATGACTGCATGATTGTTCCTGCATACGTAGAGTAAATAAATGTGCTGGTTTAAATGTAAACCCGTTCGTTGCGTCCATGCCCCCATTGAAATCATCTTGTATTGCGGAATATTAGTTGGCTTTTAAATAGCCGGTAAAGTGATCGGGTCCAACGGGACTGCGCGATATTACCCCGCTCCGTTATCCCAAAAGGAAGCGGGCTGCTTGAGCGGCTCGTTTCCAAGCGGTCCGTTGAGGTACACCTCTCGGTAACCTACCTGCGCGAATAATTAGGTAAATCGAAGATTTGGCGATCGGACCCTGTAGCGCGGGTAGGGTACGGACAAGGTTGTTGTGGGATTGAAAACACATCCGTAACTGGTTTCTGACGCCATTGCAGAAAGTCATGACTGGATTGTCCGTTCGGTGGGCGAACCGGCTGCTATTAGTGAAACGCGGTCGTTGAACGCCGACGGGCGCGAACACTACAACACTGGTGTCCCTTAGTGGGAAACAGATTCATTCCCTCCAAACTAAATTAACGGGAACCAGATCAGGGTGTGTGGAGCTGACCCTCGATTCCCATCAAATTGCGAGCATTTAAAAGTTATTTCCGTTAAGCAAGATGGCGGTTCCAGGCGAACGGGTGCAAGGTAGTTCAAAAATAGATGTATTGATAGAATCCGTGGCCCGGGGAGAGATCGTCGTGCAGGACACTCCCCAAGTGCGCCAGCTATTGTCAATGTTTCTGGCGGAGGTGAGGCCAATTACGCAGAAAATGAAAAATGAAAGGGAGGCGAATTTAAAAGAAAACTCAAAGGAAATGAAGGAAGAAATAAAAAACAACATGGATGCGAGCGCGCAAAGCATCAGGGATGAGAATATGCAGACACAACGAGGTGAAATGCAGTGCGTGGGGCGAGGCCTGCAGGCGGGCATAATCGCAATTGTGTGCAACGAAGCGCGGACGGTGGAGTGCAAAATGGCGGCGCCACGTAGCGCCGACGTGCTGGAAGCCGAACGAGCTGGCAGGGAGTGCAACGAGACTGTCCGTGCCCGCGATGAAAGCGGGGGAGGACAAAAGTAATTCGGTAGACGTGTTGGCGAGACTCGAGCATGTGACAGAGAAGTGACGGTGAACACAGGGGAAAAATAAAAGGGGTGACGGAGAACGTGTACGGCCAAGCACGAGAGACAGGGAAATAATAAACGAGAGGTGACAGAAATACCAGAACGCAGGGAGATAGAAAAAGTAGAGGAGAGACTACACGATAAAGCTGGGGTGAAGAACGAACACACACACACACACACACACACATCACACACCACAACACACACACACACACACACAACAGTTAGTTGGATGGACGATGAGGGGGAGCTCGGGAAGTGTCGTGACCCGGTGCATGCAGCCGGATGCCTCCTTATGGAACGAGGTGGATGGAATTATTTCTCCTTGATAGCGGGATCTCGAACCAGGTGGGTTCGGTCGTGCTGAGCGATGGGAGCGATGTGCTGTGAATGGTGTGCACGCGAGGCTTGGGGGTGGGTTGTGAAGCCCGGAACCTTGTGTGGATATGCGAATCCCCATGTGTGGTTGTTCGGTAGTTGTGTGGTTCCAGTACTGTGTTAACACGAGTGTGGCGGAATGTGTGTGAGAAGCGCGCATGGCGTTGGGTGATGGGGCGTGTGTGTGAAAGGAACCGCTGTGTGTGAGATTGTGGTGCCGGTGCGTGGCTGAGATGTGCCGAAATGTGTGCCTTCCAGCACGCCGTGTGTAAAGGGAAACACGAGCTGTGGAAGGAACAGAGTGTGCGAGGGAACAACGTGGTTCGAGTGTTAGTGGACCGATTGATGGATAGGAAGGCTGTGTGGAGAGAAACACCAGAGGGTGGAAAGAACGGCGTGTGTGAGAGAGACCGGTGTGTCTGAGGAGGCTGTATGTTGAGGGAGATGCGGGTTAGCATGCGGGAGATCGCAACCGCATGCGAGTGAGAGTTCATGTCTGAGGTGTCGAGCGTGGTGGCCGCAGGACGTGTGCGGTGTGAATGTGCGACCGACACTGCGACAGTAAGGGACAAAAGCCGGTAAATCTCTCTCGGGTT
>CM068962.1:35991296-36011258 GCA_035128595.1 Eptatretus atami | reverse complement strand
TTTGGGGATCCGCGAATCGTCCGTCCCACAGCAGCAGGTAGCAAGGTGAGATCGGGCCTTCTGTGCAGGCGGCTCTCTCGGCTTTCTCCCACGACGCGCTTAGGGCGAACCCGCGATGCCCTTCCCACGGAGCTAGTGGTAAGCCGGGTCGAGCTCGGGCCTTCCTTGTGGGCAGGCGAGCTCTTCCGGCTCTCTACAGAAGCTTGGGCGACACGCGATGCTCATTCCCATTGGCGCTGCAGTAGCGGGTCGAGTCGGGCTTGCCAGACGGCGGTTTGTGGCTTTGTCTCAGTGACGCGACCCGATCACCTCGGACGCTGTCGCTGGATGCGAGCTCGTCTCGGCTCTCTCCAACAACCGCGGTTTCCTGCGGACACCGCAGGCAAGGTGGCCTCCAGCTCGGTTTTCCGCGACGCCCGGACTTCCAAGACCGATCTGACAGCTCCCGACTCGAACGAGCAACGTTCACGCAGCTTTGTTCTGGATTACCAGATACCCGATCTCCAGACTGCTTCAGGCGACGATCACTCGACACGACCAATCGAACGCGACCAACTGACTCGACTCGACCAACTCGACTCGACCCAATTCGAAACGCGCACAATCGACCGACCAACCGATCGACCAACTGAACTCGACCGACCGACCCCGACTCGACTGATCCGACCAATCGATTCGACCAACTCGACTCCGACCATACTGAACGCGACCAACTCGACTCGATTGACCAATACTCGACCACTCGACTCGACCAACTGACTCGACCCAACTGCGATCGCCACATCGACGGACACCGATCGACTCGAACCCGACTCGACAACTCGACTCGACCCGACCAATCGATGACCAACTCGAAGGACCAATCGACTCGACTCGAACATACGCGACTCGACGCACGGATCGACCAATCGACTGACCCAACTGACTCGACTCGCCGACTCGACTCGACACTCGACTGCGCACTCGATCGACTGCGACCCGACTCGACTCGACCAACTCGTGACCCTCGGATCGACCCGACTCGAACGCGACGCCGACTCGACTCGAACAACTCGTACGCGACCATCGACTTCGCAATCGACGCGACCATCGACGACTCGACCCGACTCGGACTCTATCCAACTCGGACTCGACCAAATGAAGCGAGCTTGGAGCTCTCTGTCCTTTTATAAGGGCTGGTGATGAATGGTTTGGCCTCTCGATCCGTCGCCTCTGACTCTGACCTCGGCGGAAAGCGGACGTGCGCAGAGATGACAAGCTTGATCGACGAGCAGAAGTCGCTCAGCTGCGCGAACGGACGCTCGATGGCGGAACTCGCGGGCTGGCGCAAAGATGGCGTGTTTCGGAGACCGAAGGTGAGGACGATGTTTGTGGTGTGGGAGTATGTTGATGTTGCTGGATGTAGTGAGGATAGCGTGGGTTTGGGAGAGGCAGTGTGGTTTGTGGTAGTGGAAGGGGTTGTCTGACGGTGTTGAGAGGATGTTGGTGGTGGGGTGGTTGTTCTATTAGCGGTTTGTTGAGAAGATGTGGTGGTGGACGTGGTTTGGTCCAATAAGATATAAGAATAACGCTAGACTCAAAGCATCAAAGCCGGTTACATGAATGTTCTTTAAACGGTTGGGCGAATCTATCTGGGACGCGGATTCGGCCAACTGATCTAGGGACCTTTTATGGTGTTCTGTAATTGTCACAAGCGTAACAACTATATACTATATAAATATATATATAATTATATATATATAATTATATATATTATATAATATATATATATTATATTTATTAAATTACATGAAAATATACAAGTTCGAGTACGATAGTGCAAACACATAATCGATCTCTAGCGGGTAGCGAGTGGATCGCAGCAGTCGACAGACTGACGGAGGTCGTAGTAGGACGCAGGTGGGTGTGGGGAAAGTGCGTCGACTGGCGTTTGCCCGCAGGTATTCAATTCAGACGCGCAAGGCACCTTATGAACCAGGGAGGCTTAGGATAAGCTACAGCGACCGTAGAATAGGCGGGCCGTAATTTTGGGGTTGAAATTGATTTTCATTGATAAGAGCTACGGCACTGCGAATAAGCAGCCGCGTACGCCTACGTAGGTAGAACGTGGACACTTCGTAACAGCTTGGCCTTGTCGAATTGTTACGGGCAAAGTAGAAATGAAAAAGTTTATAAATTGGTATACATCACGCACCTACGGCTGTAAAGATTGCCTACGGCGTGGGCCCCCTGAGGCCACTCAGAAATCTGCGCCGCCGTGTTTGTCAATTCAGGGGGTGGTAATACGGCCGCCGTTCTAGCGAAGAGCATTTGGTAGTTGTGACTTAGCTTTAGTAATGCTTATTCTCCTCCTTTTTGGTCTTAAGTATGATATTGGTTAATGCTAATTTTCTGATGTTCACACTCCGATGGGATAATTAGTCATATATGAGTTGGTATTCATGTTTTAGGTCCATGCTGTTTTGGTTTATGTTCACAAATTTATGGAACTGGATATCAGAGTTTTTTGTCAGATGTGCATGTAGTTAACATTACAACTCCGTTGGTAGTTGTTTGTAATCTATCTGACATGAGATGTTTTGCTCTGTCTCTCAAGGTGATCATATTTAATTGTTAAATAAATCTCGTATCCGATCCGATTTGGATCTTACAAACTGCGAATCAATTCGTCATTGAAGACACCCGAGTTGTCACCAAGTTTCGTCCGAATCACCACATTTTAGAGATATCTGACTACATTCGTGCTTTGCCATCATCATGGTGAATATCTTTAAATCGGATACAGATCCGGTTCGATTTACCAAATTAATAATTTTTGTCCTTGTCAAATACCAAATTTGCGAAATTTTGGTCCGGATCGCCACAAACCTGTTTTGAGATTTTGTTCAGGCAATAAACAAACAACAATCGCCAGACATATCCAGGGGTGAAAACATAAACTCCATACTGAGTCTATTAAAATAGATAAATACAAAGAGGTAGTGTGCATGATTAATGGATTTTCACAAAGTTAGACAGTTCAGTCGCACGCAGAGCATGTTGGTTAGAGCTGTTTTCTAATCTAAATGTGCAAGTTCAATTCATAGCAATGTACTAAGACATTTCAAAACTTGGCAGATGTTTGCTTATTGATCGTTTTTTTTTTTCTTTTTGGTATACCTGTGATGGCTCGTATAAGAGCTAACAACAGAAATAACAAAAGGGCAGCAGGAGACAGAGTGGCAGGAGAAGGAAGGAAAAAAGTGGAATAGAGACATGAGGACTCTGTGGAAAGGAAGAGGGATGGGCGGGGTAAGGTTAAAAAGATGGACACGACATGGGACTTCAGAAAGGGGAATTGAGGAGGAGTTGGAGTGGATTAGGGGGGTAGAAGATCGTGTTTTGATAATGTCCGAGCGGTAAGCGGAAATGGAGATGAGAGGTTAGCAGTACTCGTTTATTGCGGTACCAGATTAATACTGACTAGGGGCGGTCAATGAATACGAAAACCATAGTGATACAGACATCCACCCTCGAAATGACAATACAATGATGAAAGAACACTTTAAATGAAAACGAAACCAATAACATTCAAAATACCAATAACCGCGGTCGTATTCCTGACACGCTCGGGGCAGCGCGCAACGCCCAGCTGACCTCGCTAGTGAGGTGACACACCTCGCGACTTGCCATCGCAACAAAACGACCGGCGACACTCGCCGTCGCTCGGGGATGAATCAGGTAGAAAGACGCATCGGCGTCGAGTACGGGCTGGCGATGCAAACCTGGAGGCAAAACCGGAGGGTTACAATGTCGCTCAGAGGGGGGGGTGAGCTGAACGGATCATTGCTGTGGTCACGTGCCGTTCCCACTCCCACTATCCGTCCGCATGCATATTCGCGTCCAGTACAAGAGACCCAGCGGCACATCGGAGTGAATTGCGAACATAACCCGCTCCATCATAACGCACAGAGCGTCGGCGCTGACACGCCCTCCCGACCTCAGTGAGCAAATCAGTCTGGCCGCATGCCGTCCATAGAGAAATGGCAAGGAGAAGCCGTGACAGGATAATAGGTCCTGTATGGAGAACAGACATCGACTAGTTGCAAGGTGCAACCCCCTCGCGCCATTTTAACATCTTAACACGACTCCCCGTGCCCGTTTGCAGGATGTGATCGGTGCGGACTCAGAGTGAATACATTTGAACGCATAAATCAAAAGTACACTGCGATGAACTGGGCAGTACAGAGACAGATTCGGGTATAATCCTTTATAGCAGTGTCCGAGTTTTTCTATTGTAATGTTTGCTGATGTATGCTTGCATATACAACCGGCATTTAGAGATGCATCGATACTACAAAACATTTTGCCATTAAACCGGCCAGCAGAATCACGTGGAGCCTCTGCAGGCTTTGGGTCGCATAGTCACGGTCGACGCGGGTATCGCATTGTATGAACACGTTGCAATGATAACATATGCTCAATGTTTTGTCCAACCGCCACCACAAAGCAGAGCAAGAATTCCTGTTTTGGGTCCCTTTCACGACGCCCAGGTGATGACATGTAGTTCTTACAAACACTGTCCATGAATTCAGTGGATCACCGCTCATATCCCACATAAGACAGTTGGACAACAAGCTCCGGATGCAGCACGCGACACGAAAGGTGAAAATGCGAGTGAAGGAGATTGCTCCAATTCCCGTAGAAATGCCTGAAGAACACGGGCGAGCATGGATCATGAGCCGATTCCGGCTGTTTGGGCGTGATCGGCCCGTCTGTGGACCTAGGCCAGACGCGAACCATACCCGGTCGGCCGATTCAGACGAAGTGGACCCCCCGGAGGCAAGCGCGAGAGCAGTCGAGTTAGCATGCTTTTGGTGCTTCGACTTCAGAAGATCGAGCTGTAAGCAGAAGAAATAGACACACCGCTTGTATTCGCGCGGCGCCACCACGGTAACCGGTTCGGGCAGGATGATTGAAGTGGTTGTGATACCGTCTGAAAGTGAAATGCGCCAGCAGGTTTGATGACTCCGAACCAGAGAGCTGAGAGCCTCGGCTCGATTGGGCATCTCGTCTGCTGGGGACAGGGTCGGATGGAAAACAACAGCCGGCATCGTCATCCTGTGGAGAGAGACTGCCCCGATGCATATGCAGAGTGTCGATGCCAATAAGAGCGGAATGCGGCTGTAGTGCAGAGGACCGTATCTTGTGAGCAGTCGATTGACGAGTCGAACGCGCTTGGTGTCAGGCCCAGGAGCGCATCGTCTTTCTGAGCAAACTGCGTTAAAGGCGCAAGCTGTGAAGGGCCGGACTGAATCTTTGTAATACTTGCATACATGAGCGCAGTGGTCTTTGTGGAGCGGTGGCAATGTGTGAATGCCTCCACTTCGAGGGCATTTCAATACAGCCTCGGGTAGATGACAGTGCCGAGATTACAGCGTGTTAGAAGACGGCACTTGTCGCTGTTTCAAGTGCAGGCCGCACCTTCACTTTGTCAGTACTGGCAAGTTCGCAGATGCCGCTGCGTTTTCTCCCGCAATGAGCACATGTCGGTTGGTTTGAGCGGGCAGGGGGGCCCCCAATGAAACATGATCCTGGCTTTTGCCACAAGGCCGGGCGGAAGCAATCCCAAACAGAGTCGGGTATATAGATAGAGCATTAGACAAGTGTTGTTGTGCAATAAGTCGCTACTCGGATCCATCGACAGGTGAGAAATAGCATCAAGGATCAGCTG
The DNA here is from genome assembly GCA_035128595.1 of Eptatretus atami. NCBI lineage: Eukaryota > Metazoa > Chordata > Myxini > Myxiniformes > Myxinidae > Eptatretus > Eptatretus atami. The sequence goes on along the minus strand of CM068962.1, from coordinate 36,005,545 downwards.
TGAATTATTGCTCCCTGCTGCGTATGTTCTTATATTTCATAGCGTTGACGGCAAGTGGGAGTATTGCTGCCCATGCGAGTCCCGGATTAACCGTGGAGCTTGAAAGTCCCGACAATTCGTCACGTCTTCCATTGTGTCAGCACCGTGAAGAGGGTGGCCAATCTGAGTACGCCGTTGATACTCCATAGGCTCAGCTATCCAGTTCACACGCCTTGACTTGTCCCGCGGGCTACGGCCCGGTCGTGGTTTACAAGAGAGGATCCACCTCTCGGAGAGCTTTGCATGCAATGCTTGGTTTCCAAGGTGTCGAAACAACCTTGATGTTTTTTGAAGATTTCTCCATGATCCTCTCGGCTCGGACGGTTGCCAAGGGCGGGGCAATCCTATGCATGATGCGGGTAGACCAGTCTGGCTAGGAGAGACGGCTCCCGCACGACGTAGCAAGGAAGCGTGGAATCCTGGCCTTGGTAGACTCAGACACGTCGCCATCTCGACGGCGTTTATCGTCTCGCGGTGTAAGTGTACTTGTGAGGTTTGATGATAAGCTTCAGGCCAGTTGAGTATACGGCGGTCTTTACGCTCGATTGACGGACACGCGCTCCGCGTATACTGAAACGTGATCGGCGTTTTGTTCTTCGATTTCCACGTCATCGGGTGGCGCCGAGGGCCAATTTGAATAACAGGCTATCAGGCTGCCGTTCGCCGGGTCGCCCCGACATTTGCGTATGAACTTAAGGTGCAAGCCTCGCACACGCTTGAGATGACCACTTGTGCATGTAAACAACGGTGTTTTATATCGGGACACAACGCGTAGGTGTAGACTCGCATCCAAACATGTCGGCGGGGTTCTCGCGCTCGTGCGGGCGCGCCGTCTGGCCCTGGCCGCATCGAGTGGCGTGCGTCCCGGGGCGTCGCGACATACCGCGTGGGCGCCCGGGCATCTGGCTGCGCCAGCGGGATGGGCGAACATTCCGAGTCTGGCTTCGATCTAGCTGTACAGTGTCGATCATTGAGGTGAATGTAGATGGCTTCACTTCAGCGCGAAGTCGCAAAACCATTTTGCATCTTGTAAACCAGAAATAAAGATCTCTGAGTGAGTGGACGTCCGGTGAACTTGCAGTCCATGGACGAAGCTTCATCGCGCCTCAATAGCTGATAGCGTCCCCATACTTTCGGCGAGGGACGGATACTGGTTCAGAGCCATGCTGTAATTGATTCTCCGGCGCCATGTGGGCTTTCATCTTCTGCACAATGTCTTGAACGACGCCCGTATCACTGGCTTTGTCCGCGCAGAAACTCACTAGCAGTGATAATGTTCGCCGAGCGAGGCAGAAGATAGTTATGTTTGCGTCGTTCGCCACATCAGTGAGTGGAATAGCATCAATTGCTCCGAAACGATTAGAAGTCATGTCGACGAACGGGCACCGTCGTGCGCGTGACCATCGAATCACCATACCTTCGTAGCCAACTGTAGAGTGTCGAGCGTCAGAGAAGATGGAGAGTGAGAGCGTTAGCAGTATTCGCGTTTATTGCGAGCGTCCGGATGTAATGTGCACACTAGCAGGCAGAGTCATGAATTACAACAATCACGTGATCAGCCAGTTTGATGGGGGAAGAAACAGATTGTGGTGAATCAGCTGTTTTGGGAATGACCTGAAGGGAAGAGTTGATTTGAAGAGGTGTGGGAGTTGTTCCAAAGGCGGAAAAGAGGAATGAAAGAGTGAAGGTAGACAGATGATTTGGTGATTTTAGTAGTTTTGACGCAGAAGGGGAGGTTTTTTTTTTTTTTTTTTTTTTTTTTTTTTTTTTTTTTATTTTTTTTTTTTTTTTTTTTTTTTTTTTTTTTTTTTTTTTTTTTTTTTTTTTTTTTTTTGTTGGGAACTTGAACGCCTGCAGAAATATGGGGAGGACAAATTCACAGACCAGAGAGGGGGAGATGCAGAAAGAGAGACGGAAGGAAGACGAAGACACGATGCCTGCGGTGAGACGCGAGAGCCATAGATCGCTCATCGGGAGATACCAAGGTCTAAATGCCTTGCTTTCCCAGTGTGAATCAAGAAAGGTGAGAGGCAAGGAGCTGGCCCAGAGGGAGAGAGGACAACATCAAGCTTGCAGATCGAAAGCTTTGTTATGTGGTCCAGATGCTTCAGGTGGGCCGATGGAAGGACTTTGCACAACGGAGGATTCCAGAAGGCGACTGGTTCGAGGCCAGCTTGGAAATGTGCTTCCAGGAAGATCATGGCAAATAAGTATGAGACAGTAGGTGAATGAAAGGATTTTCCGAGGAGTTGTTGTAGGAAGTAGATGGGGGGGGTTCTAATTGTCTTTCATAGCAAAGATAAAGAGATTTTCCCCCAAGCGGAGAGAATCTTGATGAAAACCAGAAAAGAAAAGGGCAGACGCTCATTGGAACTCCAGCTTGGACGGTAAGTGGGTAGAAAGAACTCCATTTAGGGCACATGTTGTTTGTGTAGGAGAGGAAGTCTGCGGCATGAGTGAAGTGGTTGGATTTTTACCATTGAAGAGGTTTTGGTGAGAGGGCAGCCGTGCAGATATATCAATAAGCACCGCGATATGTCTTTGGGACATGGTCTGATTTCAATGGTCTGGCATTGAGTGACTCATCCAATTGTTGGAGAGAGAAGCAGCATAATCCAGGTTAGAGTGACCTGTTTGACCAAATTGATGATAAAATCAGGCATTGGAGAAGAAGGAAGGATGTAATGTTGAAGCGATGGTGGATTCATAACTTGCTGATGAATTGGGATGAAGGTGATTTGTCTGTAATTGCAGGGTTGATATTTGCACCTGTTTTTATGCAGGTTGGTAATGTTGCTCATTTCAAGCAGATGTAGATGACTTGAGCAAGATGAGAGGGTGAATATAATAGGAGAGGGTGACAAGAGCAGAGAGCAGGTTTAAGGACACTGGATGATTGCCGTCTGGACGGTTTGCAGATTCTGATGTCAAGTTTGAAGAAGCTTCCCACCTTCTAGAGAAAGGATCAGAGTTCCAGGAGCTGGGTGTTGATTGGGAAGGTGGGTACAATTGAAAGCATGGAGTTTTGGAGAATCAAGATTTAGAATGCAACTTCGGTGTTAAGGATTCACCTTTCATCGTGATGGCAGTTGTTTGGCCATTTGATGTAAGGGATGGGGATGGAGGGGATCTACATTAAAACGACTTATCTTGAATGCCAGGATTTGGAGATGGAGAAGGTTTGAGAGTTAGATTGAGATTAAGAAGTGTGTTTTCTGTCTCTCCGAGAGTTGACAACCATTGTTCCAGCTTGTGAAGGAATGAGATGTCTGATTGGATTAGCCTGAGGCAAAGGAAAGTTTGTTTCAGGAAATGCCTTAAGCTTCAGTGCTAGTGGGCAGGAGGAAGTAGGACGACTGAAAACTAAGATGGGATAATCTATGCATGTGAGAAGCAACTTTAGATGAAAGAATTCCAGATGAGTTGTGGGCGGAGGAGTAGAGATGGGACAGTATTAGAAGTTTGATGGTGCTTGAAGTCTCTGCAGTGGCTGAGTGAAATGCCAGATCTCTGCGGCGCGAGGTGGTTCTCAGATATACAGCATAGAGGATGTCTATTACGTTGACAGATTGGTCAGATGATCCGATTGAGGGAGGAAAAAGAGATATTTCGGGAGATTGTCAAATTAAATAAGAGAGATGGAGTATCTGTGGTGAGATCCGGTCTGGGAAGTTGACAGATTGAGGTCAGTCCAATGAGTACAGAAGTATTTATTGCTGAAAGTGCATGGTGATTTTGTACAGATTGCAGGAAGACATGAAAACCAACAGATGGTTTGATCCTATGGTAAGAGGTGGATATTTCTTCAATTGTAATTTCAGAAGAAAGCGAGTCACCATAGGTGCTGATGTCCGAGTGCACTGGGAATTATGTAACTTCCCCAAGTTACCGTGAGAGAATGCGAGACAATTGGCTCGTTGAAGTCAAATATGGTATTGGTTACCTACTGATCTGCACATGATTGTGAAACACTCATGACCTAATCCACGAAAAATTATTATTTAATGATAATAATAATAATAGTAAACACAAAATATTTGAATATTGATTTGGCCAAAAGCTTCATACAGCAACGAAAATAGAAATAGCAAATTATAAGTTTATAGGAAAAACCACTAAAATGGGGACATCATGAATGAAGAATTGCCAAAAAAATACAAAAGAAAATAGTATAGACTGAAGAAGGTGGAAGAAGAAAACAACGGTTAACAAAAGTGGTAGAAGCAGAATTATAAGGTGCAAAATCAGAAAAGGAGGTGGGGCTGAGAGACACATGAAATTTTATTTTTTAGAAATGTATTATTACAAGAAGCTTGACATGTAACTTGTTCCAGAATTATAAAGATGTCTCTGTGGATCATGTGAGTAACTGCTCCACGCTTTCGCTGTTGTTCAGCACTCCTCTTTGAACTATCGCATTTGACAAGGTGTATACAAGTGAATAGACCGAACAGGAAGTAGGAACTTCTCCTACGATAGGTGGATAAATCTTTTAAATGTAAAACTTTACCTGTTTTGTATGATAAAGCTACATAACATAGCGAAGATGATTCGGATCAATTTCCGACGTTTTAAGTAATCATTTAATAACGTTATGCCTTCCTTTTACAATGTTTAATAATGAAGCACATGGATGTTATTCTCTTAATGTTTTCCCAGCAAGTTTTGTACGTAAAACATTGCGAGAAAAGAAAATTGAAAAATGTTTAATCAAAGATTTTTGTTTGATATTGGTTAACAATATTTGTATATATTATATTATATATATATTATATATAATTATTGAAGTATAATATAAAAAAGAAATATATGTATATATATATCAATATATATTATATATGATATATACTTACGTATATAATATATTATATACTATAATTGTTAGGATTGGAACATTTGCATAAATACAGATGTCCAAAAGCGTTTATATGTTTATAGAGTATGTGATGTAGTAGATCTTCTTTTGTATGGGAGAATCAAAGCGTGCGTTGGATTTCTTTAGTATTGGTGTATTCATCTAACACCACTAACAACGCATCCCATTGCATGAACTCGGCGTTACGATAAGGTACATGGCTTGCAGCCTCGGTTCAGGGCCACAGCGACATTACGTGAGAAGGATTCGGGATGTTCGAGGAGTTTCACCCACAGCTTTTCGAACTAGGCAAGGGAGGGGAGGGTGGGCTTTTCTCCAACAAAGGTCCGAACCCGCCGGAAAGGTATGCCGTGGGAGCCTATAATCAAAGGCGGACAATGGAGGTGGTGTTCACTGCAGGCCCTCCCGAGAGGGGAGGCATTAAATTCGAGCACTTCTCTGAGAGCAGAGTTTTGGGGGTTTTGCTGTAGATAGGGGTTTTATTGCTGTTACGACGGGGGTTAGAAGGAGTTGAACGGTTGGTAAAGTGGTTGTCATGAGGGTTGAGCAGAAGGTGTCGAGGCGCGAACGTGTTTCTGCTGGCCGCTAAGGAAGGGAAGAGGGCCCGATCCTATGGACGAGTATTCAGACTCGAGCTTCGCACGAACTCGAGCCAACTGTGACTGGGACAAACACGACCAATGTAGGTAGCAGCACGGATGTACCTTTTCGAGCCGTACCAACAAACTCTAACCCCGCAGTTGTTCTCGCTCGCTGCGGGTCCAATAAGAACTCTGGGTTTCTTTTCATTTGTGTGTTTGTGTTGCGTGTGGGCCGTCTTTAGTAGAAGAATAAGTGTTTTGTCTGTATCTTCTTGCAATAGTCGTGTTAAGTTTGCTTGTGTCTATTTACTGTAAATAAAACTGTTAGAATAAGCAGTCGTTTCGTCCTTTTGAATTGGTCAGCATGGTCGGATCTGAGTTAGGGGGGTTTTATCCGTAATTCGTTCATTCTCAGCGCATGGTTTGGCAGTTTCCGCTCGGGCTCAACGACGGAGATGGTAGTCGTATTTGGACTACCGGCAGTCAGGTGAGGCCGTTCGATGCAAGTGCAGAGGGCATGATTTACGGTAGCTAAATTAGCGTGTTAATTAGGGGTAATTGGTTAGAAAATGAACTACGCTACGCGGTTTGAAATATTGGCGCCAGGTCGTTAAAATCGACCCGGCTCGCGGAGTATCCGAGGACGGCTATAATGTCAGGGAGTTTGGTGGGAGAGCAAAGCTTTCCCACCTAGTGGTCGTTCTGACCGACCAGCCAACATATAGTATATATTTATATTAATTTATATATATATATTATCTATTATATATCATATAATGGGAAGTAAGGCATTGAGCCACTTATGAGAAATAAATCTTTGTAAAATCCTAACGTTTCAGAAGAATACATTTGATCTTAAATGAAAAAGGCAAAATTGTGCACTTATTAAAATCAGTACTGCCTATATAATTGATGAGAAGTAGGATGACTTTGAGCTTGGGGCAGTGGGACTAATTTGTCATGAGGTTTGGGAAGGAATTTAAGAAAGACAGTGGGGATGGGGTTTGGTGATCTGCTTCCGGATTCGGATGTCAAGTGTTTCGTATCTGTCCGGCTTGAGTATCGGGCCATTTTCGAACCCAGGCAGGGGGTGTGGGTGTTTAATAATTCGGTAGGAACATGAAGGTTGATGTGGCGATGCTGACGCCATGCTTTGAGGATTTCCCGGCTAGCTGTGGGTGATGAGGTTTGACAACCATATTTTCAGCAAAGTTTGTACGCGATAATATTGTGACAATTGGCCGGACTGTAAAACTTGTTGACATTGCTACTGCTTGATGGTGCTGTGTCATACTGTGTCGCAAATTGTTGTCACAGACTTTTTCCCATTTTTACAGATCGTAACGACGATCTGCAATAAACCAATTTCAAATTTCAGGAATTTATTAAAATACAAAACGAGAAGATTGTTTGTTGATAGGTTACTCTTTATAATGGCAATTGTAATTAGCTCAGGTGTTATAAATCACGATGCAAATAACAACAAGTTAATTGGGCCTCTACTGTGTTGAACTGAAAGTGATTCTGTTATTCAGAATAAAATGAGCTATTCTGTAGGTCCTATGCTGGAGTAGGTGCTTTTCACAGCAAGGACTCAACGATGAGTACCAAGGCTATTCAAAAGACGCTGAGATAATGTTGTGGAAGAGGACAGATCAGGGATAGTATAAAATATTAAAGGCTTGAATATCCTTGGAGACAATAAGACAATGTTAGAAGTGGAAGGCGTATGGTAGCACAAGACACTGCTTAGATCGGTCGCAACAAACTGGATGACAGAAAAGAGTAGACTGATCAGAGATAGGACACAAGAGGCCTTGACAACTTTGAAAGAGCTACATGTCTTTCTGGCAGACTGATCAACTGGTGGTTTGCATGTGACAAAATATGCCAGCACTCACAGTTGCATTATGGTAAGGTGTCAAGAAGAGTTATCAAAAATAGCAACTGTTGAGTCCGCATTTGAGATAAAAAATACCAACTGGAAATTGCTGCAGCTTGTGGGCAAAGGTTTTGGTGGTCTGATGAAATAGATGTAAATTATGGCCTATAATGCACATTAATTTGGCACAAACTCGAAAAGCATATCACCAAAGAAGCTATCCTACTATGAAGCATGGTGGGTTGCAACATCATGTGATGGGGATGATTATCAAACAGCAGGAACTGGTGCAGCTTGTCAGGCTTAAAGGAAAATTGGATGAGCAAATACGAAAAATCAGAGGAAAACTGCTGTCCTCTGCAAGAAAGCTGAAATTTGGGCGGAGTTACTCTTTAACATGAAGACCAGTGTTCACAAGCAAAGCGACATTGGAGTGGCGAAGAACAAGAGATAAATGTCTTGTGACCAAAGTCAGAGCCCTGATAAATCCATCAAAAATCTGTGGCATGATTGAGATTGCCTGTACACAAGCTCGGATGAACTTTGACTGAGCTTGAGCAGTTTGGTGCAGAAGAATGGGAATATTACCCCATGAAGGTGTCAATTATGGCAGAGACATAACCAAATATTAGCTGTAATGCTGGTTCAAGGTGCTTCCATCAAGATTTAATCAAGGGGGTGACTTATGCAAAGATATCACTTTTGTGTTTTTAATTAATAGTTTGAATTTGTAGATTATGTTTTTTCACTTGAAGTTGATGCGTTTAGATTGTGGAAAAGTATGATTGAAATGCCAATTTTGAGTATGTGCGGCAAAATCGGTCTTGGTTTCGGCTGTGTTGATGGAAAGTGCTCAATCATGGTTTGGAGGACGGCAGGGCTTCTCTCAGAGTTCGTGTTTCGCTTTTCAAAGTTAAGTTTCCTCGGTCCGTAGTGTCAGCTTTTTAAGGTTTTATTTTCTCTCTATATATGCTTAGTTGTGTTTTAGTTTGTTTTTGTTTCAAAATCGTGCAATTTTGTGAGTTTTCATGACATTATCTTTCAGGCTCTTGAGGCTAACTGTCTGTCGTCAGGGTGGCTCGGTATTTATTTGTATTGTTCCTTTTACATCATTCCTATTTTCCACTTTACAATGCCCCCCTATCTATCTTTCCAATACATTGTTTCTTGTCTGAAATTAAAAACATACAAAAAATACTTCACACGTTTTATTCCCCATAACTGAGTAACGGATTCTTCTGCTTCTTCGTCTTCTGCGACACTTTTCTTCTAGTTGGCTGCACCAATATCACATATAACTTCAGATTTCTTCCTACAATGCCATTCTCCAATTTTTTGTAATCTTCAAAAATCCATAAAAAAAATATTTATTGTCTTCCGAAACTGTACACTCTGTAACCAATGACGTCTCTCTACTTCCTGCTTATTTTTTGTTGCTCCAATCAGCTTCATTCTGTGTGTTACATTCAAATTCAGCCTACACTTCCATTTTATTCACTCTCTTTTCAGAAATTACGCATGCCTATATTAATAATATGAATGATTAATAATAAAATAATTACTTTCATCAACACTCCTGTAACCACGTGAGGATACCGTAAGCGTGTCTGCTTCCACCCTGATTTAACGATCCAAATTCATGACTAAGATCTTTTCTTCAACCTTTCTTCATATCTCTTGGCATCTGGTCTAAATAATTAATAAAATAATAATGAATAATATATAAAAATATTAAAGATCTCTTATAATGTTGATCTCCTCTTCCACGTGTGGTCTCATTTAAATAACGACTCTTTTTCTGATTTCATAGACTGGCTCAAATTCGCTTTCTATACATTGTCAAAAAATCCACTGTTACAGATGTTTCTTTCTCCATTCTTTATTCGCTTTTATTACATCCATCAAGAATGTTTTTTGTCCTTCTGGACTTAAAATTAAAAAACGTTTCTATGGCATGTTTCGCTTTCCATCACCATCATTTTCTTCATCTTCAGTGCCATTTCAAGCCCTCTCACCCCTCCTTCATCAACAACATGCACCTGCTTCTCACTGCAGTTTCCTCTCACTTCTCCAAATCTCCCTCATATTGTCTCTCAGTCTACGCACTCACCTGATCTTCTCTCACCATTCACTCTCATTCCCAAACAGGAATACCTTGGTAGCTTCCCTATATCCACATATGTTTATATGTGGCTGTACACATCCAACAAAAGTGATGAGTCCATCTCACCTACCTGGTCCGAAACATGAATACTTCTATATTTCATCCAAATTTCTTCCTCATAGTGGTGCTCATTGTATATGCAGTTTGGGTGGTGTGGGTACTAGCCTTCTACTGCATGGTTGTCAGCAAAGGTTTGCAACTCACTGGGATGCTCATGGATAACTTTTTGATCCGGATACTCACACGGTACTCAATCTCTTCGGGATCTGATTTGCCTAATTTATTGAATCTCTGCTGTTTATTCTACGCTCCAATCGTTTTTTGGACACGTGCTTGTCAAGATAAACTTTTCTGCGTTATGAGAGAAGAGCTCAGCGTGGGTGGTCTGGCGTTATAAATCTGGATGCTGAATGGCAGGGCTCCAAAGCGATACAAAACTTTTGCTGGATATCCCATCAAAGGATACTCTCAAAAACATGATCATCCTGGGAATTATTAAATAACTTTTGCTCTCTATGCAGAGATTTATCCTCTTCTTCAGTTGCCCTCTTCCTCCCCGTTGGTTACTGGAGTGTGGAGGCAGTTGTCCGAAAACTTGCTTTTGCCAAGAAGAAGAGGTAATAAGTTCCTTTCAACAAAGCTTGGAAAGTGTGCATTTACTCAGGGGCCAGAAAACAATCCATCTTTCGAATCTCAATTGAATTCAACTGGTCTCCTCCTTCAAATCCTCGGTGGATTAAATCAATCTGGTTTGGGTGTCTGCTCCCAATCTCCTTCGCAAATGGCCGAACTGGGGGTTGATGACGAGCTGAAAAGGCTGAATGCTAACTGAAAGCATCACATCTTTTGAAAACAATCGTTCTTCTGTACCCTTAACTCAGTTCGACAAACTGTCCGCGGGAATCTGTGTCTTTTCTTCTGCAAAGTGGAAGAAATTGGTGATCAAATCGACTCGATTCGCAATCGGGGTAGAGGCATAGCAAGTGTCTAAAACTGGCTCCTCTTCTGCTTCACCCTCTCTTTCTATTCACTCTATGTTGCTCAAAGGTCTCGCCATTGCTTGGAAGCCTGATAAAAAGGTATCCCTGCACTAACCAATCGCCTTCTCCAATCATCAGCAGGTTTTAGAGAATAAAATAAAAAATAAAAGTTAAAGAGAATTAAAAAAATTTTTCCTTCTATGATTATCAATTGGTTTCAGGCCTGGTCTTACCTTGCATAGCTGCTTCTGCTCTCCACAAGAGATGAGTACTTAAGCCGACATGAATAGATGAAGAGCATATCCTTCGAGATAATGGCATGTTTTACACGGTCTGGCAACAGCTACACAAAACTCTACTTAAAACTATGAGAATACACAAACACAAAAATTCAAACATCACTAAGGATACGAAGAGATATAGATTAACTGTTTGAAGAGTGTGGGAGAAGTTCTATATATATTCAATAGCAGCATGGTGTTTCAAGCAGAATGATATATGGAAATGGCTCTTTTTTTCTGGTTTCCATCTCCGACTCTCTGGAAAATCTCTTATCCTTTGTTGATAGACTACCTGTGCGTACATTGTACATCTTCAGAACCAGCAAGCAGCAGATTCTTCACATCTCTGCAGATCTGGGTAAATAAAACTGGTAACAAATGGGAATATTGTTTTCATCAGCAATCTCCCTCTACTATTCTTTACAAAGACATCTGGACCCCCCCCTCATCTACTACTTTCTCAACAATCTCTGGAGAAGTTTTCATTTCAGCTTCTGGGTATCCTATTGATGATTTCTGGAAAACCCATTTCAAACTCGTCCAAAGCCAGTCGCCGACTGGAATCCTCGTCTGCAGAGTCTTTCTTGGCCCACTGAGCTCTGAATCAGTACAAAGCTTTCGTATGCAGCTACTGGAGTATGTAATGCCTCCCATCGTGGGACTGGGTTTCCTGCTTACGTTCTTGGCTTCTAGCTGTGGAGCAAGGGATTGGATCATTGTGATTCCGGATGAGGCTGAGTCTTTGGGCCTAGCCAGACACCACGAGGGTGCAGGTAACTTGCAACGGTCTCGTGGGACTCGTTCAGTCTGCCAAGTCCCATGCCATAAAGACCCTGGAGGTCCAGTCTGACCCCATTGCCTTTGATGGGGTCTTTTTCCTGCTTTTCTTTCGAATTAATGTTGTGGAAAAAGAGAGAGATAGGGAAGACCAGCAAGGATAGGTCCGAGCCGCCCTTCGAGTGGCCAACACCACGCAACTCCCCACCCAACCTCCTTGAACGGGATATGAGAGGCCGGCTGTTGTTTTGCTGCAAAGGCCTGTGCCGGTCACTTCATCTGCCGGCTGTTTTGCGCAAGGCCTGTTGCCGGTCGTTTTATCTGCCGGCTGTTTCTACCAGGGCCTGTGCCGGTCAGCTTCACCACCACCGTTGCTACAGACGCCTTGTCCTAGCCCTGCCACGCCTTTGTCTGCCTGCCATTTGCCTGGCCCCATGCCTGCTAGCCCTGTTTGCGTTTGCCCCTTGTTCATCCATCACCATGTGCACCAGGAACATCCATTTTGCAAAGGACTGCCCTGCAGGCAGCCCGTGCATCCATCATGCTCATTTGTGTTTGCGTCATCTCCATCCATTCCCCTACATCAATGACTTCGAAATGACTTTTTACTCCTCCCTTTCACAGATCAACAAGTCCTGGGCCATGGTTTAATATGGATAAGTTGAGTGAAAATTGTAAACGGTGGAACCCCACCTGCATGTGTCATAGCGCCGACAATTATTTAAGTCGTCTGTAGAGTGGGTGTTTAGGTAGTTACTCAGCCCGTAGGTTATTTATTTTGGGCCATGAATACACTAAGTGTCGCACTCAGGGATCCGAAGGTAAATGTACTAGGGGAGAACTACACATGATGGCACACGAAATTCGACGACTCGGGAACGAGTCTGTAAAAAAGGGAGGAGGGTAGTGTTACGCTGTGGAAATTGACAGAACACCATAAGAGTCCCTAGATCATTAGGCCGACAAGTCCGTGTTCAGATAGATTGCCCACCGTTTAAAGGGAACATTCATGTTAACCGGTGTGATCTTTGAGTTAGCCGTTATTCTTACTATCGTTATTTGACCAAACACGTCCACCACCAACACTTCTCAACACCGCTTCACAACACCACCACCACACCAACATCCCTCTCAACAACCGCTTCAGACCAACCACCTCCACCACCACACCACACTGCCTCACCAAACACGCCATCCTCACCACTTCGCCAGCCAACCGTCAACATCTCCAACACCAACAACCATCGCCTACACCGTTCGTCTCCGAAAAGACGCCAATCTTTGCGCCAGCCGCGGCGAGTCCGCATCGAGCGGCGTCGCTGCAGGCCGACGTGGACGTTGCTCGTCGGATCAAGCTTGGTGATCTCGCGCACGTCCGCTTTCCGTGCAGAGGTCAGAGGTCAGAGGCGATCGATCGAGAGGCCTTGGTGACTCGCGCACGCCCGTTCCGCGCAGAGGTCAGAGGTCGAGGATCGAAGGCCAAAACGCGTCTCAAACAGCCCTATATAAGGACGGGCGGAGTGTCGTGTTACGAGCAGTTGGGGGAGTCCGCGTGAGTTGGTGAAGGATCTGGTTCGAGTTGGGTCCGCAGTCGAGTATCGGTAGTAGTCATCGGTCGGTCTGAGTCAGTCTGGAGAGGTCGGGGAGTCGGGAGGAAGCCAGAAGCCAAGGAGCTGCGTGGGAAGTCTGGGCTCGTGTCGGAGTCGGGAGCTTGGAGCTTGCAGTCGGTGGGAGTCCGGGCGTCCGCAGAGAGACGTGAGCTGGAGGCGCAGCCTTGCCTGCTGTGTCGCGCAAACCGGCGTTCGTGTGGAGAGAGCGGAGAGAGCTCGCCTGCCACACGGAAGGCCCGAGCTCGACCGGCTACGCTAGCGCGTGGGGAAGGAGCATCGTGGGTTGCCCAAGCGCGTTCGTGTGGAAGAGCCGGAGAAGAGCTCGCCTGCCACACAGAAGCCCGAGCTCGACCACTGGCTACGCTAATGCTGCTGTGGGGACGGACGTCGCGGGTCGCCCAAGCCAGACACCACGAGGTGCAGTAACTTGCAACGGTCTCGTGGACTCGTTCAGTCTGCCAAGTCCCATGCCATAAAGACCCTGAGTCCAGTCTGACCCCATTGCCTTGATGGGTCTTTTTCCTGCTTTTCTTTCGAATTAAGTTGTGGCGCCGAGTCCCGTAAGTAAAACCGTGTAAGACTGTACATAATAATTACTTATGACGGTTGTAGCTCTTTGTCTTGCCCCACGTGCCGTGCCGCATTCATTGCTTGTTCTGTATACGTGCATGTTGGTGTTTTGAATGACTGCATGATTGTTCCTGCATACGTAGAGTAAATAAATGTGCTGGTTTAAATGTAAACCCGTTCGTGCGTCCCATGCCCCATTGAAAATGCCATCTTGTATTGCGGAATATTAGTTGGCTTTTAAATAGCCGGTAAAGTGATCGGGTCCAACGGGACTGCGCGATATTACCCGCTCGTTATCCCAAAAGAAGGTGGCTGCTTGAGCGGCTCGTTTCCAAGCGTCCCGTTGAGGTACAACTCTCGGTAACCTACCTGCGCGAATAATTAGGTAAATCGAAGATTTGGCGATCGGACCCTGTAGCGCGCGTAGGGTACGGACAAGGGTGTGGTGGGATTGAAAACCCATCCGTAACTGGTTTCTGACGCCAAAAT
>CM068962.1:35944834-35991271 GCA_035128595.1 Eptatretus atami | reverse complement strand
GAAGTTCGCGCGAGTCCCGTAAGTAAAACGTGTAAGTGACTGTACATAAATTACTTATAGACGGTTGTAGCGCTTTGTCTTGCCGACTGCCGTGCCGCATTCATTGCTTGTTCTGTATACGTGCATGTTGGTGTTTTGAATGACTGCATGATTGTTCCTGCCACGTAGAGTAAATAAATGTGCTGGTTTAAATGTAAACCCGTTCTCGTCCTCCCCCATTGAAAATGCCATCTTGTATTGCGGAATTTAGTTGGTTTAATAGCCGGTAAAGTGTCGGGTCCAACGGGACTGCGCGATATTACCCGCTCTATCCCAAAAGAAGGGCTGCTTAGCGGCTCGTCCAACGTCCCGTTGAGGTACAACCTCTCGGTATCCTACCTGCGCGAATAATTAGGTAAATCGAAATTGGCGATCGGACCCTGTACGCGGTAGGGTACGGACAAGTTTGTGGTGTTGAAAACCATCCGTACTGGTTTCTGACGCCATTGCAGAAAGTCACGACTGGATTGTCCCTTTGGGCGAACCGGTGCTATTGGGAAACGTCGGTCGTCACGCCGCGGCGCGAATACTACAACAGTTATATCACTTATATACTGTATATTCCAACTGTATATTTTTATTCAGTTAAAAAAAGAACTTGTATATATACCCACTCGTTACCCATCCTTCTGCCGCACGTTCGCCTTAGCCCCCCTGTGGTCCCCTCGTCGTCCTGCGGCACCTTAGGCACCTTGCAGTGATGCGTCATGCCTTGAAAATTCAATGGCCGCCCAACGGACACCCTTAAAGGTCAACCGCTGCGACATCAAATCAAAGATCCGTACGCACCCCACGTTCGTCTCCACAAATTTCTAAATACCGCCTCGGGCTACCCGAAAAATAAAAACAATGTACTGACATTCTGTGACTGTGGAAAATACTGCGCCCCCTAAATTGCATGCGTAAGATTTTGTAGACTCTAATGCCACCTGCCAAATGTGACTTACGCCTAAGTTCAGGTTTAAATAGCATGATTTGACTAAACAATGCAGAAAGTAAGAAAATGATCAAAAATACCAAACCTCAGAAGATAGTAAAGATCCTGGAAGCTGAAAAGATGCCAATCTGCCAGGATAGTACCTACAGGAATATGACAAAAACCTCACAGAGATATTAAAAACCAGCCCTGCAATATTACTACAACCAACTTCAGCTGTAAGCCATTCTGCTCAGTGGACATCCTAGATATTCCTGACACAATAACTTTAGAACAGAAAAACTTCACAGCTGTCCTGAATCGGACCCCTTTCCTGAATGAAGGTGGAAATTTTAGCCTGCTTGGGAGGACTCCATTACACATTCTGAAACCCATATGAAGATACAATCAACAACAACATCCACACACAACACACCACACACACACACACACACCTAAACACACACACACACACCACACCATCACACACACACACAACACACACACACCCGTAGGTCCCGTTTCACCTTCCTGTAAACCATCCACATGTGAGAAGGCAACAGAAATTGGTGCCTGCCCACCCCCCCACGAATACTGAGGACCTGGGATGGGCACTCATTCACTTTTTGAAAACCCCTGATACGGAAAACGAACAACCACACAAATCCAACAATGACAACACACACACACACAACACACACACCACACACACACACAACACACCACACTTTGAACCTGAGGAGGCACCATTCACTTTTTGAAACTCCCTGTACGAACAAACACACAAACCAACAATGACAACACACACACACACACCACACACACACAACACACACACACCTTTTGTTTTAGATAAATGAATAAATTCAGAATTTTTGACTCCTCCCCATTCCTAATTACACTTAGCTTTATGCTTACCACTCCCATCCCTTATACAATATATTGCTCTCAACTTCCCATCCTTCTCTCCCCCCACCCCACACACCTTTCACTACCTTATCTTGTAATCCCTTCATGGTAATTTCAGTTTCCATCTATTTCGGTGCCTTGCAATAGTTACCCGTTTTTCATATGACATTAAACTGAGTGGATTTTGATATCTCCTGTCACCCTGGAATATATTAACTAAAAATCATAATCACCCACCTCATGGATACACCGTATTGTGTAATAGGACTTAATATTTCTGCATCGACAGCACACAGCTGATCTGGCAGTGGTACATATCAATGAATATTAGACTTTAATTATACTGTAAACAAGTTGATGATTGTGAACAGAGGCCATATATTCAATAATCAAAGAAAGGGAATAATATGCCAGAAGGCTTAATGAACCTTGAGTTTTATCCCCAAAATGTATGCAAATAGTGAATACACATATATTTTCCCAAAATGCTTTGAATGCTTCACTTAAGATTTATTTAGTAGTATTTTCTGTTCGTTAATAACGATCAGACCAAGAGTATGCAACGAGTTCCCGGATAGCAAGATGAAGCATAACACAATGTGTTCATTGATGTTAACAATATGCAATATAACTCCTCAAATGCTTGCTACAGACACAGCTGGATACTTTTGTGAATTATAAGCTTCTTTAGAACTACATTCCCGAAGCCAAATAATGGAGACTAATAATCCACAAACTTAAGTAAGATCAAATCATGAACCATGGGTTAACATAATTTTACTTATACGTGCTGTTTAATTTTATTTGGATAAAATCAAAATCAGCCGGACAAAATAGTTATTTGAGACATTTATCGCACGCTTTTACCTTTACAAAGATATGCCGGAATTATGTTTATCACCTCCTGTTGTTGTTCGTCTTGTCTTACTGTAGTCTAGCATTGATGTCTCAAAAATTCCGGTACGATTTGGGAGGAAACTTGTGTGACAGTGGTCACAAGCATAATTGATTTAAATTTGTAAGATCCAAATCTATCTGACACGTATTTTTTTAAAATGTTCTTCACCATTGAAATCGAAGCAAAAACGACATTATTGCAGATATCTCAAAAGTTGTGAGGTATAATAAAACTTGTGATGAGGTTGAGTTAATGACAAAAAACAATCGATGAAATTTTCGCAGTTGCGGATTCAGATCCTACCTACATGTGGAGCAAAACATACACTGTTCAGCCTACGAGTTATGTCCAGTTGCCTTCTAGTTGATTTAAACATGTTGTATAACGTGCATGATTACCACCAAATGCTTCTCTTTAATGATTAATACTCGTAATAGAACTGTAATCTAATGTTTCAGTTCTTTATCCCCATTACTTCCTCCATTCTTTGAGTAAATACATAAGAAAATCCTTTTTCCTCTATATTCTCTGTCAATCTTTACTTATCAAGATCTTGCCACATATCAATATGAGTAAATTTGCCATAGTCTGATAATAGAGCCCATACACTTGACAAAGGATCGACATCACAACAACCAAATTTATCAAGCCGAATCTATCCAGACAGATCACCTTTCTGGGCAGTATACTCAACTGAAAGTTGTAAATATATGGAACTGGTTCAGGTCTGACAATAACTCGCCCCCTCATAAACACCACGGTCTTATCATCACAACAAGCAGCTCTAGCATGTCCACCGATTTGGCATCCTCGAACTGATGGCGCACACATATCCTCGCCTTCTCCATACTGAGCTCCAGGTTGGCATTTAAGTGATGTTGTAGATTCGACTCGGCGAAAGAAAAAACGCAGTGAGGATGATACATACAGAGCTATCCTACCAGCAAAACTAAAGGTCGATTTTACATAAAATTTCAATAAGATTTAAATTACTTTTAAAAATAATACCATTGAATTTTATAATGAATGTCAGTTAAATTCCCATGACATTCAATTGCTGTTGAAGCAACCTGCTCAAGTAACATCTAGTATATGATATTAGAATGGCGTTTCTTCTTCAATTCATTTATCTATCAATCACATTCAGGATTTCTGAATTT
The DNA here is from genome assembly GCA_035128595.1 of Eptatretus atami. NCBI lineage: Eukaryota > Metazoa > Chordata > Myxini > Myxiniformes > Myxinidae > Eptatretus > Eptatretus atami. The sequence continues at coordinate 35,987,349 of CM068962.1, read as the reverse complement.
TTTAGTGCTCAATATCTCTTCACCCGTAACGAATTCAAATACTGACTTGGATTACTACAGAAGTTCTGACTCCAATAAGGTTCATTGGCATTCTCAAATTGTTTACGTTCGGTTCGGGTGCTGTTCTAGTATGACCGATCGCTAATCACCGTCAAGCCACCGTCCTTATCAACTCGTTTCGTGGATGATTACTTGAGGCTAGCCACTATGGCAAGCACCCTACAGTCATAGCATTATTACGCACGCAATTCCGTCATCCGTTCCTCCGCTGACCGCATTTTTCACTTTTCTCGATCTGCTTTCATTTTATATAATTTTATATTAACATGAGCAATATCGTGCAGTTATATTAATATACCATCTAAAAAAAAACCCTTGCCAACTCGAATCGAACTCGTGTAACTCACCAAGGAGTAATTGCAGTATATGGGAGAAGCCTCCAGGTCACGTGGACCCACAGGATAGACATCATCAGCGGAGTGATGTATCCCAATGGGATAGCATCTGGCATTGCGCAAGCCGAAGAGGTACTAATCAGCATGCACTGGACCGGGTAAATGGGTTAGTTGACATATTCTGCCCAGATAGCCACATATCTGCCATAACCCACTCTGTGAAACTCACCTAAATCCAGCTCACTGAATTACCTCACTCATTGTTCCTTTCGTCTCATTGTGGAAACACCGAATCAATCTCTTTCAATATCAACATTCCACCAGATTAAGATGGTTGTCCACCATCCCCCTCCAAAAAGATTCAGGCACTCCACTGCCATGGACGCCTTCACTTGGCTGTTCTAATTTGACTTGACCTGTACTGCTATTTGCTACACAACAATAAAACTCCTCCTCAGGTACCCTCCTACTAATTCTTTCCACCTTCATTAACCCTTCCTAAACTCTTCGTTGGTTCAAAACACTTTATGCTAACACACAAACTTAAGAATGCAAAGTCTGATTATGCCTATTCATTTGCATGAGAACCCAGAACATCAATATAATTTGCCTATCGTACTTTAACGAGTTGCATGATCTATTAACTACGATTACTCTTCACCAGGAGTGAAACATTGGTCAATACCGCTCCCTCTCTAGTGTGTTCTTCCTTCCCAAGATGGCCGAATGGCACTCTCCTTTGGGTGATTGTTATACAACTTCACGGTGATGAGAGGGTCAATAGCTGCTCTCACTGTGGAGCAGTGGTCTTAACCGTTTGCCACATTCTTCGTTACCAGGCCAAATTCGCAAGTCGTCTCCCGGAATTTTTTGCCAATGACCTACCTGGGCACCCCAAATTATGTCTACATAACAACAGTATGCAAAAATTTGGTGGAAATTTGTTTGGGCCATTTCGATATCATAATGCAGCAATGCACACAATAAGTCATAAATAGCCTTAACCAAAGCCGCTTTACACCTTACGTTAGCCAACTGATGCCTATATGCAAAATTGCTAAAACCCGCACGTTGATACGTCTGGTGGTGCTGATTCGTAAGAGCACGCTGAAAAAACACTGCATACTTCGCTTTACGCATGACTTTCTCTTCTACTTGCGTTGTCTCAAATGTTACAATGCTTGACATTTACGACGTATCCACGTGACTCACACGTTCCCTACCGCTGCATAGTTTAGACGTTATGCATCTTGACACAGTCGAGCACGTTTACTTTAATTCTCATAATCAAAACGTCAGTAATATTAGCGTACCAAATTATTCTACTAGATAACGTCTGACTATGGTAGTACCTCCAAGCAATCTCTCTCTTTTGTGCAGAAAGTCACGACTGGATTGTCCATTCGGTGGGCGAACCGGCTGCTATTGGTGAAACGCGGTCGTTCGAACGCCGACGGGCGCGAATTCTACAATAATATGTTAATACGGCAAACGGCTTGGAAATTTGGTGTTATCAAATATATTTTGCTTTGAAACTGACAAAGAGAAACATATAACCCATGTAAAACAAACCCGGTAACCAAATGCTTGAGAAACATTCACGAGGACAAAGTCAAACCTGATAAAAACCTCCATAAGATGCGGGATGAAACTTTGCTACCACAGGGCCCACAGCAGGCATGGAATGCCCACACACCCACTGGGAGTCCATACATATTCAACTCAACCCATATGTACCACATCTGTGTGTGCTGTATACGTATCTCTCCCTTACAGTAACTTTTGACTGTACATCCTGATCGTAACACGAGCTGTAACGCTATCGACTGTTGGGCACTCGGTAATTGGCTTAGGCCCTCAAGCAAGCACTCCAATGGAACACCTCGCTTGGCAAGCAATTACCAATTGCCGTCGATAAAACTATGCACCCAGAAACGCCTGAGCAATGTCTGAAGTGGACAAATGAACACCTTATTTTAGTGTCGGAACTGAGGCTGAGTTCAAATCTGGAGCTTAAAATTTGTAATTCAGCTTAGTGTAAGAGATTCTCGAGGTTATCATATGCTTGGAGATGAAATAAAGCCACAAACGATGGCATCTCCGGGCGTTTATAAGCATTGCAATGGACCCAGTGATTCATAGCTATGATGAATGAACAAGCATTCGATAATACGTGTGAGGAAAGTGAAAAAAAGACTATCATAAATATATCACTGCGGCCTGCTCCAAGTAAAGGAATGGTTGAGCAGGCCAAAAAACATGGTGGATTCAGACCCCAGCGAGGTAACCCAGGATGCGCCTTATTAAGACCCCATATAGAGCAAGATGGCTGAGAATGCACCTGGTGAAGGATGTAATTTAATAAGGCCATTAAATTTCTTCAGAAGGGGTGTTTTAATCAACACAAACACCCCATTTTCACTCATGTACTTCCTTTGAGTTCCCTTAGTATGCATGCAAAATTTCAGGCTGCTAGGTTTCATGTTTTTGGAGTAATGGAGGAGACACATACACACGCACACAAACACTGACATTTATTAGTGTAGATACACGGTCTGGGCTCATGGAAGAGCTAGGATACAGAACAGAACAGAACAGGACACAACATAACAAAGGGAACAGCAGGAGAAAGGGGAAACACCAATAGCACACTGGAGGGAGAAGGTAAATGGAGACAGACAAACAAGAGATGCAGGTAACGATGAGAGGTAGGGGAGATAATGCAAGGGTTGGATAGGATGGATATATATGCAAAAATGTTGGGTGGGTGTGGTTTAACGGGTGTAGAAAAGATCATGACTTTGGATGGGTGATGACCTGAGATGGTGGTGAAACAGCTGTCTTGAATACCCAGAGGGAAGAATGAGATCGAAGAGAGTGTGGAATGTGGTTCCACAGGTGGGATAAGAGAGGAATAAATGGTTGGAGGTGAGCAGTAGTTCTGGACTTTGGCAGTTTCATTAGGAGGGGGTTGCTGGTGGACCGCATGCGTCTTACAGATACTTGGGGGGGGGGGGGGGACAGAGCACAGAGAGGGCAGATGGTGTAAGACCAGAAATGAGGTGGAAGACGACAGAGACCACCGACCTGTCGGTGATGGCTAAGTGATAAGCACATCGACTCACCTTCATCGCGAGAGATACCAATGATCTTGAAATCTGATTTGAGCATTGTAGTGCGCAGATTCAATTGCCAGCCCACTCTTGATAGAAGAAACTCAGACAACTGTAAATAATGACACCAAGTGATGTGGAAAATATTACTGTTACACTTACTGGCGATACTTCTGAAAAAACATGTATTGAGTGTGTCCCCTCCATGATGGATGCTGAATAAATGGGTGAAAATCCTGAAGGCAAAGGCAATGAGTCCGACGGTGGCTCCTCGATCACTTCAAGTGTGCTTGGGGAGGAGAAGTTTCCCCTGGACAATATTTCTGAAAATACAATTTCCTCTTCAGACATTTTATAGCTCTCCTAAAAACCTGTTCATAAGAAACAAGTTAGAATTAACAAAATTTCCCCTGATTTACACACCTTGTTTTATGGGTTCAATGAATGCATTGTTAAAAAGTCAGAAACCTTTTCAATTTCTTATTTTTCATCTAAGAGATTGAAAATATATCTTCTGAAAGCACAAACAGGTTTGGACATATAAATGGCTCCAAGCTGTCTTTCTTTTTCCGTTTATGATTATTACAGGTCTTAACAAAAACATTAGGCGTAGCTGTCCATGCAAAATTTTATTGAATCTCGCAATTAATTGGAAAAAATGCAGACATTGTTCTGTTACAAGAATCTCATGCTACAGCAAGTTGCATGACAAATTGGCATCTGAAGCTGAGAGGTATCTGTTTTTTTTTTTTAATTAACACTGCTTCTATGACAGCTGGTATTGCTTTTTATATACCTGCACACTTTCCTTTCTACTCACCTGTTTTGAAGGAAATGGTGCCTGGCTTCTGTTATTACCTCCGCCACTGAAGGTGGATGGTGGTCATCTACTAAATGAGGTTGTATTTTCACCCCTCCTTGTTTGTTTGACCGTGTCCAGGATATTTCAAAAAGTTATGGACTGATACACACATAAATTAAACGATATACTGTATAGCACAATATCTCAAACATATGTGGACGGATTCGGACAAAACTTGATGGACTGGTTGGGTGTGTGATGAGCACTAAATGGTTTTATTTTAGTAAAGATCCGGATCCAGCTACTAGAATTTTAAAAATGATTCTTCACAATTGAGTGATCGGGAGAAAAACTATACACGGTATATAACACGATATTTCATAAGGTTGTGGACAGGTTCTGACAAAACATGGTGGATGAGTTCGGTAGGTGACAAGAACAAGCCAATTAGATTTTGGTTGAGGTCTGGATACAGATCCAGCCCATTAGTGGGATACAAAACGTAAACTGTTCATCCTGACAGAGGTATGCTCTCGACATATTGCCATTCTTGTTACCTTTGCCATCAAAGATGATCGGAGGTTATGTTTTCATCCCTGTTTGTTTCTTGGCGAAATTTTTTTTTTGCCAAGTATGTTTGTCTGTCGCATTTTTCCATCTGTCTGTTTGTCTGTCTATCTGTTTGTCACACGATTTTTGGCCACAATTTTCAAGAAATTGTTCTGAACTTTTTTGTGTATGTAGGTGACCAGCCAAGGACAGCAACGCATAATTTTGGTGAAGATCCTAATGTGGATCCGACTTGTAGAATTTTTTAAGTGATTCTTCACCATTGAGAGAAACGGCCAAAAACGATATATAGCACGATATCTCAAAAGGTTATAGATGGATTCCGTCAAAACTTGGTGGACAGGTTGGGTGTGTGACAAGGACGAATTGATTCAATTTTGCTGAAGATCGAAATCCGGATCCAGATCCGTGAATTTTTCAAGTAATTCTTCACCATTGAAAGATAGGGCCAACATTGATATGTAGCACAATATCTCAAAAGGTTACGAATGGATTCTGATAAAAGTTGGACATAACCAGAAAAAACTTTTGATGTTTTACAAGAACGTAACCCCTGCAAACGTTGAGGGTCTCCTGTAGATCTACTATGCCAACCTTATAATAAAAGAGTAAGAGCAGATCCGGTCTCACGCAATGTTTCACCCACTTCCGAGTGGACTTCCTCAGGCCTCAGCATTTGTCTGCCTTTATTCCCAAGGCAACAATTTGCCTCTGCTCACATGCAGGTGTGAAGGGTCAAATGAGGAGTGTTTTTATTGTGCCAACCTCAACCCTTTCATGCATGGGATATTTTACTTATGTTAATGCATGAAATGTGTCCTCTGTGACTCATGAGTATAGCGCTTCCAAATCGAACCAACATAATAAGGAAATGAAACAAATAATATTTGAACAAGTGTATTTGTAATTCTCAATTAAAATTTTTTTTTATCATACATGTCAAAATTTCTTTCACAAAGCTATGTTTGTGGCATGAAGAAGAAAGGCAGATAGAGGGCGCAGCGCCGAGAAGTGCGTACATACACTGTGCACTACTACCACAGTAATGCAACCGTGAATATCTGAGGGCCGCGAATGGTAAATATTACTCCAAAAAATTTCCTGCGAATAGTCAAAACCGCAAGTGGTAAACCGGTGAATAGTGAGGGTTTACTGCACTGATCATACTGTACATGATGACATGTATAGTGTGATCAGATGACATGTACTGATCATATTGTACATGTCATCATGTACAGTATGATCTGTATACTCACCAAGGCCAATCAAGACCAATAAGCCAAGCCTGTCGGACATGACAATGTCATTTGTATAAAATGGATCCCTGGGAACCCATGCATTTTTTATAATGATATTTATGGCTCTGTGCATTGTTCTTGAAAGTGTTACATCATAACATCGTAGTATATGATAGTGCACATATAAATAGAAGAATACATAGAATATCAGTTCCAATAACCTTTCACACAAGGAATTTAAAGCAAAAAATGTGATGCTCGGTGCCCCCCTGGGACCCATTCCATGTGTTTGAGGGCTAAAGAGGCCAATCGCATCGTCATCGATGGTCTGAATAAAAAGAGCAGAGCGTCTTATTATTATACAATTATATGATTGGCATTTTTTTCTTAAGTTCAGTGCAATAAGAGCACACCTCATTTCCTCGATTGATGTCATTGGTATCGTGTCAGGTGTACACTACCAAATCAGGAGCTCAAGTAAGGCAATCAGCCTTCAGATTGGAATAAACACATCAGGGTTCAATGATCATATGGTTTCCCTTTTGTAGAGTGTGGAAGAGCAATGATTTCTCCACGTCTCAGTTTAAATCTGATTGGAAACTATTACCTTGGTGCTGCCATAACTTGGACTTGGCTTAAAGACTTTCTGTCAATGTAAATATTGTTACGTGCTGGGAAATTCGCATTACACATAAAGGCCCGTAGGTGGATATCTCCATAGGTACATGTGTAGTTAGCCCAAACCCGTTGTATAGAGGGAATTTATGTGATCCATCCGGCTGCGACGCTTTGAGTCAGGCGTTTTCTTTTTTCTATCTTTTATTTCAAACACACACATTTCAACAACCACGCCATCCCCATCACAGCGCCAACCACACTGCAACCACGCCACCTCCACATCTACGCTACCACATCTTCGCCACTACGTCCGCTTCCGAAGGCAAACAAAGGCGCCAAGGAGGGAACTGCGAGGATGCGCAGGTTTCCCCGCCTGTTTCTTCCGTTTGACTTCCCCGGCTTTGGAGTGGGAGGAGGGCGATGCAGGTCAAAGGTCAGAGGTCAGGTAAAGGAGGGGCCTCTTTTTGGGGAATAATTCTCTGGCCCGAGCCAAAAACTACTCCCCCGGCCCGGACGGAGCGGGGTGGAGGGAAAGCGTGAGGGCACGCCCTTTTCGGAACCTTCTCGAAGGAAGGTGGAGCCGAGAACGGGGCGGGGCGAAGGGCGGAGCCCCGCGCGATAAAAGACGGACACGGCGAGCCTCGGGTCTTCAGCCGCTTCCACTTCCGCCTCTCTTTTTCGTCTCGCTGGTGGTCTGGTTGGTCTTCGGAAAGAGGTCCTGCGCCTGCGCCGGAGCGGCCCTGTCACGAAGGCACGGACGGAGACGCGCCAGCGCCCGTTGCGAGGTGGACCTGTGCGTCCGGACGGGGAGTGCCGGAGAGGGTTCGCCGCCGCGAGAGAGGTCGGGGCCAGGCGCGACCACGCTGACGGTCCGGAGAGGGACTCACCAGCCATAAAAGGGAAGTCGCGACTTCTTTCTTTCTTTTCTTGGGGTTTTTGTGTGAATGTCCGTGGGTGGCGCCAGTCTGGCTCAAGTAGTATTGTTTTAAGTGTTGCCGTGTGTACGTATTCGGTGTAGCTCTGCATCGTTCTTTTGTTTAATTGCTATATGTGCATTTTTCATTACTGTATGACTGAAGTACGTGCCTTCCGTGCTTGTCTGTGTGTGTGTGAATAAAAATGCTTGCTTATTGAACTGTTCCCGCTCTGCTTCGTCTCTTTTCCTTTTTTATTGACCCTCCATCTTGCATCACAAGAAGGGGTTCGTAGTGGGTGCAACATCCCGGTAATTAATCGGAACCGTCAAGGCCGACGATAACACCGCTGGTTATCACTGTAGCAGGAACGGACCGCTTAAGTGGTTCGTGTCGGAGTCGCCTGTGCGTGGTACGATCGCCCGGTCGACCATCCGCGCAGGTACTTAGGTGATCGATTTGGCGAGCGACCCTATCCTGCGCGGGTGGCAATTGGCACGATCGTGGTGGGGTTAAACCCCCACCCGTGACTAGCTCCCGGCGTTGTTCCGAGAGGGTCACGACAGAATTGTCCGTCCGGTGGGCGACGTGCCGCTTCGAGTTACGGTGGCCGTCCGCAGCCTGGCGGCGGCGAATTCCGCAAACAATATATTCTCATGCAAGAGAAAAACTCTTTGGAATTTCAAAACATTACCGCAACACGGATAGATTGTTCTTTGTCATAATCAAGGGTTTTCCTTATGCTTTACTCTAAAGCTACACCGATTTCAGTTTGTCCATGTCTCCTCAAGGTTAGAGAGATGCAAGAAGGTTAAACATTAATCATGCAGGGAAGAAAAAAATCACTGCCACTCCCACACTTCATGTTCTACTGCAGATGTTTGGTTAGCAATGAAATTTTTTTCTTTTATAACAGCAGAAATAGAGCTAGAACTCAAGTAACATGACCACGGGGAACCCTTGCTCAAGCAATTTATTATCTCCATACAGTTAGCGAAACTGTACAACATGTACAAATACGCCATTAATTAATATTATCATTCCTCTTGTGCTTTTCACTATTTTTAATTCAAGAAAACATTTTGCACTTTATCAATGAGCCTTTTTAATGTTCACACCTGAACCCATGACTCAAGAAGCTGCAATCCCAGGTTCAAATCCTTCACACTGAATTTTTTCAATTATAATAATGACCTTGTAATTCTTGCAAAAGTACATACATGTCTACAAATGTCTCCGACATGAGAAACATAGATGTCTACTCCATGAGAAAAAAAAAATGTTATTGGAATATATCCCGTATTATAAAAAGCAAGTCAATAGAAAAATTAATTTAAAATGTTTTACAAAGCTGATTCACTGGATGCATTATTACCGAGGTTCATATATGTGCAGTTCCCCTGCAGATTCAGTAAGGAATTAGCTTTTTCTTTTCCATCAACATTGCCCATCATTGTTCGTAAGAAAATATCTGATTATATAAATGCTGTACAAATATGTATTTACCAATAGTGTAACATCAAGTCAACTACTACAATTACTACTACTCCAGTAATACATTAAACACAACTTATTTCCGTGGCCAAAATTATTGCCACCTTTTTGTGTTCTGAACCAATTCACAAGACCTGACGTTCAACTGAAGAGGGCAGGAATTTGTAATTTGTTCAGGGTGCCAAGGATAACTCACCTCTTTGTGAAAGACATCTTGGGATCATTAACATCCACCAACAACGAGCACTTACAGATCCTCCGGCTTGACGTTTCTCTGATGGATGGAGCATACATTGATGCATTGTCCTGAATATGAAACACCAGGGTGACCGTTTACGGCTGGGTTGAATTTTGAACCAAGGCTAGGTAGGCAGCTCCGAGGTGAGTGTGCATATCTCTAAGCTGTGCTGCCAGACCTCTTGTGTATCATCAAGTAACTTGCATTTCATCAGAATGATCCACAATTACCAATTATATTTAGGGTTTTAAAATTTAGAGATTCTTCCATGAACCTTTACATATTCACTTCATCCTGTAACTATGTAATTAATGATGAATTTCACATCACAAACATGTAGATCCTGATTGAGTTACGAACCAAATGAGTCCACTAGGTGCCCCCAAACCAAGTAAATTTAATGAAATGTATGTTTTTCAGTAAATATGAAGCAAATGTGATTGTTTCTTACAACCTTGTTGCCATTTTAAAGATCAGTTTGCAAATTTTTCTCACCATTATATACGTCTTCATATACGTCTTCATGTACAATTTTCAGATAATTATTATTTCAAATTAATGGAATATTATTCATATATATATATGTGTGTGTGTGTTTATTATTTTTTTTAATGAACTTTCTGTTCGGGAAGGAATCTCAAGTTCCTTTCTGTGAAAATGGAAAATGATGACTTATTGTGTCGCCTAAGCCGATGTGTGTCATATATGTCACTTGTAAACTTTGTGCCATTTACTTCCTGCTCAAGACGATAAGGCGAGGAAATAGCTGTAATACACAGTCATTCATCATGGTGGCCAAGCCGCCAATAAACAAAAGCAAATCATATCTTCTGCCAATCTTTCTTCCTGTCTCCCCAAGCATTCTCATGTTTGAACTAAAATGTTAAACAAAGCTCGACTGAAGCAAGCAGGCAGGAATTTTAATGGAAGTGAAATATCATTAAATATTTAGTGACAAAAAAAATCTGTTTTAGAAATGATATTTGCAAATTTACATTTCATCAGTTGATGGAATAGAAGCGATTGAACCTTCGACAAGAGTATCAACAGTGTACAAACACCATATAATGAATGTTGACCATTGGTTTTGTCGATTTCATGACAAAACCATTTTAAACCTTTTGGAAAACAAGTTTGCATTGCTTTGTAGTTTGACAGAAAGATTTACTTAACTAATAAGCACATGGGATATACCTAATATATAAAGCTCTTTCCAACCACTGACTGGCTGACTGATATGAAGGATTAGTATTTTCCCGGTGATGTAGAAAGCTGAAATTTTTCGTGGAGACGGACATCGAAGTCGGTACACCAGAATAATTCACAGAATCGTCGGACAACATCGGTAAATGAAAATATATATTTTTTTTATTAAGCAGGTGAGTGACCCGAGACTGGGGAATCACGGTAATTTTTTGTGCTGCTGGACATCGAAGCTGAAACACGAGGAAAAATCACAGAACTATCAGAAAGCATCTGTAAATGAAAATATGAACAAACAAATAAAATGAAAATAAATTAATGCAAAATCAAATGCAGGTGAGCAACCCCAAAACAATAGGGAAGCACGCACGATTCGTATACTTACACAATACGTAAGTACACCCCGCTAGTACTTACATATATATATATATATATATATATTATATATATACATATATTTGCGGGCCAGGGGTCAGGTGAGAATACCACCAGGGGGGGGGGGGGGAAGCTATCTCGGGTTCCCACCAGACTCCCCAGAATTGCAGGCCGTCGCACATGGATAACTCCATGACTCGGCGGGTCGCGAACCGACCGTGAACGCCAATAACTCAACCACGTGACTTAGGGTCCTCCGTCTAGTTTATCCAGTTACCTACAAATAAAATCGCGTGATCTAATTACCGGGGGAAACGCCTTGTCCAAACCGGATCACTTTACCGGATCAGATGTTGCCGAGCGACACTGCCAAGGACGTACCGGCTAAAGGGAACGGATCGTTGGGAATAAAGTCCCAGCTGGGTAGGATACAGACCATGCTGGATCAGTGAAAGAAAAGACAAAAACGAACTGGGAACATTTCTACAAAGGATTTATTAACAGGCAGGTGAGGAAAGATGTGTGGCACAGTGAATGTCATTTATTGTTGTATGTAAAGGCGCTGTCACACCTTGACGATTTAGCCAGCAATGGCAACGTATAAAAATGTATGTAAAACGTTGGCGTACGCTGAAATTTTGATGTTTTTTTTTTAAGTTTTGGTCGTATTCATAACATATTAGTAACGGGCACAGAACGTTTCGTTGTCTTATAGATAACTTATACCAACGAATGCTTAGCCTGTTGTCGGCGTTCACAACCTATGCCCAACGATAGTTTAACTTAGGCATAGCGCGCTGCACGTATCGCCGACGAACTCGTGGCGTAGCCTGTTAAAAACCTGCCGCACGCCGATTTAAATCATACCGCCTGAAAATTGAAAGTGTCAACCATGCAGTCACACCTTGACGATTTAGCCAGCGTATTGCCGACCTATGAAAAATTGCCGAATCAAGCTGGCACACGTCGAATACGTTATGGGTAAGTTGTGTATACGTTAAGAGCACGCTGAAAAACGATAATGTATGCTGTCATATTTCGTGGTACTTCTCGTATGTCGTGAAATTTCAAGCATGCTGAAAATTTTACGACGTACTCGCCGTATGGCTCACACGTTCGCTACGCTGGGAATAAGTTGTAGGCACGATATGCAATCGATGATGACACATGTTGACACAAGTTCCTTGTAAGTTACTCATAAGTCGAAACGCGTCGAGGTAATGTTTAGCTTACCCGAAACTTTATTTTCTCCGTCAAGGCAATTTTCTTTTTTTTTTCTCTTGGCTCCGTGAAGGCACGTGACGAAATATCTGAAGTTTGTTGTTTTTTATCTTGCCAAAACGAAGTTTTTGCAAGATATGTTAGTCAGCTTGTATGTTTTTTTTTGTTTGTTTTTTTTTTTTGTTTGTCTGTAATCACGTATAAAAATTCTGCAGAGCACAGTTATCATTGGAAATTTTTGTAACTTGCATATCAGAGGCCTATAGAGGTCCCTTTCAGCGCATAAATTTTTAAGGTCAAGGTCAAGGTCAAGGTCACTTTGTCGCAAATCAGGGGAGTCGACGAAACCCTTATTTTTTGAGTAATTTTGATCGGATCGTCTTCAAACTTCATGGGAATATAGTTCATGGTCTGGCTCAGCTGATTAATTTTTGGTGGCGATTGGCCTTGACCTTCATATGTTTTTTTTGTTTGTTTGTTTGTTTGTTTTTCTGTCTGTAATCACGTATAAATCATCTGCAGAGCACAGTTTTCATTGGAACTTTTTGTAACTTCGCATATCAGAGGCCTATAGAGGTCCCTTTCAGCGCATAACATTTTGAAGGTCAAGGTCAAAGGTCAAGGTCACTTTGTCGCAAATCAGGGGAGTCGACGAAACCTTATTTTTTGAGTAATTTTGATCGGATCGTCTTCAAACTTCATGGGAATATAGTTCATGGTCTGGCGCTCAGTGATTAATTTTTGGTGGTGATTGGCCTTGACCTTCATGGTTAGCGCCTAAGGTCAAACATATTTGACCCCAAGGTCAATTTTCAAGTTTTAGGAACCATACGTGTAGTACTCAAATTGAACACCTCGATGAGTGCTTTCTAGATATGTCAAGCTTGAGACATTATGACGTCATTTGGTGCGTTATGAGGCAAACGCATATTTTTCATGGTTACTCTGTAGAACGATTCCATCGGAATCTCTCGTAGGCAGATATTCCTCAAGGAGTCGCTCCGTGGATAGCAGCTCTGTTCACCTCAGTGTGACTTAAAGAAGTCACACGTGGTCACCTTTTGGCAAGATACGGGTCACCTAGAGGGTGACATTGGTTTATTTTTTTGTTTTTTGTTTTTTTAGTCTATCACGAATTTTAAATATATTCGGACATTTGCTTTTAAGTTTCGACGTCGACGTGACAATAGCCTCAAACAGAAAATATTCACAGAGGAGGAACTAGAATAAGACATGAGCAAACTGAAGAGGCAATCGGACGTGACGTAACGGCACGTGACGAAATATCGGTTTTTTTTTTTGGTTTTTTTTAAACGCTGCCAATACGCCATTATACGGTAGCTGTAAATTAGAAACACGTTCAGTAAGTTGTGGTCGTCCGGAAGACGTCAATCAAATATGTCTACATACGTCAATATGTTTGGAGGTACGTTACACATAGGTTCAAAGCACGTTACTCATAGGTTAGAAATAAGTTTTGGGTACGCTAAGCATTACCTCGACGTGTTTCGACTTATAGCAACGTACAAGTAACGTTTGTCAACGATCGCTAACGTGCCTTGACGTGTGTCGACGTGTATCAAGATCGCGTAACGTGCCTACAACTTATGGCCAGCGTATGCGGGACGTGTGTCATACGCCGAGCACGTTGAGAAATTTCAACATGCTGAAATTACTCGGCATATGACGACGTATGCCAACGTACTACGACGTATGCCAGCGTGCTCTTAACGTATACAAAACTTACCCATAACGTATTCGACGTGTGCCAGCTTGGTTAGGCAAATTTTTCATACGTCGGCATACGCTGGCTAAAATGTCAAGGTTACGGTGGCTTCACACTTCGATGTCTATGCAGTTATGATTTGAATCGTCGAGCCGCAGCCTTTTAATAGCCTCGGCCACGTGATCGTCGGCGATACGCTGCGCGCACTATGCATAAGTTAGACTATCGTTGGGCATAGGTTGTGAACGCCGACAACAGGCTCAGCATTCGTTGGTATAAGTTATTTATATGTGATTGAAACTTCTGTGTACGTTACTAATACTTATGCATATGTCCAACACATTATTATACGCCCAAAACATAAAAAAACATCAATAGTTCAGCGTACGCCACCGTTTTACATACATTTTGGACCTTGCCATACGCTGGCTAAAACGTCAAGGTGTGACAGGGCCTAAGCAGGGAAAGAATAAAAGTGTGGATGCGACAATAATACAAGCAACTTCCAAAAGCAGACACAAAGCAGAGTTATCCCGATATAATTATTATACTCTTAACTTAAGTGAGGACAGGTGCTATCGCACACGCACACGCACACACACACACCCCCCGATGAAGAAGAGTTAATGAGAAGAAAGAGGAGATGAGGCTAACGGTCTCTCAATGCCTTGCACGATTGACCGACCACACCACCAGTACGTTTTGGGGGGATGCACCGCTGGGTGATACCTCCCTGACAGCTGGCGCGTCGTCTCCCGCTTTGTGGCACTTCGAGCAGCTAAGCGTCGATCCAGAAAATGGGGCACGACTGAGGCGTGAAGGAAGGACTTTGGGCGGTGTCAGAAGCCAGTAGGTGGAGGAAGGCGGAGTCCGGAGCAGTGGGTCAAAACGAGTGGGTGGAGAAGGCGGAGTCAGCAGACGAGTTGGTGACGAAAGCGGAATCAGCAGACGAGGAATGCTGAGCAGGAAAGACGACGGCAGACAGCCCCGTGACCCGTCCTTTTATAGACCCTGTGGTGTGGGCGGGGTTGATGACCCTAAGCGATGTGTTGTCACCCAAATGGGGTACTCTGGTTGGGCCCCAGCCAGCACATGGCCGATCCGTGATGGCCGGAAGCGGCTCCACTTTACTTCCTGCCAGATGGTTCCAAGCTGCGGAATCGTCTCGCTCCGAGCACTGTGACACGAATCGCTCTGCACCGAACTCCCGGGCCGTCCACGGTGACCTGCGGTCAGCGCTGGTCAATGCGCTACCTGTCTGTAAACCATGTGGCCCGAGCTGTACAGTGCGCCTCTGCCTGGCTGCAACCTCGCCGGGTGGAGATGCAAGAGGACGTTTGCCGTCCGTGGGAGACACCCGCGGCCGCGGTGGTCAGTGAAGACCGACGGTAAGATGCTATGCTAACACATGCGCAGACCTGAAGAAGATGTATGCCACTCGCGCCCCACTCCGTGTGCGATAGTAAACTACCCCGGGGCTGCGCGTGGGTCCGCCGCCATTGAGCATGCGGTCGTTCATCAAAAGCGGTGGTGTGCGTGGTGCAAGCCCTAATCTGTGTCAGGAATTGAGGGAAAAGATTGGATATAATTATTAGATGGAGGTTTGGGTTGAAGAAGAAGATAGATGTAATTATGAGACACAGAAATGGGTTGAAAAGAGCGCGCCGTGTACGTACTTTAAGTTGTTAGCATTTGGTGTGTTGTTCCTTCTATTTCCTTGAAACGGCATTCCTGCAGCGCGCCGTCGTGTTGGTTATCCTTCCTATCTCTTCTGCCCAGTGGGTGGAAATTACCGCTGTGCTGCACATGTTCTGTGCAGCGTGGGGGCCTGGTGTTTTTTTCCTTTTGGTCTTCTGTGAGGATGCATTCTCACAGCGAAGGGCACGGCCGTGGTTTTTACAGATGGGTGACCGAGCGCAGCGCTCGCCGGGCCTCGCGAGGACCCATTGCTTGGATTTACCTCAGTAATAGAGAAAAAAAAGAGGAATGAGTTCAGAGATATAATCAGGCCTAACGATGACATTGACACAACACACTTGTTCCGTTTGTCACATTAGACAAGAAGGAAGGAACTATCCGAATGTATATTCATGAAATAACTTTCTGGGGACCACTGTATGTTGGATGCCATTGGTGTTGGAGGGATGCGGTTCCTAGAACCGCAACAATATATATATATATATATATGTATATATTTATAGATATACATGGGTTTGGACCATTTGCCAGCATCAGTTGGAGAGACGAATGTTTTCTGAGAAGATTGAGGTAAGTACTGTGTTTGTATCATCTATGGTTTTTAAGTAATCACGTGGCTGAAATGGCGCTTAAGATGTTCCCAGTCATTCTAAGCACTGCACGGAGACGTCCGGAGACACTTTCTTTCTTTCTTTCTTTTTTTGTTAGCAAATGAACACATTTTAAGCAGTCCAAACTGCTGCAAAGCTTAATTCCGCAGTTTAAATTTGATATTTGGCTCTGCTTGGGAGATTTTAGAGCATATCGCATTTTTGTTGTCATTAAATGAAGGCACGAACACCACCCAGATAAATCGACCAAATTGAAACCTTTAGCCATGACCTTCAGTATGAGGGTTTTAAAAGGCACCCCGCCCTCAGAACTTGATTCTAATTCCTCTCTGATGCGCTCCTCCTCCAGAGCCAGAAGATCTTCATTGCTCAGGTCCTCCCTGTGTGAGAGAAGCAAATCCTCAACATCATCTTCATCGACCTCCTCAACTCCCAGTTGCAGGGCCGGGCCATATCTTCAATCTATTGCCTTGCTTCGCTGACTTCAGCCTCCCTGAAACCTCTGAACTCAATCACTGCCTCAGGCCAGAGTTGATGGAGATGAAGATGATGGAGATGAAAGTGCGGCTGGTAATGCGTTTCCATTAAAGTCCAGTTTCATCGAGGTTAAACACCTGGCTTGGTGTGTAACCTCCATACACAATCACTGATTTGAAGACAGCTGGAAATTTTTTGGCAGCAGCTTTCCCGGTCAACTTGAGATTGTGGAATGCATGGTGACTTTTGAAGCACTCGAACCACCCATGACTGGCAGCAAAAGGCACTGGATCATTGGTATATTTGGTTGCATCGCCAGACAAACTCCTTACTTTCTCTTGAATGACTATTCCAGATAAGGGCATGTTCTGTTGGTTCTGATGCTCTATCCACGTGGTTAGCATCTTCGCCATTTTCTCAATAGCATCAGGCCGAGATCTTGCAGTTCTGGTAACACTGAAATTTGTTGTTGTCTGAGCACTCTTACATATTTTCTCACGATTTTCACGAATGGTTCTCACTGGAGAATCATGAAGTCCCATCTCTCTTTGAATATCAATGCTGTGATCACCTCTATCGAACCAATCTAAAACTTTAATTTCACCTCCAATGAATGAGACATTCTTGACTTCTTCTTCACTTGATCATTATCTCCAATGCCAGTTGTTACACGCTTTGCAGGCATAGTTTTGGATGCTGTGAGCGAACGACTCGCTCAGAATGACGGAGCATGAACAATGCGCTCAGAATGGCGGAGCACGATGACTCACTCAGAATGACAGAGGACGAACAACTCGCACAAGATGATGAAGCACAAACGACTCGCTCAGAACTACAGAGCGTGAACGACTCACATAAGGTGACGGAGCACAAACGACATGCTCAGACTGATGTAGTGCGGCAAAAGCGTCCGCTGTGAGTGAATGACTCGCTCAGAATGATGGAGCATGAACAACTCGCACAGGCTGACACAGCATGAATGACTCGCATAGGCTGACGGAGCACGAATGACTTGCTCAGAATGATGGAGCATGAATGACTCGCACAGGCTGACGGAGCACGAATGACTCACATAGGCTGACGGAGCATGAATGACTCGCACAGGCAGATGGAGCATGAATGACTCGCTCAGAACGACGGAGCACGAACAACTTACACAGGCTGACGGAAGACGAACAACTCGCTCAGAATGATGCAGCACGGCAAAAGCGTCCACTGTGAGTGAATGACTTGCTCAGAATTACAGAGCATGGTGGTGGTTGTTGTTCTTGTTGTTGTTGAATTAAATTCACACTGTAGTGAAAACACATTATTAGAACACGTGTTATACAAGGGTCACCCATTTTTGTACACATATGCATACATGTACCAGTGGGGCAAGAAACTACTTGGGTGCATCCTTCAAGCAGACATAATTCATATAGATTTCTATATTTGATGATGTGGATTGTGAGAGAGCTTTATAGATATGCAAGCCAAAAGGCAAACGAAAAGTGTTGCATATTTATAATTAACTTAATCAAACAGTGACCAGAAAAATGGTAAATCATGTGATCCAAAATGTAATATTAATTCTACATTATAAAGCAGGAGTGTCTGTCCCCCTGTCTGTCCCCCTGTCCCCCTGTCTGTCCACCTGTTCCCCTGTCTGTCCCCGAACTACTCCTGCGCTGTCTTTAGCACAATGATGAGGAAACACGAAGAGAATCAAACGCCATTTATTCCATCAAAGCAGCCCTCACTCCGCCGAACTAACAGCCGACTCACTTGGCCGAACAAGACACTACAACTCCCTCAGTTTTGGGTCTAGCTCCACCAATCCTTCTGTGGAACGTTTGG
Organism: Eptatretus atami; assembly: GCA_035128595.1. Classification (NCBI taxonomy): domain Eukaryota; kingdom Metazoa; phylum Chordata; class Myxini; order Myxiniformes; family Myxinidae; genus Eptatretus; species Eptatretus atami. The sequence continues at coordinate 35,968,817 of CM068962.1, read as the reverse complement.
GGTCCCAGCCAGTGTCCTGAGGTGGGTGAGAGGTTTCATAAATATCTCAATACAATTACGATTGAGAGTTCCTCTCCCATCACAAGTATAAAGTTGCTCCAGATCTGGATGTAACGTCAAAATGGCGTTGATCTTCGTTTACCTCATGAGTGTTTGTAATTTTTGTATTTTGTTAAATTCATGCTATAGTATTAATTTGTGATTGGAATGATTCTGTTTGAATGAAAATATAGAGAGATTGAGGTTGAAGCAGAATGAGGAAATTATATGAGGGGGTTCCACCCGTGACATTCACTGATTCGGCATTTGTAGTTTTGCCATGTTTTTTACCCAAGTCCTTCACATACCAGGTGTCCAGCCACTCCCGTGCATAGCATGGGTACCTCACTAGTATGCAATATGTAAAGTGTGCTATCACACTACAATTACTTAGTAATTTACAAATTACCAATTGCTACGATTACTAAATAATTACTGTATTTTCCAGTGTATTAACTGCATCCCTGTTTTTCATCCTCAAAAGAAAAGATCATTTTATTTTCTGATCTTGATCTAAATACGTTTGGACATTAACTTTGTAAGGAACAAAGTGACAGACGTATCAACATGCTTGGTCCCATGTCCACTTAATTTTGTCTTAATGTCTGCTGCTTTATCCCCTTCGGTCAATGTATGGGCTGTTGTGATGGGGTAAGGAAAGAGGTTTAAATCTTGTTTTCGTTATTCTTCGATACTGCTGGGAGTGAGACCCTGTTTAGCCGATCTTTGTCGATGCGATTTCTTCGGACTTTACATGACTGACTCACGAACTCGTTCCATGTTTCCTTCACACCGTACACTTCTTGGGTGACCGGACCTTCCCTTGTTAATGTTGAGAATCGTCCCTTCAATTTTGAACTTTTTCACAAGTTTCCAAATGGCTGGCTTGCTTGGCTTGTTGTTTCTGGGATGCACTCCATATTCAGGACAGAACCTCGTCTGGACGGAAGCAATTGATTTGGTCTCAAAATACCACTTGACAATGTTTACTCTTTGCTCCGAAGAAAACGTCATTTTTTTTTCTGTAGAATACTTTGGTTATGCTTGACTGTCTTCTCCAAAGATCATTGATCACTCCTGTAAAACAAAAACAAAATCTAAGGTAATGACTAAAAGTCCCGAAGGGTCATTTGAAGCGGTTAACCTTTTATTGGCACACACCTGTATGTATATTCACCTGGGTGTTTCTGTTGTATCCTGTGCAATATTTCATGTTAATTCCTTTGTTGTTTGTGCTATTTGTTTCACTCATTTCGTTTTGTTCAAGGCCTGACATAGCCTTCCCTCAGACCGAAAGTGTATATTGCTGTCTTGCTTCTATCCCGACTATATTCCCGGGTATCTTGCTTCTAATTCCTCAATATTATCCTATTTCCTCTCCTCACTTCAAAAAAAAATAAAAACAAACAATAAAAAAAATCTTAATTTTTTTTTTACTCCATAACGATTCTCATTTCTACTAGTGGGGCAACTTAGCATAACAATTGTGCATTTTGTGAGGAAAGCACCAAATTTGTCACACTAGTAGCCTATCTTATTATGAACAGATTTGGATATTGGGCCATCTCAAATTCAGCGCTGATGGCTGTGGCAGCCATTTTCCACTGCCATCAAAAATTTTGAGATTGCCCAATATCCAAATCTGTTCATAATATGATAGGCTACCAGTGTGCCAAATTTGGTGCTTTCCTCACAAAATGCACAATTGTTATGCTATATTTAGCTAAGTTGCCCCACTATACTTGAATTTCTACATTTTCTACCTTCTACTACGATTCATTCTCAACTTGAATGAATCATTTCTACTCATTTCTACTCTACTTCTGCTTCAGGTTCTACATTCTCCCCCCCTCCCACTCTTTTCTCCAAACTGAATCTACATTTAATACAAATGCTTCTTCTTCCTTTAAAAGCATTCACAATAATTTTAGAAATGCATTTCAACTCTTGTATCTCCTTCATAAATGCGACGCATGTTCTTCTTCTCCACCATAATATGTCTCTTCTTATTCACAAGGATTCTTTTTCAGAGCTGTTTGTCAGCTTAGCGCTCGGTCCACCAATCCTCCCCTCACTTCTCGTGCAGCGTTGCATTAATTCATGCCTTCAACAATCGATTTTGTCTCCCATCCCATGATCTTTATCTCCATTTGTCAAAGTTGGGGATCTGGATTCAGAATGAGTATCCACCCCCACCCCAACCACTCAAAGCTTTATGTCCCTCCTTTCTGCATTCTTCCTCACCCCACACTCTCAAACCTTCCCCCACATCCCACACATTCAATCCTTCCTGGTTGACCCCATAAGAAGGTGGGAATAATTTGGGCTGTTAAAGTAGTAAGTAATAGTAGGAGCAGTTTGTTCGTAGTGGTAGTAATAGTAGACATTAATCGTAGCAGTCTGTTATTTCGATTTAAAAAATCAGAAAGAACTTCCATTAGTGGAACATACAGGGGATATGCCAGCTCTCAAAACAACCCATTCGGCTACTAAAACTGAGAGGGAATCTTAAGTTGACTCATCTGTCTGCATTCACTTGTGGACTTTAAGTATCTGTCATGCAAGCGGTTTGGGGTTCATGCCCTGGCCAAATTGAAGCCTTTAACACCTCTGGATCAATTAAAATTGGATGTAGGATAAACAACAGTGTTACCTTTTTTAGACACACAACTTTAATGCCAACAAGGAAACATAAACTTCAAAAATGTCCCTGTCTACGCCACGTCATATTTGGAGATGTACAGTATAAGCATCCACCAACTCATCATTTAGCTTGTTGGTTCAAAGGAGTTAACAGGATGTGAGGCACAATGTTCAACCACATCCTTTCCTTCCATGAAGAGCCAAGCCCAAGGCCTGACTGGAGTGTAGGGTGGCAGCCCTTTGGCCTGATTGTTTTGCCGGTCCAACTTCCTGCCAATGGTCAATAACAAGAGATAGCTGGATACAACTGGAGAAGGGCCTTTTTTAAAGGATGAAAAGTCTTCTGGTGTGTGTGTGTGTGTGTGTGTGTGTGCGTGCCTGTGCACTTCTGGAGGTTATCTCTGTACAACGACAATTAATCTGTGATTATTTCAGCATAAGAGCTGAAAATACATTCAACACCAATGTGCAAACAAACTTTGAACAGCAATGCCTTCTATTTTTTGGTTTGTTTGCTTTTCCAGATCCTTGCAACTTGAATTTGTATTTCATATTTCAAAAATAATTTCGACTTTGAGGAGTGTTCAACCAATTCTACAAACAAGTTACTCACAATAGTCCAAGGCAACCACGTTTTATTTTGCAAAATATACAAGTACTAGTATAAAAACCCATCTAATATGACGGGTTGGAATTATATTATTCAAAATATTCAAAGAGACTGGAAGATATAATGTTTCGTAGCAAGAAAAACGTTATTTTAAAACATTACATGTCCAAATGTGATGTTATTTTCTTTATCTTCTGGGACATTTCGTTTTGACGGTACGGCCTCATGAGCGTGCCAAAGTCTGAAGCCTCGGCCGAGTGTCAGGTGTGCTTATATTGTCTTTATTTATTAGATATCCTCCAGACGAAAATGAATACTCGTTTTATTCTGCGTGTGTTACACATAATGTGAAGTGAATTTCACCTTCCTGCACCTTGTAGTTATTGTTATTTTTTTAAAAAAGCTTCTGTATACCACCCATGAGGCCTGGTTGCAAGTCACCATCTACAATTCCAATAGAAGAGATGTAATTTCTCTTTTATGAAAAATATTTTTCGAGTTTTTTTATCCTCAAAAATAGACCGTAGTAAATACATAGTCGTGTTAAAAAATTGGCCTTTAAACCTCTACTCAAATCATCCTTATGAAGGGTGACAGACAAATACACAAATACACACAGTGTTTTATATCGGTAGATATTTGATTGGTAACATAAAATATAAATGTACTTTTTACCTCTGCCAACGAAGGTGGATGGAGGTTATGTATTCACCCTTGTTTGTTTGGCTGTTTTGTGAGCAGGACATCTCAAGAAGTGAAGGACGGGTTCGGATGAAACTTAGTAGACAAGTTGGTTGTGTGACAAGGTCAAATTGATTAGATTTTGGTGACTATCTGGATCCGGATCCAGATTCTGGAATTCTTTAGATGATTCTTCACCATTGAGAGATAGGGCCAAAAGCAATATATATTAATGCACGATATGTATAAAAGTTGTGGACAGATTATGACAAACCTTGGTGGACGTGTTGGGTAGGTGACATGATCAAGCTCATTAAATTTGGGTTTAAGGTCCACGGAATTAGAAATTAAAATATGTACTTTTTGATGTGATGATATTGATTTGTAAGTAATAAGCAAAGAACTGAATGTGGTTTTTGATTCTAATATTTTTTTTAAGGTGTTAAAATTTTTTGTTTTTTTTTAAGCCAACCTGGCTGGTACCGCCACTATCATGTGTGTCATCATCACCAGTACAATTGTCTCAGCACACAAATAATAATAGCTGCACAACTTGCTTCACACTTGTCAGAAAGTGAATTTGACGAATAATTTTCTGATCAAGAATCCTCAGGTTACGACGATGATAAAAATCATGATGTAGAAGGTGCTGTCAGACCGTATGTGTATGAGCCTGATGTGGAAATTGGGGATAACATCGTTCTTGAAATTCCTGGCATTCACAATAATTTCGACAACGTCAGAGAATGACTCGGCAATAACAGCTGGTAAGTGATAAATTATTGAGCTGAAATGTGATACATGTAGAATTTAGTGATATTTTGATATAACACTTCTCTGTATTCTTGTAATAATGAGAAATGCGCTCATTTAAAAGCAAAGGGGGTATACAATTGTCGACACCAGGGGTGTGGCTTATTACCATACTGGATGGAACTATCCTCACAATGTACATGTAGTGAGTGAGTGATGTACAACATGCTAATTAACTCTAATTGAGCATAAATGTACAACCACCGGGGCAACAGTACGCTACTTCCCCTCAGTTTCTGGCACTTTTCAGCAGCTCTTCTGTCCTTTTTCTTATTGTCCATTAGATTATAATGATCTCGAATCTTCATGAGGATCACGCCAGCTTTCAATCGCTTCAAATTTTATTTTTTTTAGTCAATGACACGCTTACAGTGTTTTTCTGTACAAAATGTATGTCGGCCACACGTAAACACAAGTCTGGAAGCCAAAGTGTTCTGAAGAAGACATAGCGGGTCATGTGATATATGACATAATCCAATTGTGAAATTTGGGGGGCGGAGGCAATCAAGAGTACAAATATACCAAAAAACACTGAAACCTTCGTTTCAAGATATATATATATATTCAAGGAAAAAAATTAACTGATTAAGTGTTGTGAAGTCATATTTATTCATTAAACCAAACAATCATTTCTGATTTTGTGGAACTTTAAGGTCTAGATGCAGATCGAGCCTATCTGATGGATAAAAATGTAAACTGTTCAGCTGGGCTGTGGTATTCTAGTTTAAAATTCACATGTACGGCTCATGATACTTTATTTGACATGTCTTGGACAATATTGCGAATATTTCATTCATGGATAAAATTAAAGGTAAAAAATAAAAGGTCTATCGAATATCGTTCAAGTCTGACAGAAGCGTTTGTTTATTCGGATGTGCTGAAGTGCCAATTATGGGCTCAGAAACAATGACACATAATCTGAAATAACTAGAGGGATACACTATGAATGGGATGGTTGAGAATCCCAACTCTGACCAATTTGAAACTGTTAGCAGATGTGAGAGTAAGGCTGTGGGTCACTGGGAGCTATGACATGATACTAAATGGCCACACATAAAGGCTTCTCATGCATTGTAAATAATATCGCATAAGTCCCATGACTTTTGGTAGGATTGTTTAAATGCTGCTTTTTGACTATGTGCACAAAGGATTTTTGAACTCGCTTGCACCAATTTAAAACACAACGAAGTGAAAATGTACAACACCAAATTGTGCACAATTTCAACTGGCTTGGTGGTCCTCAGAAGGAACTTGGTGACATACCTATGTTCCACAGCACACGTGACTATGCTGGCAGTCATATTGTTTTACCCAGAATGATTTGACCTGGTTTGACATCACTTTCTGTACAATTTGCTCAGGGTAGACAATATCAATGCACAGTATTTCAGCATTGAACTATCAATTTTACACATTGTACAATAATAATTAAAAGTCTACATCAACCTTGAACTACCCTCTACATTTCCGTTCTCTCAACAGTACTTCAATTCTGTTATCTTTTGTGTAGTGAAAACAATATTATATATATATATATATATAAATATAAATATAAAGAGCTGCTGAAAGCACAGGTGTGAGGGTCACAAAACCCAAGGGTGAAAGTGAAGGAATGAGATAGAAAATGGAATATCCTGCAATCCCTGAAGTGTTTTGAGTGCATACAAACCTCTGCTTTGGGGCAGACTCTGAAATAAATGAAATATTCCAGGCATCCACAACCGAGGTTTCTCCCCCAGGGAGGGGCTTCTGAGTCGGTTTTCCAGGCATAAAGTTAGAAAGCAATCAACAAAGCACATATTGAGTTGAACAACAACAAACAAACAAAGTTGAAAACATGATTATGTAATGTGACTGTCACAGATAAGGCAAAGTAATTTCAAAGACTGAGCTAAAAAAACAACAAAAAAAAAGGTAAGTGGCACCTGCACTACACCTTTGACTCAAAATTGTGTGCAGCTCAGGTGAAAGGATGCACGCTGGTAGTAATCTGTCTGTTGAATGATTTGGTAAATAATGATTGAGATCTCACTTGTAAAAATCCAGAATTGATCATTTCTATGATTACGCCTCTTAAGAACTGCTTTTCCTTCGAAACGTTGGCATTGTATTGGTTTTCTGTTCATTTTTTTCATGTTTTTCTTCACACGCAACCTGTTTATTTCTGTCGACAAATTCTCATCCGAAACACAGGTATACAATCAACAGATTCAAATCATAATTGGATGTGTACAAAAAGTCGACTGACTCTCAACCATAAAAAGCAATAGTAAACTCTTCTAAAACCAGAATGGCACTCGGTAGAGCGCACACCTCCGCCACACAATGCCTGATCCACGAGAACATATCGGGTCAAATACATGTTTGAAATATCATGCGATACAGCACTATATTGTTTTTGGCCCTATCACTCAATGGTGAAGAATCACTTAAAAAATTTTCGTTGTCGGATCTGGATCCAGATTTTGGTGATCCGGATCACCAACATCTAATCAGTTCGTCCTTGTCATACATCCAACCTGTCCACAAAATTTCATCTGGTTCCGTCCACAACTTTTTGAGATATCGTGTACACAAACAAACAAACAGACAAATGAAATTGCTCGTTGAGCAAGGAATTGCCGGAATAACTTTGTCATATCTCCATGATCTCTGAAAAAACAAAAACCTGGAAATCAATTTGGTTCTTATAAGTCGATAATGCTACTGTTTAATGAGTTATAGCACTTAGTTTGGTCATGATCATAACTTGGAAGTCAATCGGACTTGAAATGGCGTTTTTATCGCAATTTGAAAGTTTTGACCCGACCCCCCTGACATTCGACCCCCGACCGCTAAGAAGGGTGTTGGTGTGACACCCCAATGAGACATATGGTTGGATGCAGAATTGGAAGATGCACATTTTGGATTTGGTTTGAAGTCGATACGACCATTTTAGCGGACGTTATTGCGAAAATAAGAATTTCGGTTTTTTGGTGACCTTGACCTTGACCTTTGACCTAGATTCACCAAAAACGACAAGTGTCTAAGTTGGACCATGGCCGACGTCTGTACCCAGTTTGGTCATGATCGCTGAAACGGTGTGGCTGCTACAGGGTAAACAAACACACAAACAAACAGACAGACAGACAGACACAGAATGACACACACAACCGACCAACATAATTGCCGAAATCCGAAGGATTCCGGCAATTAACAAACAGACAGAAAGGGGTGAAAACATAACTTCCTTCACCTTCGGTGGTAGAGGTAATAAACTTAAGAAAGAAAGAAAGATAACATCTGCAGACCTAAGTGGACATTTTATTTTTTAATCTCATCTTCATTCTTACTGTTTTAAATTCTGAATTAACTTGATGATTGCACAAGAATTACTATTCGCTGAGACTAAAGGTGTGACTGGTGAAATGACACTTCAGAGTGGTATGTGAGAAAAAGATGGCCACCACGCAGCAACGCAGATCTTCGACTGGAGAAAGAGAGAATTTAAAGAGAAAGCCAGTGTTCTTTTACCGAAGAGGCCTCGGCACCAACAATGCACGCTAGTAAGGCTTTGAAGCACTTGGAACTGCAATCAATCACGGTCCTGGCAAGTGAACCAGAATGGAAAAAGAGCATCTGGGAATTTTCAGGACCACCACTCAGTGGGCAAATAAATCTGCAATCATTATTATTGTCCATATTTGACAAATACATTGTTGATTTTTTATTTTTTTTTACACATTAAAACTTTTCAATTGCAACTGTAAAAGTGTCAATCCTGCAGTTATTGAGCCTTCTTCGATCATCAGTGAAAATTTTAACCCTTTGACCAATCCATTCGGTGCAAACCTCCCAATCATTCGAACCCTGTCACACAGTCTAACTTACTAGCATAATTTATTGCACCTTATGCTCAGTGATCATTATAATTTGACTTCTGACTTAGGATTTCACACAAGACACACTCCTCCATTTATTTCAAAAAAATAATGAATGTCTTGAACCTCAAATAGGAGCTTGGGTTATGTATGGTGTCTCGAGATATCAAATATTAAATGGAGTTTTAACTGAGTTTGACGGGAGGCCTGGTTTCAAAGTTTCTTTGATAGTGGCAATCAGGTTCACTTTCAGTCAAAATCCTTTATACCTCATTTGCATGACAAGCTGTTCTAGGACAAGTATCGTTTCTCTTCCATTAGTATGCCAAGCTGAAGTCCTGTGGAGAGTTCCCATTTGCACATGCCATTGAAAACAACTAGATTATACATTACAGGTGTGAATAATGAATTATAGCAGACTTGGACATGTGCAATAATCACTGTGGCTTTCTTTGTGTGGTGTGATTTTGAACGGATGCTATTTTCATAACCTAACAGAAAGAAAGAAGAAGCATGCTTATAACTGCTAACACTACAATGTATTACGAAGCATTGAAGGAACAGTCAGAAGTACAATGTGTATGTGTCTAGCATCTTGTATACTGCAGGTTGTGCTAATTCAACAGTCCATCCCTAAACAGGGTATTTAGACCAGTCTTCATTGGCCTACTCTTTTTCAAAAGATAGTGTGGAATATTTAATATATGCAATATATTCTGAAAAGACAGCCAGCTTTATGTTCCCATTTGAATGGTCCTTTAGAATTGCAATTTTTAGCTATGTTCAACTTTGTTGAAGACTCAAAACTAGACGGATGCAACGGAAAGTATAATGCCAAATGGGCTATTGTACTGCCTCTTCTTAATACCACTTTAGTCCAAATTGAATGTCATTAGGAACTAGAAGGGCAGTCGGTAGAGTGCATACCACCGTCAAGCTCATTAGTTTACGTTTTGTATCCCACTGATAAGCCGGATCTGGACTCGGACCTGAACTAAAATCGAATTGGCTTGTTGTTGTCACCTCACAAACTCATCCACCAAGTTTCATCAAAATCCACCCATAAGTTTTTCAGATCTCGTGCTATGATCATTTTAATCATATCACTCAATGGTGAAGAATCACTGAAAAAAAACTTCATGAATCTGGATTCGAATGTTCACCGAAAATTGAAACAATTCTTTCATGTTATATGCCCAACCTGCCCACCAAGTTTCCTGCGAATCCGTCCATATTTTTTGAGATATCATGCTATATATCGGTTTAACCCAATCTCTCAATGGTGAAGAATCACTTAAAAAAAATTATAGTAGTCAAATTCGGATCCAGATCTTCACCAAAATCTAATCATTTCATCCTTGTCACACAACAAACCTGTCCACAAAATTTATTTCGGATCCGTCGACAACTTTTTGAGATTTTTTTTCACAAATAAAGAGACAGACAGCAGTGGTGGAGGTAATGATGTGTGCTGGCACTATAGTTTAGAGGTATACGCACTCACCTCTGAGCTGTCTATCCTGGGTTTGACTCTCTACCCAGCAATATACTGTCACCCTGGTGTTTATCAGTATGCGCCCGCCCTCCCTCAAATGGATGTTCAACTGCGCGTCTCATCTGCTGGCATTGCTTGATGGGCTTTAAAGATCCCACGGTTTCCTTTGCGAAGAGTAGGCAAACTATTGCCGGCACCCTGGTTTAAGGGGCAAGGCAAAGGAAGGCAAAACGCACAGTATAATCCTTGCCATGGGGGCTGCTTCGGCAGCACTGAACCTGCCTTCAGGCAGAGCACCAAAAAGAAAGTCATTATGTGGGGGTACATAATCTGTGAAAAAGGTGTTTTGTTCTGTTTCGAAACAGCAACCACACTTTCATTTTGGTACTCCATTTTCTATCGTTTAATTGTCATTTTCTCTTTGCATCATATTGTTTTTCAAATAGCTGAGATAATGACAAAATATGTTAGTGTATCCGTCGTATAGTCGTTGGAGTCAATTTGGACTCTCTGAAGCAAACTAGAACAAAAATATAGTTTACTATAAAGCATAAGCAGTTCATGTGCACCTAATATTCCCATGTGATGAAAGTAAATATATATATATATTATGTTTTTTCCCAAATTCTGGCTTTCAAGTATCAAAATTACCAAAAAAGTGACGTAAGGACGTTGGGTCAAAAACCTAACTTTTATGGGGGCCTCAGACTTCGTTCCAGCCGTTTATATTCTTCCCAACTACCATGTAAGAGAGCAGAGGAAACATGATTACATATGCAACAAACCAGGCAACCGTTATTAAACACGAAATGATTATGTATTAGAACAGCTTCATCCTGCATTATTGAGTGACACACCGTGGTGACTTATGTTTGTCCTTCAAAGAACCTGCTTTTGATTTAAGCTTGCAAGGACTTTATATACAGAGGTTGTGGCTTATGAAAGAGCTGAATGAGAGTGTTTAGGTTGACACAGCAACAGAGCTGCGCTGTGAAGGAGGATGGATAAATGGTGGAAGGAATGAACACATAGGCGGCATAAGTAAGAGCATGCGGACAGGACGAGGGAACTGAGTGGGATGAATCGACAATAAATGTGGTAGCAGAGAGAAAAAGCTGACAAACGTGGTAAAAATGTAGGTTCCTATCTTATTAAGTTTAATATTTTCAAATTTCTTGCAGTTGCAGCGATTGTTTAGGTAGAAATCGTCAGGTTCCATCTTGGGCAATCTTCCTTTAAGTCAAGAACTTCAATGGATCCAGCTGTCTTAATGGGTTCTTGAAAATTGCTTGGAGAAACTTGGTCTTCCATTAGCTCCAGTGCTTGTAGCACCCGAGAACCAAAGAGCAAAGTGAGAGTTCTCGTTAGGTTGATACAACCAAGCATGAGCCAGCAGTTGATGAGGCTGTCGAAGCAAGGTGTAAGTGCCAAGTAACCCCATAGTCGAGCGAGAAGGCCTTGCTGTGAGTGGTACTGTGGCTCACAACAGGGAAGGCTTGGGTAGTTCCAAGAACACAGATGGCATGCCTCTCAGGACATGAAACCAAACATTGATCATACCACTACCACCATGCGGCACCCGTAATCAAGTATACGTGAAACACTGAGTTTTAGTCCAGCTGGTCAAATACACAACATTCCATTAATGATGACCATTTGGGTTATCAGGTCATATCACTTTGATCACCTTTTTTATTTGGATTTTATGTTTCCTCTCTTGCTGCTGCATCTCAGCCTCACAGCATCCTGGTCACGTGGAGTAAGTGTACCTGATGCAATATGTACACAATTACATTGGGCACCATGTTAGCTCTTAAAACATTTAACTTCAAATAATAATTTGTAATACCCTGAATAAAATGTGCAGGTATTATTCTAATGAGCTTTAATAAAACCTGAAATGAGCTTTCATTTTATTAACAAATTAGAACAATAGGAAATTTGGATTGATTGATGGAAGTATGGAAGTCATCGAAAAATGCTTATGCTTTTGATGGTATGTAACTTCCTTACTAATCAATTACGATTCTATTACTAGAAGCATTTCTTCCATGATATCCAGGAGAAGATGGAATGACTGTGTTTATGTGCCGTGATATTTGATGATCTGATGTCCAAAAACATTCCTCGACAGACCCCATAAGAAGATGGCAATAATTGTCGTCAATAAACGAAGTAGTAGTATTTCTGAAGAACGACATAGATGTTATTCACAATGGGTAATTCCATAAAGGTGGCGAAATATTCTTTCCTGCAGGCTGTTGAGCTGTAATTGCAGTGATCATGAAAATTTTTGAACTTTATTTTACATTTCAGTGAAGTTGTATACAGGGTGTCTGCAAAATGTTGTTCCGGTTTTAAAATTTTATTACAACCAAAGCGAAAGAGATACAATGATGCGTTTTTTTTTGCATTTTGTCACATAATTCATAAAGTTTATTGTGCTCCTCAATACACCTCAACATGTGCACCTTTTAGTGGCACGTAGCACATCCAAGCGCTAATTCACTTCAATACACATGTTCGCCAATATATCCCTCATCACACTGCTGATGCAATTGGTTATCCTTGTCATTTGGCTCTAAAGCTTGCACTATCTGCACTTTATGTGCGTGACGATGCATTCTCTTGAATACAACTTTGTGTTCTGTTGACTTTATGTTTATGGAGTTCATGTGAGGCACCATGAATAGACTTTCTAGTGTTGCTTTGGAAGGTCTCTCGATCATTAGTAATGGCTTTATACAAAACAGAGTTATCGACTTCTACTCACCGCAAAAGGTTGATGACTTTGTCCAGTTTGAGCGGTCCCATAAGCAGTTGAGCTTGAGTGCAGGTGAATACAGTCACAAGTTCAAAAAGTAGGAAGAAATGGCATATCACCAGTGGGCCAATGAAATAGGCACCATGTCCATGAAATAATATGATCCACTCAGTGACTCTGGTGTCATAAATAGCCAGTGCCAATGAGAATAAGCTGCTCACAAAAAGGAGTAAGCCTGGTGTGGTTAGGGTGGCTGGCTTGGGATCTTAGGGTCCTGAGTTCAAGCCCCATTGACCACTGAATTAACACCCGGTGGGGTTGACTCAGCCTGTGATCCTTCCGAGGTCGGCAAAATGAGTACCATTGTACTGGTATAGGGGCATAGCATCAGCAGCATAGCCACGCCCCAACAAAATGATAGCTACCCGGCAGCCAAGCTGCCATACGCAGGAAGAAGAAGAAGAAGAAGACCAAAAGTACTTTGATGATAGTCCTGTGGTTGCAAGGAGCGAAAACTCACTGAAGAAAGGGCCGTGAAGAACGCATGTGGTATGAAGCTGGGGTGCAGAGAGCAAAGTGCTACTGGAGGATAGGGCCACAAATGTGGTTTAACTCATGTGAAATCGAGCGAACTTTATTTTAACTGCAGTGAACCTTAGTTTAACTCCAGTGAACTTTCACTTAACTCCAGTGAAACTCAAGTCCATGAGTCATTTCCACGATTGTGTAAATAGCGAGCTGCCAGGCAGGGAAGCATCGTCACACTTTGTTAAAGGCTTCCTCTCCACTCGTCGCTTGAGAGGGAGGTTCAACAGCCTGATTGTAATGTAGGGCAAAATGATTGCTGAGAAACCACATCTTTGAAAAACCACGTCGACACCACGGCCATTGTTTGGACAAGTAAATGGAAAAAAAGTTATTTAAGTAAAAGTACTAACAAGTTTGGACCGAAGAAAAGTACACCCCAGCTTCTTCTGAAATGCATGGACATCCAATTTGAGGCCTATCAATCACGCTCCCTGTCTCCAGAAACTTGTGAAACCACCTCCGAATGCTGGGTAGGGAGAGAGGGTCCTTACAACATTGAGCTTTCTCCTGTGGAATTGCCATTTTAATTTAACTATCAATCAATAGCAACTGGTCACTCAAATTAGGACCTTCAAAACAAAGAAAAAAATTGACAGTTAAGGAACAACATTGAGAAAACTGCATCATTGCATCTCATTTGGCATGGTTGCACTAAAATTTGAAAGCTGGAACAAGACCTTGTAGGATATATATATATATATATTAATATATATATATATATATATATATATATATATATATATATATATATATATATATATATATATATATATTGTTACGGCTGTGGAAATTCGCAGAACACCATAAAGGTTCCTTATTCAGTTATCCGGTAAGTCTGTGTTCAGTTAGATTTCCCCACCGTTGTTTAATGGGAATTATTCGTGTCACAGGGCTGTGATCCTTTGAGGTAGGTTTTTCTTTTTCTATCGTTATTTTTAACCAACCACATCTCACCCACCATTACAACAACCAACATCGCTCCCCTTAACCACACGCCAACCACGCCACCACCACGATCGCCAACCACCTAACCACCTTCGCCGCTACGCCAGCTATCAATTCCCTTCTTCTCCACGGACACATTACAACCATCTCTCCGCATTCATTCAATACGCGAGCAAAAGGAAGTAGTCCATTTGCCAGAGAAGTAACCTTGTTGTCCTCAAAAGTGTATGGTTTATGGTGGTTTCTTGTTCACAGGCATGCATAGACAAAATTAAGCTTGGTTGCCCGATGGCAACCATGGGGAAATCTGTTATTTTTGCGCAAATACAAGATGGCCGTCATCGACCGGGCTGAAAATATAACTTTTTAGGTAATGAACTTAAAATTACACGTGAGACATCTTTTCCATATAATTTTGGCACGAGGAATCGATATTTAACCTCATTTTTGTGATGAGAAGTAAATTTGAGGTCAATGTTCGAGTTCCTGGCAATTGTTTGCCGTGTGAGATACATTTTGAATGACAACAAGGTCACTATTCTGACAACTGGACGCTCACATACGACTTTAATGCGAGTTACTAATTCATTGTTTGTTTTTACAGATATGGCTGATTCAAGGTGCATTCTCCTGTGTGTCATGGTGGAGGGGAATTGAAGAAATTCGCTGATCAAGGGATCAAGACATTGATCTCCTGTGCCAAAGCCGTGGAGATGAAGAGCTACGTGCAAAACTACAGGACATTGTTGATGGTGGTGGTGATGCTGTTCGCATAGAATGTCACAAAGGATGCTACTGTACTTGCACATCAAAACAAAAAATTGAGAGACTTCGTAAATCACAGAAAAGAAAAAGCTGAAGATGATTGTGTTACAGTGACAACAAGATCTCGCACACAGGCAACAGGCAGTGTGCGTTTGTTTACAAACGTGACTGCATTTTTTGTGCAAGAATGTTTACCTGTTGATGACAAACATCCAGAAAGATGGGATCGTGTTCGTCAGTGCATGACTAAAGAACGTTTTGACAAGGAAGGTAATCCCATCCCAACTATGAAAGATGCCATCATTAATGCTGCTGAGCAACGTAATGATGAAGTAGCCAGAACGGTCAAGTTACATATTGGATATTTGGTTGATCTCCCTGCGGCTGAGTGCAAATACCATGTACGCGTGTTATAACAGTTTCATGACAGTCCCTAATATGCTGATTTGCCAACTGGTGTTGCAGAAGAAAGAGCCCTAAAAACGTCATAGAGCGCATGAATTGTGACAGGTCAAAGATGTGGAATAGCGTTGAACTGCATTCCCTGTACTGTGATCTTGGTGGCAAACTCACTCGACGTGATATGTTTAGCAAACTAACAGACTGCATGAGTAAGGACGTTATGTTAGTTCGGGTAGATGGATGTGCTACCATTGTTGGTTTCCGTGAGTCCATTGCTAACCATCTGAAAATGGTTAAAGTGGATGATGCAGATGAGAGAGTATTGATTCTGTGGTAAGGCAGATCAAGAAGGAGGCACGCTCAGTCAAGTACAACAGTGCCAATTATGACCTCTCAGAATTTACACAAGCCAACACAATCAAGGCAACAAGCCCAACTTCACTGAGGTTGATTTCAGACTGAGTGTCTGGTGGTGAAATGACCAAGAAATCTCTAAGCCTGTGCCAGTCAATTCAAAGTCATGTTACAGGTACCAGAAATCAGACAACATTAGGACTGGCTGCCAAACTACTGCACCGCCATGGCAGTTCTGATCTTCTAAAGCTCCTTCATGAACATGGGTTCACAACGTCATATGATGAGGTCCTGAGATTCAGGAAATCCGCTGCTCATTTTCTCGGTGACAATGCTCAGCTTCTCCACCAATTCATGGGTTTGAGTAGAACTGTTGGCGTGATTTTTGCCTGGTTTGATAATCTTGATCTGCAAGTGTTCACGCATAATGGTCGGCGCACTACTCATGTCCTCCACATGAATTTCAGCAACCCCATCCTGCAGGCATTCTTGAGTATGGGCATGCTCACCCAGGGAAGAGCGACCTTATTATCCCACGACTGTCTAAGAAAGCTGCCCAGTCTAGGACAAGCAGCAGCTCATCAGGGAGCCTTCCTCTGCAGCACTACACTGGGCCATCTAAAGTGAACCCCCCCGGCTGTGGATTCAACCTCTGGATTCTCCTACCAAGAAGTGTGTGCCCGGCAAGCTAGTTTAGCTGCTGCACAGGAAAAGGACATGAAATGGCTAAACACAGTCAGCACACAGGTGAACGCCATGGAATGGGGTGGGTTCAACAACCAAGAAGCATTCACCAGTCATGCAGAAAAAAAGCCAGCAAGTACCTACATGTTCGGACCCCTTATTGATGCCAAAGCTTCTCATCCAGACACTGTAGTGACTTCACTGGAGTATCTTCAGAAGTCATTGACTGATATGGAATGACTTATGTCCACATCTCTGTGGATCTCCAGCTCTACATGGTGGCGTCAAATCAAGTGGCATGACGTTGATCGCTTTAAAAATGTGAGTCTGAGGCCTGGGATAATGCACACTGTGCAGTCCTTCTGTGGTTGCATTGGCAAACTCATGCGTGGGTCTGGTGTTGAGACTCTCATCAGTTCAGCATTCGGGGCCTGGCAGGAATCATGAGTGGCAAGTCCTGGGTTCGATCAATGAGAGCCTTCCGGATGTTTCGACTGCCCTTCTCATTTCCTTCCTCACCACCGGCCCCAAGACATTCCAGGAGTTGTGCAGCTACCTTGAGACATGCAGACAGCACCCAACTGGGAAGCACTGGGTTGATAACTTCATCAAGCCTACTCTGCTTGTTCATCAACTTCTGCGTAGTGAGAGGGAGGCAGACTTCCTGCTGCAACAGCTAACACTTGAACGCATGCTTCCCTACTTCTTTGTTGCTGGTCACCATCACTATGCCCGTTACATCACCCATCACCTTCTGGAGATGCGCTATCTGCTGCACCAGATGCCAAGTCAGAGCTCATATCAGGTGCTTTTGTGTGTCGTCACCAGGAAGGCATTTGGAATGGTGTGAGCTCTGATCAGTTCGGTGAACAAACTGCTATTAGAATTGGCAAGGGTGGCCTCAAGGGTATGACTCTTTCTCCAGAGATGGTAGCAGAGTGGATCGATTCCTTCCTGTCACTGCCTACATCTCAGATACAATGGAGCACATCTACCCTGTCCTCAAACAAGGACAATGAAGACACAGTGAGAGAAAAGGACACAAGAATCGGACCACGACACAAGGAGGAGGGAAGAAGAGGAGAGACTTGATGCAGATGATAGGCGCCGGATTTCACTTGAATTGTCGAATGTGTCTCATCCTCTTGAGAATCACTCACCACATCTGTACAACATTGCCAATGGTCGAATTGCTCCCGAGAAGCTGAAGTGAATGTTGAGGATTCCGTGGTTATAGGTCAGAAAATGGTTGCAGAGTTCCATGCATCCCTTCCAGGTGGATTCCATGCAACCATCTCATGCCCCATCAAGACAATGGAGCACTTACAGAAAGGAGTGAAAATTGGGGACAAGACTATCTTTGATCTAGAAACCATCTTCCTCAGGCTGCTGACTATTGGACAGCAAAGACAATGGAGCTAGGACCTATCTTCCAGTTTGAGCTCTGCGCAGTACCCCCCTCACTGATTGATGAATATGGGTGCTTAAGAAAGGCAACAAAGCACCACTGGCACACAAACTCTGTGTTCAGCACAACAGCCTCTGCAACCAGATGTTACCATTGTTGACGCGAGCCAACTTCTCTATCATATTGTCTGGCCTTTCAGGGGAACTGTGTCAGTCTTAGTTGAGTCCATCAAGACAAGGCTGTCTACCATTGCTGGTCAGAAGAATTGGTCTTTGACAAATATTATGATGTTTCTGCAAAGGACCATGAACGAGTGAGGCGTGCTGGCATTGTTCCATCAACTATGACCTCACAATAAACACACCCCTCCTAGTCGAGACGCCATCCTGAAAAACAAGCAGAACAAGTTGCAGCTGTCCAAGGTTTTGAGTACCTATAACTTTGGTGAGGAGTTACTGTGGGAGGCCGTAGCCATGGTGCGTTCAACATGATGAAGCAGACATTACAATGATCTCACACACTGCTCATGGCTGCTGAATGTAATGCAAGAGTGATACGTATCCTCTCTGATGACACTGATGTTTTTGTATTATGGTTTACTGGGTTTACCAGCGCAACATCCAGGCCACAGTGCAGATGGAAAGGTGGGATGGAGCAATTTGGGATATCAACACCACCTGTGACCATCTTGGCCCCAAGTGTCTGCAGCTTTTGGGAATGCACTACATCACTGGCTCAGATACCACGTCATACCCATAAGGCAAGGGCAAAGTGTCAGCCCTGAAGACACTGAGAGCTGGCAACTTCCCTGGTTTGTACTCCGCACTTGGCGAGCTGAACGCAAGCCATGAACAGCTCATGGAAGCAGGGTGGACATTCTTCTGTGCCTGTATGGTCAGCCAGAAGGTACCACGATGAGTGAGATAGGTACTATATGTACACAAGGAAGTCTGGCAAGCCCCTCAAGCTCATGGCATTACCTCCAACTGAGATCAATCTCTTCCTACATATTTTGCGTGCACATCTACAGACAGTACTTGCAAAATCAGCTGATCAGCAGGCCCCACCTAACTTGACATTACAAAATATGGATGGGACATCAGAGATGGAATCCCAGTGCCAGCAACTTCTGCTACTCCACCAGCCCCTTTGGACCTCATGGATGTTGTGCGGTGTGGATGCAAAGCAGAGGGGAAGGCCTGCAGTACTGCAAGTTGCAGTTGTCACCATGCAAAGATCTCCTGCACGCTATACTGCACTTGTGGTTGCAGTGACAAGTGCTTCAACCCACACAAGACTGTGGAGGGCAGTGAAAGTGAAGTGGAAGAAGGGAGTGTCGAAGCAGAACTGGAAGAGACGAGGATACGGAAGGGGACGAGTACAATGAATGGGAATGAACAATACGTAAGTTGTCTGCTAGGCTCTATGTCCTCTGTTCCTAAGATGTCCAATATGATGACATGACGATGTGTATGCTTTCTGATTATCAACATACTGTTGTGAACCATTCATGACTTCACTTTGCATTGGTGTTGCATAATTTTCAGCAGAAAATAGTCATGGACATTTCATGTGAACCTCTATTTATTCTGAATGTAAAAAATAACCCCAAAATTGAATTCCTCATGTCAAAATCATATGGAAAGGAGGTATTACACAGGATTATATGTTGACCGATTAAAACTTAGCCCCATCGTCTGACCTGTAGCGCCATCTTGAATTTATGCAAATTACAGGAGTTCCCCAAGGTAGCCACCCCGGCAACCAACCTGAATTTTATTAATGGACCCATGTTAGTCCAAAACAATCATAAAACCATACACTTTCCACATCAACAAGGTTGACAATGGAACACATAATAACGGCAAATGGACTAAAGGAACTTGAGGGCGTGCGGATTTTCCCGCCTGTTTTCTCCGCACTTGGTGTGGGGGAGGGCGAGGCAGATCGTTCGCCATTGGTCGGTTCATGGAATGAGGCGCTGGGAACGGAGGAACGCCCTTTTCGGGAAGCTTCTCGCAGGAACTGGAGGGGGCGGAGCAGAGAATGGGGAGGAGCAAGGGTTTGGACCCCAGGGGATATAAGGGCGACAGGACGCCAGGTCTGGCAGTTCGTGCCTTTGGTCGTCAAGCCCTTTTGTCGTCAGAGCTCGCGTGGTTTTTCTCTTCGTGGTGGCAGCTCGGAGTCTGTGTTCTCGTCGACTGGCAGCTCGGAGCTCGTAGGTTTGCTTCGTGGTGGCTCCTCGTCGAGCTCGTGAGCTCGTGTGTTTTGTTGTCGAGCCTTTTCTGGTCGGGTGATCGCTGCTGCTTCGTGGTGGTTCGAGCTCCGGGTGCCTTCCCTCTGGGTGCCAAGTCGTGAGGGTTGTGTGCGAGGGTCGAAGCGCGCACGAGAGGAGAGTGCGGAGAGAGCTCGCCGACCGTCGCACCACGAGGGTGCAGGTAACCAGCGTCGGTCTCGTGGGGCCATTCGTCAGCCAAGTCCCACGCCATAAAGGCCCACGGGCCCAGTCTGACCCCCTGTCTATGGGGGTGGTCTTTTCCTTTCTTTTCTTTCGAATGAATGTGGTGGTGTGCCGTGTCCATAAGTCACACCTGTTAAGTGCCTGTGAATAATAATAATATTCGGTCGTAGTGCT
This sequence comes from Eptatretus atami, assembly GCA_035128595.1. NCBI lineage: Eukaryota > Metazoa > Chordata > Myxini > Myxiniformes > Myxinidae > Eptatretus > Eptatretus atami. Next base: position 35,948,131 of record CM068962.1, on the reverse strand, counting down.
TTCCCTTGCTTGTGTCTTTGTCCCCGTCCCGTGATTGCCTTGTTCTTTGAATACGTGTATGACTGTGTTTCATTGCTTTGCCTGCATACGTATTGTAATAATAAATGTGCTTTGTTGAAATGTACCCCATTCTTGCGTCTTCCCCCTATTGAAAATGCCATCTTGCATCGCGGAATAAATAGCTGGTTTTAAACACCCGTTCAATAGAATCGGATCCGGCGAGGTCGGCGATAATACCCGCTCGGTTATCACTGCAGAACGGAACGGACCGCTTAAGCGGTTCGTGTCCAGGCCGACCTGCGTCGAGGTACGGTCGCCCGGTCGGCTGCCCGCGCAGGTACTTAGGTATATCGAATTCGGCGAGTGACCCTATCTTGCGCGGGTAGACAATTGGCTCGGCCGTGGTGGGGATTGGAAACCCACCATGACTGGTTTCGGCGTTAGCTCCGGAAAGTCACGACTGAATTGTCCGTCGGTGGCGAGCTGCTACTATTAGTGGAAAGCGTCAGTTCGCACGCCGGCGGGCGCGAATTCGTAACTATATATATAATAAATCTCAGTGTGTGTGGTCCTCCATAACTCCAAAACTGTGAAACCTAGTGCCCCGAAACTTTGCATGTGTACTAAGGGAACTCCAAGTGAGTGCATGAATAAAAACTGGGTATTTGGATAAGTTTAACACCCCTTAATGCATAATTAATGGCTTACCTTCATCATGATGAAAGGCTTATCCTTTGTCAGCCCAACTTGACCTCATAGGGGTCTTAGCTGCCATTTTTATTCAGCCTACTAAAAATGCCTTGCCTTGAAAACACGATCTATGCTCACAGACTAATTAAAGCATAAAATCGAAATATGATTTTGGATTTGAGTATCACATCTCATGGACTAAACAAATGTCAAAATCTGGAGTGAAATCTGGAAATTTAAAGAAATTACTGACTAATAACTAAGGGTATTTATTTATGGAAGGCTATGCTTCCATCTTTTCTATATTTTCACAAGAACATGTGAAAATGCCAAAGCATTAAACCTTACTTTTTCTACTGTACCAGCAATTATATTGAGTGAAGAAAAGATTGAATATGCCCAAAGTGTAACTTAATTTAGTACAATGAAAATAATTATAAAGCAGGTGAAAGCTCCCATGGCATGAGCAGTGTGTGTGGCAACCATGGCTCGTTTCTCCGTGGGGAAATCCCCAGAGTTTGGAAGGCAAAATAAAATCGAGTATCTATGAATCGAGTCAAGCGATCTATGAATTAAAGAGACAATTTAAAAGTGTTTTCAGTATCTGTAAAGCAATGCATCAACACTCCATGGCAGGATGGCCGAGAGGTACGCACATTCGCTCTTAGCTGTCTAGCCTGGGTTTGAATCTCAACCCAGTTATAAAGTGTCATCCCAGTGTTTCACAGGCAGGGCGATTGATTAATCAATGTGCGAGCTGTCCCTCGGACGTTAAATTGGGCATCACTTCTGCTGGAATTAGTGGACATGAAAGATCCCTTCGTGGTATCCTTCATGAAGAGTAGGGGAGCTATCCCTCACATCCTGGTCAAATTCTAAATTACTGGTCTAACCTACAGGGGCACTACATCAGCAGCACTGCCACACCCCCAGGCAATGATGCTACCCATAGCCTTATGCTGCACAGGAAAAAAGATGACCAGACCCCTATGAACAGTATTTTAATTAATTTAATCTGAAAAATTTCCACTCAATTGTGAAAATTTTAAAACAAGCGATTTTGATCCATGTACTGATATAGTTGTTTAGAAAGTGTGTTCCGATTATCTGTAAACAAAACATATTTTGAATATCTTTTTCACATGGTCAATTATATGTGGGCTGCTCTGGAGTTGGAACACCAAACAATTTACATGTTCTGGCCCCTGATGGAAAAACATTCAATATTTTGTACCCAAAAGCATTACGATAATATGTTCAATTTTGTTGATATTTCTGTTCAATATTTTTCAGCTTGATAAATAAAATATTTGTCTTTAAATACCTTCTACAATGTGGGAATGTTTGTTAAGTACGTACTACAATGTAGTTATTGCTCTGAGTGGCAAACCACTTCAGTCCCCAAAATTACTGTTGTTTCAATTTAGTTAGTTATTTAGCTTGAAGAAAGATTGTACTCCACTTTAAATTCCCATTATATACCCACCTCTACGGTGGGTAACAACTTGTCACTGTAATATATTTTCAAAATTAGACATATGTATCATTAACTTTGAGAGGAGGTTAATTTCTGTCAAAGTGGTCCCAAAGCATCGAATATGTGAAGTGGTTTTCCTTTACTTTTCCAGCTGCAGAAAGGTCCAGAAGTTTGGATTTTGTTACAGATACTAGTACACATTGGTCTTTCTTTATTGAAAGGCACGTTGGGATCGTTGGCATTCACAACCAAGAGCTATGAAACTGCTGGCTTAATGGTCTCTCCAAAGGAGGGTACACTCAATGATATAGTGTTCTGCTACGAAATACTAGAGCAACTGTTTGTACACAGATCCTTTTGCGTCTAGAGTTTATCCCAGACTAGAGAACTCAAAAAAAGACTGCTATCTCTGCATTATGCAATCAATCCTTCAAAAGTGAAACTTGCATAATGGAAAGCAAAGTTATAAGGAGTAAATAAATGAATTGGTATCTAAATGGAAAGGAATAGGAAAACAACCAGTCAAAACAAAAGATAATAGGGTGAAAATCTCTAAGTTATCCTTGCTAGTGGGGTAGCTTTGTAAGTTCAGTGTGAGACCAGGGGGATTTGTTGATAAGATTGGTTACATCCACATCCTTGCAGCTTCCCCACACTGGGAGCCGACATGATATATATATATAGTTAGGCATAGAGAGCTTGGGTTCAAAGAAGACACTGGAAATCTTCATGACGATGGAAAAGCAGATTTGATAAAATCGAGAGCTGAAGGATAAAGCTTCATACGTTGAAAGAGTTCAAGATGACTTCAAGAAAATGTTTGCAACCCCTGTCCTGGTATAAAGATGAGAAGGCAATATTTATCTCCAAGCAAATGTTTTCAGGGGATTAATAGGCATCATACACTATCTTTTAAGTCGTGACAGGGTCTGAGGAATGGCTTTTGTAATATCCAGTGCCAGCGATATTCTAAAGTCAGACACATGTTCTGTGATCAACTGGTTTATGAAAATAATACTGTCAGAATCCATTCCAAAATTCATGATAATCCTGAACCACCAAAATTGTTCACCAAGTATGCCAGAGCTTTTAATTGGTAGGCCACATCGGCAATGTGTGTTACAGAAGGA
>CM068962.1:35924599-35936228 GCA_035128595.1 Eptatretus atami | reverse complement strand
TTTTCATCTGATTGACTTGAAATTTGAAGAGGATTTACATATTAGATCACTGACGTCAACCACCAATTAATTTTGGTGCCAATATCGTACCACATTTCTAAAATTGTCAATTTTCATCCAATTTACTTGAAACTTGAACAGGGTTTGCATACCATCACTGAATTCAACCACCAATTATTTTTGTGGTCAACATAGGCCAAAAGGTCAACATTGGCCAAAGGTCAACAACTTCTGAGGTGGTATTTCTGAAATCCTCAATTTTCATCCAATTGACTGGATATTTGAACAGGATTTGCATATCAGGTCAATTAATTCAACCACAAATTATTTTTGAGGTCAAAAGGTCAACATTGGCCTAATTTCTAAAATTGAGAAATGGAGCCAAAAACTATATATATATCATGATATTTCAAAAAGTTTTGGACCAGTGATGACAAAACTTGGTAGATGAGTTGGCTAGGTGACAAGAACAAGCCGATTCGTTTTTGGTTCAGATCCAGCCTATCATTGGGATACAAAACATAAACTGTTCAGTACTATTCAGCAGTGTGTGCTCTTCCAAGTACTATTCTATTTTGTTCTGTTTTGCCAAGTGTCGCTCTATGAATATTTTTTCATTTGTCTGTTTGTCCGTCTACACATAATATGCTAACGTAAGTCACAAAGGCCACGTTGTGGTAGCCAGTATTACATGTTATCGTTTTTCAACCAAGCACCTCTTTGAAGTATTAAAATTAGAATGCGAGTACATTGATAAAGTACATATTATTACTATACAAGCACCACACAAACAAGTCCTGGTGATGATCTGCAATCTCTGATTGCTCTTTCTCGTTCCTTTATTAACCTCCGCCATCGAAGATCGGAGGTTACTGTTTTCACCCCTTTCTGTTTGTTTGTTTAGTATGTTGTTGTGAACAGTATTACGGAAAAAATCCTCGACGGATTTCGACAACTTGGTGGGGGATTAGGTATGTCCAAGGACATGCCTTAGATTTTGGACTTGGTCCAAATCCAATATGGCCGCTTGGCGCCATTTTGAAAAATATTTGAATTTTTTTTTTTTGCATTTCTACATGTTTTAAGTGATTTCCAACCCCCCCCCCCCCCCCCAAAAAAAATTGTTAGAGAAAAAAAAATTTGCAACTTTTTTTCAACAAAATATCGATTTTTTTTTTGCATTTCTACATGTTATAAGTGATTTCCAACAAAAAACATGCCAAAATTATAATTGCGGCTGATTTGGAACTTCAGGTGGTTATACCCACGTAAAATTAATTTCGTGCTCAAGGATCTTAGTTATGACGAATGATTGAGTATGTAAAAGTTAAAGTAAAAGGGAAAGTTGCAAACAAAACTCTGTGAGCACTGTTGACGTCAATTGAATGAATAGGGTATCAGGTTCATTGGTGACCTAGCAGTATTGGCGGCGGAGGTTTTGCACTCTACCGAGTGCTCCCCCTCTAGTTGGGATATGGGAACCACTTTTGTGAGATAGTATTATAGTGCTTGTCCCAATTTTCTTTAAATAATCATATATATACAGCTCTGGAAAAAACAAGAAAGAGACCACTCCAAAAATTTTTTAAATCAGCATCTCCACATGTATGGCAGCCATTCCATTCCAGTGTCTGTTTGAATTCCAACACAGGACACCTCATTCTACTTAGTGAGGTACTGATTAGGTGATCACCTGAACCGAATCTTATTTAACAAGGAAAAAGATAAAACCACTGCTGTGCTCATCACTATCCTCTTGCAATAGGACCAGCTGGATGGCAAAAACAGTGCTAGTAGTACCTCAAAAGTAATTGGAATCAAAAAAATAACTATTGACCATGCCAAAAGAGTTGAAAAAAAAGTTTTGAGTGAGGAAAAGAAGGGTTCAATTCTGGCTTTACTGGCAGAGGTATACAGTGAGCGTCACGTTGCTTCCATCCTTAAACTTTCAAAGACTGCGGTTCATAAGAACAAGGTCAAGCAGCAGACATTGGGGACAACAAAGCTACAGACTGGCAGAGGGCGAAAACGACTTTTCCACTGACCGGGATGACCGCCAACTCATTCGAATGTCACTCAACAACCATAGGATGACATCAAGTGACCTCCAAAAAGAAAATGGCAAACGGCAGCTGGGGTGAAGTGCACGGCGAGGACGGTTCTAAACAGGCTCCTAGGGGCATGGCGGAAGTCGTGCAAAGCTAGAAAAAAGCCCCTCATTAATGAGAAGCAAAGAAGAGCCAGGCTGAGGTTTGCAAAAGACCATAAGGATTGGACTGTAGAGGGTTGGAGTACGGTCATCTTCTCTGATGAGTCCAATTTTCAGCTATGCCCAACACCTGGTCGTCTAATGGTTAGACAGACGGCTGGAGAGGCCTACAAGCCACAGTGTCTCACACCCACTGTGAAATTTGGTGGAGGATCGGTGATGATCTGGGGGTGCTTCAGCAAGGCTGGAATCGGCAGATTTGTCTTTGTGAAGGACTCATGAATCAAGCCATGTACAATGTTGTCCTGGAAGAACACTTGCTTCCTTCTGCTCTGACAATGTTCCCCAACTCTGAGGATTGGTTTTTCCAGCATGACAATGCTCCATGCCACACAGCCAGGTCAATCAAGGTGTGGATGGAGGACCATCAGATCAAGACCCTGTCATGGCCAGCCCAAATCTCCAGACCTGAACCCCATTGAAAACCTCTGGAATGTGATCAAGAGGAAGATGGATGGTCAATCAAGCTGCTTGAATTTTTGCGCCAGGAGTGGCATAAAGTCACCCAACACCAATGTGAAAGACTCGTGGAGAGCATGCCAAGACTCATGAAAGCTGTGATTGAAAATCAGGGTTACTCCACAAAATATTGATTTCTGAACTCTTCCTAAGTTAAAACATTAGTATTGTGTTGTTTAAAAATGAATATGAACTTGTTTTGTTTGTATTATTTGAGGTCTGAAAACACTGAATCTTTGTTGTTATTTTGACCAGTTGTCATTTTCTGCAAATAAATGCTCTAAATGACAATATTTTTATTCGGAATTTGGGAGAAATGTTGTCGGTAGTTTATAGAATAAAACAAAAATGTTCATTTTACTCAAACACATACCTATAAATAGTAAAACCAGAAAAACTGATAATTTTGCAGTGGTCTCTTAATTTTTTCCAGAGCTGTAGATATATTTATTACTGGCACATATAGGTAAAAGTGTTGATAAAACATGAAATACATCGTATAACTAATATAGAAATAACACATCAAAATGTAGGCCTGTGGTCCAAAAAGACCCCTTTTGGTAGGATGAGGGTGAAGACATGTAGGCAACAATCACGTAGACCTGTGCACTATTATACCAGAACAGGCAAGGCAGGGAGATTAGTGAAAGGTCATAAGTATAGGTCAGCTGGGCTTTGTCATACCCCTTGTTTGAACTCTGTTTCCAGATACTTTCAATCCATTTTCTCATGGGCGGGAATTGAACAAAATCTGGGGTTATTCCAGAGCTGTCACCATTATGTCACCATGGCCAATAACAAGCCAATAAATTCCTTTTTCTGATTTCCCCTTATTTCTCTCAACATCCTTTTCTTTCTCCCACCCATTCTCCCAAAACATTTTTCTCTCCGATCTTTATTTGCCTTCCTTTCTCTTGTTAAATTTTCCCCAAACCCCCCCTAACTTACCAATGAAAACAAAAATAAAAACACCTTCACTATATTGTGAAAACAACTGGGACAGTAAAGAAACATAGATGGTTAATAATTCAGAGGAGTTTATTCCAGCGTTCAATCGGGTGGTACTGCCACGAACCCTGCAGTTTGAATCTCAACCAAGATATAAACTGTCATCCTGGTGTTTTGCACGCAGGATAGGGCAGCGGCAGCAACGTATGTACCGTCGCTCAAATGGACGTTGAACTGGGGTCCCTTCTGGCAGCTTTAAATGGCGGACATTAAAGATCCCACAATGACCTTCATGAAGAGTAGATGAATTACGCCGGCGCTATTAACAAATTCCGGCATGGACTAACTGCTGGGAAGGCAATGGTAAACCACCTAGCATAAACCATGCCACAAAACTGCTGCAGCAGTACCAATGCTCAGTCAAGAGTGTGGTACATTACAGATCTCAGGTATTGTGCCATTCTTCTTTTGGAGCAAGTGGAAGTTCAGTGGCAAATTGTGCATTGTTGATTCATTGGTCTGCCATGTCTCTTCTTTTTCATACAATACTGTCTGTTAGACCTTCACTCCCATAAACAAATAAATGTCAGACTGTCCCCAGCCCCTCCCAGACACATGTGCTCTTTTAGTAACCCCCTCCTCATTAACCTTTCTAAATCCAGGCTTACTGTCCACCTCAGTTCCTTTGTTCCTCTTTTCTCATGCCTTTAAAACTGCCTCACTGAGTCAGTCCAATCCCACTCTTCGCTCCAGGGCTTCAAGGAGGCAGCCCACCACAATATCGTGTTGTCTTCCATCCCTACCCGTGATCTTTTTTTTTCCCAAGCAAACCCCTCCTGCACCCACTCCTCTTGCCTGCAGGTTTACACACCTCCATCTTTTTCTATTCGTTCCTATAAATGCTTGTTCTGAGTCTGCTCGTTTCCCACCACCCTGCTGTCAGTAATAATAGCTTTATCTCATGTCATCCTGCTCCTCGATGAGCTTAAACTTCCGACACAAAAGGTGCAAAACTCATGGTTCCCAATCAGGAATCTTTTTATTAACACTACAGGGGAAGGGTCAAATCCCAAAAAAACCAAGAGGGCCCTCCTGGGTAGAAAAGCAAAAAAAGAAGATGGGAGAATTATATTTTCTGCAATGCATTAATCTGCCTTCCTGTTTTAAATCCCGCATCTGACAAAATCGTCATGTCATAAAAGTTTTGAAAACGGTTTTAGGTTTTACAAGACTATAGCAGCTAAGGGTGTGGAACAGCTGCATGCAATAATCGTGACCACAAGGTCCAGAGACTTACAGGAGTATTTTCCCCAGAATTACACATACTTCTTCAAACCCTTGCCCGAATTTTATATCTTGAATCAAAAGTTTCACAAGATTGTTTTCGGCTCGAAAAAATAAAAATAAAAAAATCTATCAAGCGATAATAATTTTTGTTTTTTTGCCGCGTCGCTTCGGTTACGATGGTATTCATGTTGGCTTATCAAAACATCAGTATTCTATTTTACCATTAAAATTGATCGATGCACCACAATTCCTTAAAAGCTCTCCTGGAAGTACATGTTCTTACAGATATTATGTATGTACTTCCTTGTTGTGGAATGCTTTATCATGTACACTGCAGAGACATTGACAAAACTGCCTTGGGGTAATCCGAGTCACTCTTAAAAGGTAATAATATGAATCTAATAGTATGGAACTGAAAGGGGTTATCCGCTCTTTCATTCTGCCCTGAAGTAAATAAACATCATTAAACTCGATTTTGCGTGAAAGAAAGCGCAAGTAAATGTAGAATTATGTGGGTATCAGGAAGAAATGATTTGCCACAGATGTGCTGAACAGTAAGAACTGTATGGAACATAGCAGGCACAAGGGTTATGCGTAACCATTCTGTGGTTTGTTCTGTCTGACCTTGCCTTTATTCTCCAGAAGCGAGTGTATGTATAGTTTAAGCTTCTGGGGAAGCTCACATACCGAGTTCTCCGACACAAGGCAACTGTTTTCCTCCATATTTCGCAAGTTGTGGATGCTACATTCCATGGAAAGGTCTCACATCGTGTGATCAAATGAGACTTGTGAAAAGGTCATCGTCTGGGTATATGCACACACACCTTTACTGGGCAAATGCGTTTTGGAAAGAATGGAATTAAATGATTTTCTTTTTGGTTTGAGGGTAGTGGAGGGGAGGGGGCGGGGAAGGTTGTCGGGGATCGGATTGGAATTGTGCAGAAAAAATAAAAAAATCGTGTCCATTCTCGCGAAGATAAACACATATGTTTTCAAACCGATCTTGGTGCAGGCGAAAAGTGCGAAACAAAAGCGTGCAACCAGGGGACTGTCGGTGAAATAAATTGGAAAATGTGATTGTATGTGTGAGACGCAGTAATAGGTGGTATATTTCAGAAAAGCATTGTGTGAATTGTCACATTGCAGAGGTTGTGTTTCGGTACCAGCATGCTTGTGGAGGTATGAGCTCAATGTATTGGCTTTTTTTTTTTTTTTTTGCTCAAGTGGATAATGGACCACAATGCAATGGACTGTTACATGTACTAAATATATTGAAGTCCTCATAGGATTGTACAGAGGTGGCACACTTACCTTGGAGATGTCTAATCTGGGTTATAATCCCCACCCAACTATACTGTTGGAATGGTATTACCCAGGTGGGATGTCACATCACAAAGTAAGCCATCCTTCGGAAGGCTGTTCATTTGGGTATCTTGTCTGCTAGCATTAGTTGGTGGACGTTGAATATCCATTGATGTCCTTTGCAAAAAGTAAGCAAGTTTGTCGGCACCATGAACAAATTCCTACCCAAGGTCAGATCCAATCGAAGTCAGGCCAGCATAATAGGTTTGTAAAAAAATTGGGCAAAAAATAACTTCCCTCTCGGCCGTGAAGTTATCCAACAAGAAGAAGGGGTTAAATCGGCCCATTAAATGACATAGTAGATGTACAATACGTGTACGCATTGAATTTCCTTATGATAATAATAATAAAGACTAAATTACAGTACACGTCATAATCAAAGCTTTGAGATAAATTTTAAGCCAGCAATTGGAAAATGAATGTCTTACGACTTTGAACATAATTCACTTAATAACATGTGTAGGTTCTTTAAAAAGACATTGGAAAAATTGTTGATTATATCAGTCAGTTCCCTACGCAGCATGAGATGGGCTTTCGCAATCACTTCTGTGTGTCTGTCTGTCTGTGTGTCTGTCCGGGCCATAACGTTTTTTTTTTTTTACCATTTGAGCTTTTGTCAAATTTTCAACAGAGCTTTATTATGAGAATATGGAAAAGACAAATTCATAATTTGATCAAAGGTCAACGTCACAAAAAATGATCAATTTTCTTCAATTGACCTGAAATTTTAATAATTTGCAAATTGGATCACTGAATTGGTTCACCAATCAAAAGCTCGAAGCCGATTGTTTTTTAAGATCAAAAGGTCAAAGGTCAAGGTTGCATAAAATATCAATATGTCAGTCATATCAATATGCCAGTGACCCAATATGACCCAATTCATCGAGTGTAACTCGTGTTCTTTCAACAATGTCAAAAGGTCAATGTCGCAAAATCATCAAATTCCATCTGATTGACTTGAAACTTGAGCAGCGTTTGCATCTTCCGTCACTGTGGTCTATTGTTTTTGAGGTCAAAAGGTCAAGGTCGCCTAAAATCGTCAATCTTGTAATTTTTAAAAGCTATTTTCATCATGTTTAGCATACGAAAGAAGAAGAAGAAGGAGTCTGAACCTCCAAAGCTGACGTGGATGGGTTTTGCATTTTCAGACGCTTTTTAGTTAATCTTGGAATAATTGCAATAAGATTAAAATATATATATTTAATATCACAAGCATCGATGTTTCACGTAATTCCCACTTTTTAAACTCAAAGCCAAGTGTTTGTAAATTCTAGATTATCAGACTCGGTGGTGTAATGGTTAAGAGCACTGCCAATCCTCAGAGATTGGCGTCCATGGTGAGGAGGAAATTCCTTTTTAGGAAATGCCCCCACTGAGTGTGCTGAGAAAGGTGGTGGCCATTGCTATGGTGCTGCTGGTACCCAGAGTACCCCAGGAAGTGATGGTACATCCCCTAAACTCAGTGGCTGTGTTTGTCTTATCTAACAGTCCTCTGTTGTGTCTCGTGTATTTGTCTGTATATTCATGTGTGTGAGATGTGCATGTGGCAGCTCCACTTTGAGCCTCAGATCTTGTTTAAAAATAAAAAAAGTTTATTCCATTTTGAACTCGATATCATCAGTTTTGAGATTTCTCTTTTGACAAAAAAAAAATCTGTTAAATCTCAATATTCGTCTCATCGAGTGGTAAATTGGTTGAGACTATTGCAAGTTTTTAAAAAGTTTTCCAAAAGACTCTCATATGGTCAGTAACAAATGATAAGACATTTATGAAAATCTCGAGGAAAGGTAACTTTCCAGGATCTGTGATGAGCTTGGTTCTTGAAGATGTTGTAGTTCAGGTGTGAGTCGTCTTTTGAAGTTTGATAATAATAATATATTTTAGTGGGAGTGAAACAAAATGGTTGGTAATGCCAGGAAAGGGGCAAGTGGATAAAGGGAAAGTGGAGCAAGAATTTGACAAAGAAAAGTACAATACATTGCTTGGGAAATTATTGCACAATCTGTTTGTTTGTTTTTCCTCTCCAAAAGGTTTGTATTATTAATAACCTATGCATACATTATGCATTCTTCAGGTGATTAAGACGCTGTGATAAGTTTACGGTTGCTCAAAAATCCTGTGCATTTTGCACATTTAAACAAGCTTACCTGCTGCAATCCTGAGCGAAACTGAAAGCAATTATTTGTTTTGTTTTTCTCTAAGTGACTGTGTGATTTCATTGACCTTAATTTTAAAGTTCCGGCTCATTGCTGCTTTTCAAAAGTGTAAAAAGCTCTTAATTTGCCACGGGAATCGAGGGCTCTTTTGCTCATAGCCCTGCTTCCGAGGCAAAGACTTCCCAACGTAGTGACCAGGTGCTGAATGCATTCTCATGTCGGCCGCCATAGTCTTCAATGTAGGCTGTGGATTAGTGGAGTATTCTGTACGATTTTAGATGTAATCTGGATAAAGAGTAGATTGTCCATATGCAAGGCATTAAACTTGCACTGGTTTCCTTCAAACTGATGGCCTTAAGCTGACCTAGAGAAATGAAGCTGGCAGGAACAGAGCTCAGTTTGTATTTTAAAGTTTAACTGAGCTCAACAGCCAATACCTTTGCTCCCTATTAAAACAAATACAGAAAGTAAATTCAATAAAACTTCCTGTGGCAAATTATTTTAAATGAAATTTTACCCACAATGCAGTTGAAGTTGCCCTTTTCGGGTGAGTGGCGCTGGATGGCTGGAAGGCGTGTAGATCACTCGTATATCTTGTGGCTCCAGAGGCGTGCCAGTCATGTCTGCATTCCCAAAGCTCCCAGAAACACTAAGAAACAAACTGTTGAGCCAATTATAGCTGATGGCAGCATGTTACACACACACTGTAAAGATTCTCGGTGTTTGTGTTGTCAGGCATTCCAGTTGTGAGTTCATTAAGTATCAAAGCAAAACCCTGTTTTTATTTTTGATTGTATAATCTGAGTGAATTTAAACAGTTATATCACCATTGATAAGGCCTTTCAAACTGACCTCCATGTTATTGAACTCACTCCAAGAGCCTATGAATATGAAGGTTAACTTTTCTAAAAAAAAAAAAATATATATATATATATCTTTACATATACGGTATATATATTTTTTATTTTAAAGAAGAAGGCGCTAACAACCAAAAGTAAAAATCTAAATCCTCTCCACTAATTTGAGCAAAAAAGCCAGAACAGATCCGGTCTCAAGCAAAGTTTCGCCAGCTTCGCAGCCGGCTTCGTGTGAATCAAGGGACTTCAGAAAGTATTCACACCCCTTGACTTTTTTCACATTTTGTTGTGTTACAGCCTGAATTTAATGTGCATTAAATTTAAATTTTTTGTCACCGATCAACACAAAATACCCCATAATGACAAAATAAAAACATGTTTTTAGAAATTTGCACAAATTCATGAAAAATGAAAAGATGAAATGTTTTGCATCAATAAGTATGCAACACCCTGAGTCAATACCCTGAAAAAGCGCCTTTGGTGGTGATTACAGTTTCGAGTCTTCTTGGGTATGTCTGTATCAGCTCTGTACATCTGGATTTGGGGATTTTCTCCCATTCTTTCTTGCAGATTTGTTTAAGCTCTGTCAAGTTGGATGTGGAGTGTCTGTGAAAAGCAATCTTCAAGTCTTTCCACAGACTTTGTACAGGCCCCTGCACTATGGATCCCAACTTTGCCAGACAATTAATTGTGCAAACGGATGCATCTGATTGTCAGAATCGGAGTGGTATTTTCATTTTTATTTTTTGTATACCTTGTCGAGATTTGTATGAGAGCTAACACACAACGCACAAAAGGGGGGGGGGCATGAGACAAGAGGGGCAGGAGAGGAAGGACAAAACAGTGGGGAACAGAACATTAGGAGATCTGTGGAAGAAAAAGGATGGGACGGGACCATGGGGTAAACAAGATGGACATTACAGGGACTTTCAGGAAGAAAGCAGGAAATTTGAAGGAGGTGGGTTTGGGGTGGATTAATGGAGGTAGAAAAGATCAAGGTTTTGGATGGGGAAGATAAGAGGTGGTGGTGAACGACTGTTTTGAAGGCCTGGAGGAAGGATGGATTGAAGAGAGTGTGGGAGTATATTCCAAAGGCAGGGAAAAAACAAGGAATGAAAGAGTGAAGGTGAGCAGTGATTCGTGATTTTGGTGGTTTTACCAGAATGGGGTTGTTGGCGGACGTTGAGCGCCCTGCCGAAATATGGTGGGGACACATCGCAGACAGAGCGGGGGGGGGGGGGGGCGGGGGGGGTGAGACCGGAGAGGAGACGGAAGAAGACAGAAAGACTACCAACCCGCCTGCAGTGAGAGAGTGAGAGGCCAAAGTCTCAGCCTCATCGTGGAGATACCAATGATGCTAAATGCCTTGGTTTCCACAGTGTGAAGCCGAGAAGGTGAGAGTCAGGAGCACAAGCCAGAGGGCGGAGCAGTACTCCATCAGGCTGCAGATGAAAGCTTTGTATGTGGTCAGGAGCTCAGGTGGGTGGAGGAAGGACTTTGCACGACGGAGGATTCCCAGTTGGCGACTGGCTTTGGAGACCCGGTTGGAAATGTGGCTTTCCAGGAAAGATCATGGCAGATAGTGAGACCATGGCAGATTGAATGAAAGGACTTCTTCCAGAGGATTGCTGAGAAAGTAGGTGGGGGGGGGCGGTTACAAACAGTACTTTCGGAGAGACATACTGAGAGTGTGAGATTTGTTAGGATTGAAAGACATGTTCCACGCGTTGGACCAGTTTGTGATTTTATCCAGATCTGCAGAGAGCAAAGAACCTGCAGCTTGCCAGTCTGAGGGATGACAGATGGTACGCCAGAGGGTGGAATCATCAGCAAAGTGATAAAGAGGATTTTCCAGAGAGTCAGAGAGATCATTGAAGAAAACCAGAAAAATAACAGGGCCCAGAACGCTACCTTGAGGAACTCCAGCCTGAACAGGAAGAGGGGATGAAAGAACTCCATTAAGGGCCACACGTTGACTGCGACAGAAGTGGAAGTCTGCGAGCCATGAGTGGAGATGGCCTTGGATACCATATGAAGAGAGTTTGGTGAGCAGGTCAGGGTGCCAGACCATGTCAAAAGCACGTGTTATGCCATGGGATATGGCTCTGATTTCATGTCTGGAATTGAGTACCTCCATCCATTGTTGGGAGAGCAGATGCAGCATATCCAGGGTAGAGTGACCGGGTCTGAAACCAAAGTGTTGACCGAAATAAAGCCATTGGAGGATAGGAAGGATTTAATATCAAAAGCGATGATAGATTCCATAACCTTGCTGATGATTGGGAGAAGGC
>CM068962.1:35907709-35919008 GCA_035128595.1 Eptatretus atami | reverse complement strand
AAAGCCGATCGCAAAACAGACACAGCCGTCCCTTGTACAGCCAATCGCGCCCCACCTAGGTGCTCTCAGTTCCACCTTTCCTTCCCGGCGCTCGCTTCTCTAGGCCACTCCCTCTCAGAGCGCTGGGCGGGGACTCGTTCGGAGAGCGGAACGAAGAAGAAGAACCTCTCGGTACACCACCACCGTACGATCAATGAACAGCCTCCTACACCTCCCGACACACATGTAACGTCCAATTACCGAACAACCTGGCTAAACATGGATTATGGAGTCTGGGCTAATCCTATATTTAATACACACTTAGGGCATTTCCGCAACTATTATATAATATATATATGTATTATATATTTTATATATAGTATACAGTATATATAATATATATACTATATATTATATAATATTATATATATATATATATTGTTACGCTGGAAATTCGCAATACACCATAAAGGGTCCTCAGGTGAGATATATCGATAAGTTCATGTGTAGTTAGCCACACTGTTGTTTAGAGGGAATATGTGTGATTCATCCAGGCTGGCGCTTGAGTTAGCCATTTTTCTTTCTCTATCGTTATTTGGACCATTAAGCCGCAACACCAAACACCACCACCTTTGCCTCTTTACTCCACAACTCCATCCCGCAAACATCGCTTTCACCGCATTTCAAACGACGCGCAACCACCAAACCACACACAGCAAACCCCCACCACTTCGCCTTTCTCCTTCACACCAACGACCCACCACAGTCAACGCCAAACGTCGTACTGTCCAGGGCCCGTTCAGTAATTGATGCCGAACGCGTCGAGCGCGGGTACAATGGGTGCTTTTCAGGAGAGAAATTCGATCAGGAAGGCTTCACGCCTTTCCTCCGTCCAATGGGCGAGCGTCCGGGCGGTGTGGCCCGCTCCAAGCGCGATGAATGTGGATTCTTTAAGGGAGAGAATTCGGATCAGGAAGGCTTCACGCCTTTTCCTCGCCCAATGGCGAGCGTCGGGCGTGTGGCCCCGCCTCCAAGCGCGATGAATACGAATTCTCTTCAGAAAGGAATTCGATCAAAAGAGGCTCACGCCCCTTTTTGCCACACCAATGGCTGAACAGGGGTGGCGTGGCCCGCCCAATCGCGTTTGATCCTAAAATCTGCATACAGGCTCCCTCCGGTTATAAAAGACGCGAGTCTGTGTGGAACTGGGAGTAGTAGTGTGGGGTCGCTTTCTCGTCGTTGTGTCTCTGTCGCTGTCGTTGGTGTCATCTCGTCGTGGTCGTTGGTGTCATCTCGTCGTGGAATCGAGCACCTTCGCTTTCACAAGCGAAAAGCCAGCCAGCCTTCCCTCGCTCGACCTGAGCATCAACAATTCCCCCATCGCGCTGAGATAGTGCGGGGCCCGTTATTCCCCACCCTAACCGTGGTGCCGACCAACGTGCTGGCACGGAGCACGCCGGAGAGGGCTCCGACCACGCCAGGGGCACGGAGTCGGGCGCGGCTGCGCGGACATTGCGCTTTGCGCCATCGGTCACGAGGCGGGTAAGACCTTTTCGGTCTCGTGGACCTGGCCGCTCCTCCAGTTCCGCACACAATTTGTCACGGACCCATCTACCTCCTGCCTATGGGGAGGTCTTTCCTGTTTATTTTGAATGCATGATGTGGCGCCGATCCGACAAGTATAATTGTTTAAGTGTTGTAAATAATTATAGTCGGTAGTAGTGCTTTTGCTTTGGTTGCATTTTCCTTTTGCTTTTCCCGCATTGATTGCATGGCTGTACATACGTGCATGTGTGTGAAATAAAAGTGCTTGCTTGTTGAACTGTTTCCCGTCTCGTTGCGTCTTTCCTCTGTTGAAAGTTCCATCTTGCATCACGTAAGGGATTGATAGTGGTTGAAACACCGATAAGTAATCTGAACCGTCGAGGTCGACGATAACTCCGCTCGGTTATCCCTGCAGCACGGAACGAGCCGCTTAAGCGGTTCGTGTCCGAAGTCGACCTGCGGCGAGGTACGATCGCCGGTCGACCACTCGCGCAGGTACTTAGGTAGGTCGAATTTGGCGAGCAACCCTATCCTCCGCGGGTGGGCAATTGGCACGATCGTGGTGAGGTTAAACCCCACCGTGATGGCTCTGGCGGTAGTTCAGAGGGTCACGACTGAATTGTCCGTTCCGGTGGCGACGTGTCGCGATCGAGTTACGTGGCGATCGCAGCCGGACGGGCCAAAATTCGTACAATATATTATAATATATATATTATATATATATATATATTTATATATATATACACACACACACACAACACTACTGGTCAAAAGTTTTAGAACACCCCATTTTCCAGTTTACTGAATTTAAGCAGTTCAAGTCCAGTGAATAACTTGAAATGGTACAAAGCTAAGCGGTAAACTGCCAGAGGTTAAAAAAAAATTTGGGTTCCCAAAAACTGAAAAATAATGTAACTTTCAGAGTTGTTAAAAAAGGTCCTTTTCAGAGAACAAGTAGTGGGTTAGCAACTGCAGCTGTTCTGCAGCAATTCAAGTAAATTAAGCC
Organism: Eptatretus atami; assembly: GCA_035128595.1. Classification (NCBI taxonomy): domain Eukaryota; kingdom Metazoa; phylum Chordata; class Myxini; order Myxiniformes; family Myxinidae; genus Eptatretus; species Eptatretus atami. The sequence continues at coordinate 35,916,478 of CM068962.1, read as the reverse complement.
TTGAAAGTTGATGCAAACAATTCCTCCAGGTGTCCCAACTTTTGTTGATTAGTTACAAACCCTCTGTCTGTATAAAAGCAGTGTTGGAACAGACTGTGTTGCTACACCTCTTGAAGCATTATTTGGGCAATATTGCACTGCAGGAAGTAATATATTGCTCTCATAATGGCGAGAAAAAGACAATTAACAAAGGAAGACTGACAGAACATTATAACCCTTGAAAGTGTAGGTCTTTCTTTGGAGAAGTTGCAAAGTAAGCCAAGGTGTCATTGAGTACATTTTCCTACACCATCAAAAGTCACTTGGAAACTGAAGGAAACTCTGACAGGAAGAGTTCTGGCAGACCCAAAGCCAAAACAAATCATCAGACAAGTTTCTGATCGTCAACAGCTTGTGTGATAGGCAGCTCCCAGGACAGCAGCTTCAAGCACAGCTGAACACTGGTCTAAGTAAGGAAGTCTCAATTTCACCTGTGAAGAGAAGACTTCGAGCTGCAGGTTTGACAGGTCGAGTGGCAGTAAGAAAGCCATTACTAAGATGGCAAAATAAGAAAAAGAAGCTTGCCTGGGCATGAAGCACCGCCAGTGGACTAATGAAAAGGGAAGAAGGTCTTATGGACCGATGAATCAAAATTTGAAATCTTCGGTTCATCACGCATGGTTTTTTGTACCGTCGAGTAGGCGAAAGGATGGTTCTCTCAGTGTGTGACACAACTGTAAACATGGAGGAGGAAGCGTGATGATCTGTGGCTCTTTTTCTGGATCCAGAGTCGGCAACTTGCACAGAGTGAGTCACCCTGAACCAAAAGGGTTACCACAGCATTTTCAGCACCATGCAATACTCTCTGGTCTACGCCAAGTTGGTCAGGGGTTCATCCTACAGCAAGATAACGACCCAACGCATACCTCCAGGCGATGTCAGAACTACCTTAGAAGAAAAGAACAAGACGGGAGGCTTCAAATCATGGAATGGCCAGCACAGTCTCCAGACTTAAACCCATCGAGCTGGTTTGGGATGAACTGCAAGAAAGATGAAAGCAAAGCAACCCACAAGTGGAACACATTTGTGGAACTTCTACAACAGTGTTGGGAAGAACTTTCCGAACAATATTTGATTTCCATTGAAGAAAGAATGCCACGAGTATGTTCGGCTGTTATATCTGCAAAAGTGGCTACTTTGTTAAGTCAAAAATTTAGATTAAATTTTGTTCACAAAAACGATTCCATGATTTCTTTTTTATCTGCAATTGTTTATTTGTTTTATACTTTAATTTCAGAGTACACTGAAACATTAAACTGCTTAAATTTCAGTAAAAACTGGAAAAATTGGTGTGTTCTAAAACTTTTGACTGATGGTGTGTGTATATATATATATATAATATATTATATATATATATATTATATGTATATACAGTGCTCCCTCGCTATATTGCGGTTCACTTTTTCGTGGCTTCACTACATCGCAGTTTTCAAAGATGAAGAGGCGCCTCCAGTGGAAGAGATTTAATGCTCTTCTTGGCTGTGCGTACTACATTCATCTCATCATCGTCATCTTCATCGTCATCAGTACTGCACAGCTATCGTCATCATCGTCATATCTTCATAGGTCAGTACCCATAATACGTTTTTTTTTATTTTATAGTACAATATAGTATTTTAAAATATTTTTTGGTCTTAGGCTTTGCAGCCCCATGAAGTCGCATTTCTGATGAAAATTTTTAATATATTTTTTAAAAAGCTTATTAAATGTGTGTGGGGAAGGTTAATAAGAGTGTGTGGATGCTGTATAATGGTTAAAATACGTTTAAAATGTTTAAATATATTAAAATAATTAAATAAATATGTGGTTTCTACTTCGCGGATTTTCACCTATCGCGGGTGGGTCTGGAACGCATTAACCGCGATAGGTGAGGGAGCATTGTATATATATATGTATAATATATGTATATATGTGTATATATATGTATATATATATATATCCATAGCAGGATTTGAAAGGTCCAACTCTACTCAGAATGCTATGTACTGTTTAGATTTTTCTTTTAAGGTACAGAACTGATGGATTTCCAGGTTAGATAAAATGAATGATGCTTGGAGGGTTTTGCTGGGGGATAATGAGCAAAACCGCACATTACAAAACAGATGAAAAAGGTACAACATTCTTTGAATTGAAGTAAAGGAATTGCATGATGTTTGAGACCTTTTGAAAATAACTTTTAGCTTACATCTGAGTACTAAATGCTTGAGCAGAATGATTTAAAAAGCATTAGGCAGAGGTTTAATTCTGCAATGTCCAGACACGATTGAGACAAAAGCAAGGAAGAATGTGGGCCCCGCATGGTGCAGGGTGTGAGGCATGAGCTGCTTGACAGGTTTACACGGTGCTGAAGGCGGTTTGCCGTTGATTAGCTTGAAGTGGACACATGGGCACCTGCATAGGAGGACGATGCTTCAGGTTTTAGTGGGTTTCTGCCACACTTTTGGAAAGGTAGGAATCGTGAACATAAGTTTGCATTTTCATTTGAATGTTGAACAAACTGGAATCCACTTGAAAAGGTCTTTCTTTGATGATGCTTACGCCTAATGATGAACAACAAAGATTGAACAGTTTTGAGTGAATCAAATGTAGTATGTCACTGTGGGAGTGCCCCTTGTACAATTCCAGAGGACAAAAATATTATTGAGTTTGAAATTTATTTTTGTGTATGAGAATACCGCTCCCTTCAGGAATCATGACATGTCGCTCTGATTCATCCATGATTTTCAGATGTACATACATACATTCATGCACACATACGGAGATAATTGCCTTATTTACTATCGTAGAATAATTGAAATTCTGATGATTTCAACATGCCATTTTCTTTGCAAGCAATTTAAAAAGAAGAGTGAATAGTCCAAAGACATTTATTATATATTCCAATATTGACTCCAAATATCATGATCAAAGTGCATCTTCGTTAATACCAGCATGAGGATAGTATTGATGTATAATCATAAACTAAGTGAATGTCGGAGGGTGGCAAGTTATTATGAGGTGTGTAGACACTCGCCTCGAAGCTGTCTTGTGTAGGTACGGATCTCGACCCAACTTTAAACAACTGGCATTTTGGTGTTTCACAGGCAGGGCGATTCATCAGTGAGTGTTCTGTCTCTCGGATGGATGGTAAACCGGTGTCCTGTCTGACAGCATCAGTTGGTGGAAATTAAAGATCCCATGTGTCTTTTGAGAATGGTGGATGAAGTATCGCTGGCCCCTGAACAAATTACGAATTCCTGCCTTTCAGACTGCTGGGAAGGCAATGGGAAACACCCATCATAACCCTTTCCACGAGCCTGCTGCGGCAGCACTGGCGCTCTGTCCAAGCATGTTGTGCATTCATTGATAAAACTGAACACGATTTGACTTGCAATATCGATTTCAAACAAAATACTCAATCAGCATAAAATTTAAACACATCAAGCAATTTAAATGTAAACCATTAATATTTATTGAACCATATCAGTGTCAGTTTTCTTGATGCACAGTAAATTTAAAGCTCCACAAAACATTATCAACACCTTACAACTAAGAAACAAGCAAATAATGAGAATGAGAAACAAGTCCTGGTGGTGGAGTAGCACTTTACATGAAGAACTCCATTTGTCACTCTCCATGTACTGCTCTTACAACTCCCAAACCCCAGGAGTACCTCTGACTGCGGCTTACCCTCTGCTCCACCTTATGTTTGTCAATGTGTTTTACTGTCCCTAAACAGTAATCCTTATCTGCAGCTCTCTCTCTCTCTCAGATGGCATGGACCAACTTCTAACCACTCATCCCAACTCTGTTTCTCTTATATGTTGTGATTTCAATTGTCACCATTGGCTGGATTAGCATAGTGACATCCTACGACAATTCAATTGCCTGGGTTAACAATTGAATGGTGACCATTCAATTGTCACCACGCTAATTGGCTGGAGGTTGGCACCACTCTAGCAGGCATGGCACTTCAGCAGAACTTCTGTGACTTCATTGGACTATCTGAATTGTGAACTTTCCACCTGGATTTCTATCAATGGAAAATCCTCCCTTTGGATTTGATTATGACAAACTTACCCTAATGTCTCTTGCTCTTCTCTGCACCAATTGGTTCATCTGATCACGTGCTTGTGAAGGCCAACATTGCTCATCCATTCTCGGAGAAGAGCCCAACGGTGAGTTGAGCAGTACGCTCAAGCAGATTGGCAGGGACTGCAAGCAGCCATCTCTCTTCAGGACTGGTCTCATATATACTGCCCCTGATATTAACTCCCTGGGAATTCTTACACAGAATCTACTCATCCTTATGCACAGATTAATCACATCTCGTCTTCAGTTGTAATGTCCATCCTCCCGCCAAACGTACATTGACCTGTGGTGAGGCAGTTGTGTTGAAACAACTTGCATTCTCCTCCTGGAAGACAAATTCAACTGAAGGCAACCTCAGATCACTCCACCAAGCCCACATCAAGTGTGTGTTACTCTCAGGAGAGCTAAACAACAACGTCTGTCCAATTCAAGATTGAACTTTCAAACTTGTCTCACTCCTCTAAAACCTGGTGGCACCTTGATAAGTCTGTCTCTGGAGTATGCTCCCCCTTCATCTCTTCCCTCTATCCTCTGCTTGTGAGAAGCCAATTTCTTCGATTCTATGTTTGCTTCCAAATATTATGTCCCCAAACTCAAGCTATCTGATCCAACTCTTCCCAGTAGTACCAACTGCTCCTGTGTATTTTGCACCTGAGAAGGTGGAGAAGTTTCTCGCAACCCTCGTCTCAGATTTTGCTCTAGACAGGAGAGCATCAGCTCATGTGTCCTAAAAACCTGCTCTGCTGTTCTTGCACTTCCTCTCTCTGCTCTTTTTCACCCTTTTCATTTCCCAAGGTCATCCTCCATATGCATGGAAATGGCCAACATCACTGCACATAAATGAGGTGCAAAAATGGATCCCCTCAACAACAGACCTATTAGTTTACTTCTAATCATCAGCAAGGTCCTGGAATCCATCATCGCAGTTGATATGAAATCCTTCTTTTCTCCAACAACCTCATCTCAGATAACCAATTTGATTCAGGTCACATGTAACTCCACATGGACATGCCACATATCTTCCAACAATGGATGGAGACCTCAATGTCAAGACATGGGATGAGGGCCATCTCTCCAGACATAACTCAATTTTTCTATCCAGATATATCTTGAGCCTTCAACACAGTCTTGCATCCCACCTTGCTCTCCAAACTCACTGCCTACAGCATCCAAAGCCAACAACATTCTTGGATTATTGACTTCCTCCACTCTCGCAACCAACATGTGGCTCTCAGCAGATCCTTTCATTTTCAGTCCTTGTCAAAGCTGGAGTGCCCCAAGGCACTGTTCTCGCCCCATCCTATTCCTAATCTTCATCAAAGATCTCTCTGGTCTCTGAAAAAGCCCCTTTATCTATTTGTTGATGACTTCACCATGTGCCATGACATCCCTCATCCTTCAGAGGGACAGCAGCTTCTTCCCTATCTTCAGACTTGACAAAATCACAAGCTGGTCAACTCTTGGAATTCATTCCTGACAAATATCACATTCTCACTCTTTCTCCAAAAGGAACAGAATGGCAAACCTCCCTTTTTAATTTTTATTTTAACAATCCTCTCAAAGAAGTTCAGTCATCTCAAACTCTTGGGTCTCACTCTCAGCCATGATCTTTCCTTGGGCAAACCACTTAAAAAATTGGCCTCCAAGGCAGTCACCGACTTGGCATCCGACATCAAAAGTCCTTCTTTGGCACACCTGAACTCCTATCCACCTATAAGGCTCTTGATGGAGTGCTGCCTCTCCTCTGGGCTTGCACCCCTTCATCAACTTGACGCCATGGAAACCAAGGCCATCAAAATTATTGTAATCTCCTGCGATGAAACTGAGTCATGGGCCCATCACTTTCCCATCGCAGACAGGTCGGTTGTCTCTCTGTTTTCTTCCGCCTTTTTTCTGGTCTTGCACCCTCTGCTTTCTGGTGAAACTCCCAAAATCCAGAATCACTGCACATCTCCATCTTTTGTTCCTCTTTTTATGCACCTGTGGAACCAACTTATCCACCCCCTGCATTTCCCCCTACCCCTCATCCTTATCCACATTTTTTTCTTGTCCTATTCCAACCTATTTCTTCCTTGGTCCTGCATTCCCTCTTCCCTCTCTCTACTGTTACTTATGTTATTGTGCAACTGATCAGTTCTGTGTTCTTGCTCTTTCCGCAAGCCTTGACTGCAAGAGATAAAACTTTATGAAAACCGTGTTATCGATAATATGTATTTCAGTTAAACTGTTGATTCTCTTTATAAGATAATATCTCTGCTGAAAAAGTTTTTAATTTTCAGGTACATTATTTATTTATTTATTTGTCCTTTAATCCTCTCGTTGCGTATAGTGCACTTCCTTTTCTTCTTCCCTATTTTCTTCGACTTTTTTTGTCGCAGTGAAACGTATCATGCCAATTAATTTTTTAAATTATTACATTGATTCATTGATATTTTTCTTGAACTAAATTTTACTTCAATCTGTTTGGGAGACCCACATCCCCGCAATGTTTGGAGCACAAAGCACCCAAAATACCCGACTTATCCCTATAGTTTGTCTGTACTCCGTGAGGTGTAAATCTCGTAATACCACAAATCAGGTCAAGTAATCAGCTAATTGGCTTTAATGCTAGGCCTCAGCCACAGATAATAGACTCCTTGAGAACAGCAAGAGCCTCTTTTTGCATTCAAACAAGACGCTTTTTTTAATTACCACTGGCGTGAAAGACTCTGTACATATAAATCAAAACAGCTCAATGAGAAGATGGCTGGTCTTTTCATATTTAAACAAACATAAGCCTGTTTTTGAACATCTGGAGATGATCACAATCATTTTTAAGTCTTCACTGCAATTCTCTCCCGAAACCGAAAAGGGATTTGCTCTATTGGGTGTGCAGGCACTTTAAGCAGAATGAGAAGCCTTCTCGCATCTTCAAGTTACCCAAACTGTGCTCGAGTGTTATGTACTTACGACTCCTGACATACATTAAGCGAATGTGGAAATATGGGAGCTGAGATTTCAACACTCAGAAATGTTTCTTGCCGTCAATACAGTGAAGTGACATCCAGCAGACAGGTGGTCGGCCTACTGTGGTGGTAATGGTCGGATGTAATTTTGGGCAAAGCTGCAGGCTGCACTGCTTTGGGAATGCAGATGGGACAGCTGGCTTCACAAAACCCTCAAGTTACAATGATGCAATGCCAGAAACATCTCTCACTCAGCATAGCAGCATTGTTATCCAACTTAGCTGTTTTCCTTCATGGTAAACTAGCAGATACTTTTATAATTATACCTTGTTTTAGAAGAAATTCAACATTTAGATTCAAGCTAAAATAAAATTCATGACACTCAATTCTCCCAGTAAATAAACATTGAACCATGTGTGTTGCATTACATGATCTATGTCCTAGTTTTTAATGACATGGGAAGTGAAAGCTATTTTAGCCTGAAAACTTGCTGGATTGAACACTTTCACAGGCAGGGCTAGGGTTTGGGTTAGGCTTTTGCAACAACTTATTTATGAACATAAAATCTCTTTTTAAGGGAGGAAAATTAATGATCTCAAGTCATTATTTGTTCAACGTTAAATTATAATGCAATGACTTTATGATGTCATAAGAGACTAATACAATCTGTATGGGGTCTGTCTTGTTTATCGAGCATAAATATTTATTTGGATAAAGATAAAACACAACAACAAATTCTACACTGATTATTTGAGACAAGCTGTGGTAGTTGACAAGAAATTAACGTTCAAACAGGTAAAAAAAAAAGACACAAAACGTCATAGCCCGTTGTTTTAATAATTTCACTGTACGGAGTTAAAGGGCGAGCTGTATTTATTACAACTAAAATGGCTACCAATCTACCAGTCGGCCATCTTTGATCAGATTACAAAATAAAGTGGAGTGCACGTGTACGCCCTCATGTACTGTGCTTCTGCAAGTTTGAACAAATCAGACCATGCACGTCTGAGACATGGTTGGGGTCACATTCAAGTACCAAAATGGCCACCAGTCGGCCATATTGGATCTGATCTCGAAACAAAATGAAGTACTTATGCACCTAATTCTTATATGTCTGCCAAGTTCAACATCATTGGTAATGCATGTCCGAGAAATGGTTGAGGACGTGTCAACATTAGGTCTTTTACAACTAAAATGGCCACAGTCGGCCACCTTGGATCTGATCTGGAAAGAAAATGATGTCTTATGTAAGCACTCATTCGTTATCTGTGTGCCAAGTTTGAACAACATCGGTAAATGCATGTCCCAGCAACGGTTGAGGACATGTTCAACATTTGGGTTTTTTAACAACTAAATGGCCGCCAATCAGCCATCTTTAATCGCGAAACAAATGATGTGCATATGTATATACTATCATGTGTGTTTTTTTTTTGCCAAGTGTGAATAAAATCGGTCCATACATGTAAGATATAGCTGTGGACGCACACAAGGACACGAAAATCGAGACCAAATCATTAAGCCCCAATTAGGACTAAGTCAATTGGGACTAATGAAAAAGCAGTAGCACTGTACTACAAGTGTGATGTGCAATATACAAAAGCAAAAAAAATCTGCATTTCTCGACGATTTGTACAGAAAGGTGGGACAAGATGCCCTGCAAGAAGGTGGGAAGATGTTCCCCCTCCTGTCATCTACTCTAGCTTACTTCTTTTTT
>CM068962.1:35861057-35907684 GCA_035128595.1 Eptatretus atami | reverse complement strand
ATAATATATATAATATAATATTAATAATATTCGTTAAAAGATTCAGCGGTGGCGGATCCGCACCCGACTCTTGGACAGACCACAAATGTTTGCAAGATTCGCGTCAACTTAACAGCACCCGCCGTCTCTGCGTTATAACGCCGGCTGCGCGCACACGGTGTCGAATATTAGGCACCTGGATCACGATACAACGTACCACCCTGCCTTGCCAGTTGGGAATAGACCCCTTACAAGACTGGATTTGTTAGACCGAGCGGAACCATTTTGGCTTTATCAAATCGAGGGGATTGTCTCCGGCACGCACGAATAAATCAATCGGCAAATCTCTGTATAACTCAGCCAGATTTATTGGGGACACTCGGGAAACACACAAGCAAACATTCACGACAATGTTTTATAATCGATCTATTAACCCGTTCTTAACTAGGGAGCTATGGATACGGGTTTCGAAGGGAACCTCGCGAGATAAACCTTCGACAACATGCAACAAAGACATGGACAACATGCAGACAAGACATGCAGACAAGACACAGAGTACTTGGTGATCCTCATGGACGAGGAAAAGTGTCAAAGGCACGAATGCGGCTCTGACAACCGATGTCAACGGATTTGAGCACCCAGCTCGAGCATGCAGATCATAAATGGTGGCGGCGGCCTCCTTTTGTCGCACCCCCACGCACGCAGCCTCAGCGTGTTCACCCCCAGTAAGGTCGACGCACAAAGACGAAAGATCTGTGTATGTCCAAGCGAGCTTTTCACAAGGTCCAGTATACAAGTCGGGCCTGGCCTGTCACCAGGTTAGGCCAAATCGGGGTGTTGGGCTCACAGCAGATCGATGGGATTACAAGACGTCGTCGAGCCGTGAGGTGAGTAAGGACAGAGGCTCCGTGGTTAGACGCAGTTGAACCTGTCGATACCTCCTCATAAAGTTGATCGCGACCACACAGCAGCCAGTTCCTTCCGCAGCAGATTGCAGCCTCCCACTAGTCGTTTCTATACAGCAGAATCCTCACCATCACTCAGGCTCAGTTACTCCTCGGCAGATCGCCGACTCGCCCTCAGTTCAGGCCGTTCCTCTCTTACAGATCGCCGACCACACGCAACGCGAGTTACTCCCTTACAGATCGCCGACGACGCTAGCAGTTTCTCCTCCAGCGATGGCAGACAGACTCTTGCAGTCCCTTCCTTGCCTTTCTTGGCTTGCTCCTCATGAAAGCCGATCGCAAAACACGACACAGCCGTCCTTGTACAGCCAATCGCGCCCACCTAGGTGCTCTCAGTTCCACCTTTCCTTCCGGCGCTCGCTTCTCTAGGCCACTCCTCTCAGAGCGCTGGCGCGGGACCGTTCGGAAGCGGAACGAAGAAGAAGAACCTCTCGGTACACACCACTCACGATCAATGAACAGCCCTACACCTCCCGACACACATGTAACGTCCAATAACGAACAACCGGCTAAACATGCATTTAATGGAGTCTGGCTAATCCTATATTTAATAACACACTTAGCATTTCCGCAACTATATATATATAATATATATATGATATATATTTATATATATACAGTATATATATATATATATATATATATATATATATATATTATATATATATATATATTGTTACGGCTGGAAATTCGCAATACACCATAAAGGGTCCTCAGGTGAGATATATCGATAAGTTCATTGTAGTTAGCCCACAACTGTTGTTAGAGGGAATATGTGTGATTCATCCAGGCTGCGACGCTTTGAGTTAGCCATTCTTTCTTTTCCTCTATCGTTATTTTGGACCATTAAGCCGCAACACTCAACACACCACTTTGCCTCTTTACTCCACAACTCCATCCCGCAAACATCGCTTCACGCGCATTCCAAACGACGCCCGCCAACCACCAAACACACCACAGCAAACCCCACCACTTCGCCCTTTCCCTTCCCTTCCCAACCAACCATGCAGGCGACCCCCACAACCCAACACAACGCATACTCGTCTCAGGCCCGTCAGTAATTGATGCCGAAGCGTCACCGCGACGGTACAAGTGCTTTTCAGGAGAGAAATTCGATCAGGAAGGCTTCACGCCCTTTTCCTCCGTCCAATGGGCGAGCGTCGCGGCGGTGTGGCCCCGCCTCCAAGCGCGATGAATGTGGATTCTTTAAGGAGAGAATTCGGATCAGAAGGCTTCACGCCCCTTTTCCCCGCAATGGCGAGCTCGGCGTTGGCCCCTGCCTCCAACGCGATGAATCGTTTCCTCAGAAAGGAATTCGATCAAAAGAGGCTCACGCCCTTTTTCCACACAATGGCTGACAAGGGGTGGCGTGGCCCGCCTCCATCGCTTTGATCCTAAATCTGCTATACAGGCTCTCTCCGGTTATAAAAGCGCGAGTCGTGTGGAACTTGGAGTAGTAGTGTGGGGTCGCTTTCTCGTCGTGTGTCGTCTCGTCGCTAGTCGTTGTCATTCGTCCGTCGTTGGTGTCACTCGTCGCTGGAATGACACCTTCGCTTTCACAAGCGAAAAGCAGCCAGCATTCCCTCGTCGACCCTGAGCATCAAACAATCCCCCATCGGCTGAGATAGTGCGTGGCCCGTTATTCCCCACCCTAACCGTGTGCCCGACCAACGTGCTGGCACGGAGCACGCCGGAGAGGGCTCACCGACCACCCGGGGCACGGAGTCGGGCGCGGCTGCGCGGACATTGCGGCTTGCCCGCCATCGCGTCACGAGGAGCGGGTAAGACCTTTTCGGTCTCGTGGACCTGGCCGCTCCTCCAGTTCCGCACACATTTTGTCAGGACCCCATCTACCTCCTGCCTATGGGGAGTCTTTCCTGTTTATTTGAATGCATTGATGTGGCCGATCCGACAAGTATAATTGTTTAAGTGTTAAATAATTAACTAGTTTAGTGGCTTTTGCTTTGGTTGCATTTCCTTTTGCTTTTCCCGCATTGATTGCATGGCTGTACATACGTGCATGGTGTGAAATAAAAGTGCTTGCTTTGAACTGTTCCCGTCTCGTTGGTCCTTTCCTCTGTTGAAAGTTCCATCTTGCATCACGTAAGGATTGATAGTGGTTGAAACCCCGATAAGTATCTGAACCGTCAGGTCGACGATAACTCCGCTCGGTTATCCCTGCAGCACGGAACGAGCCGCTTAAGCGGTTCGTGTCCGAAGTCGACCTGCGGCGAGGTACATCGCCGGTCGACACTCGCGCAGGTACTTAGGTAGGTCGAATTTGGCGAGCAACCTATCCTCCGCGGGTGGCAATTGGCACGATCGTGGTGAGGTTAAACCCCACCGTGACTGGCTCCTGGCGTAGTTCAGAGGGTCACGACTGAATTGTCCGTTCCGTGGCGACGTGTCGCGATCGAGTTACGTGGCGATCGCACGCCGGACGGCCAATTCGTACAATATAATATATATTATATAATATATATATATATATATAATATATAATACACACACACCAACACCTACTCGGTCAAAAGTTTTAGAACACCCCATTTTCCAGTTTTACTGAATTAGCAGTTCAACGTCCAGTGATAACTGAAATTTACAAAGCTAAGCGGTAAACTGCCAGAGGTTAAAAAAAAAGTTTGGGTTCCCAAAAACTGAAAAATAATGTAACTTTCAGAGTTGTTAAAAAAGGTCCTTTTCAGAGAACAAGTAGTGGGTTAGCAACTGCAGCTGTTCTGCAGCAATTCAAGTAAATTAAGCCTTGAAAGTTGATGCAAACAATTCCTCCAGGTGTCCCAACTTTTGTTGATTAGTTACAAACCCTCTGTCTGTATAAAAGCAGTGTTGGAACAGACTGTGTTGCTACACCCTCTGAAGCATTATTTGGGCAATATTGCACTGCAGGAAGTAATATATTGCTCTCATAATGGCGAGAAAAAGACAATTAACAAAGGAAGACTGACAGAACATTATAACCCTTGAAAGTGTAGGTCTTTCCTTTGGAGAAGTTGCAAAGTAAGCCAAGGTGTCATTGAGTACATTTTCCTACACCATCAAAAGTCACTTGGAAACTGAAGGAAACTCTGACAGGAAGAGTTCTGGCAGACCCAAAGCCACAACACAATCATCAGACAAGTTTCTGATCGTCAACAGCTTGTGTGATAGGCAGCTCCCAGGACAGCAGCTTCAAGCACAGCTGAACACTGGTCTAAGTAAGGAAGTCTCAATTTCACCTGTGAAGAGAAGACTTCGAGCTGCAGGTTTGACAGGTCGAGTGGCAGTAAGAAAGCCATTGCTAAGATGGCAAAATAAGAAAAAGAAGCTTGCCTGGGCCATGAAGCACCGCCAGTGGACTAATGAAAACGGGAAGAAGGTCTTATGGACCGATGAATCAAAATTTGAAATCTTCGGTTCATCACGCATGGTTTTTGTACCGTCGAGTAGGCGAAAGGTTGGTTCCTCAGTGTGTGACACCAACTGTCAAACATGGAGGAGGAAGCGTGATGATCTGTGGCTCTTTTTCTGGATCCAGAGTCGGCAACTTGCACAGAGTGAGTCACCCTGAACCAAAAGGGTTACCACAGCATTTTCAGCACCATGCAATACTCTCTGGTCTACGCCAAGTTGGTCAGGGGTTCATCCTACAGCAAGATAACGACCCAACGCATACCTCCAGGCGATGTCAGACTACCTTAGAAGAAAAGAACAAGACGGGAGGCTTCATCATGGAATGGCCAGCACAGTCTCCAGACTTAAACCCCATCGAGCTGGTTTGGGATGAACTGCACAGAAAGATGAAAGCAAAGCAACCCACAAGTGGAACACATTTGTGGGAACTTCTACAACAGTGTTGGGAAGAACTTTCCGAACAATATTTGATTTCCATTGAAGAAAGAATGCCACGAGTATTTCGGCGTTATATCTGCAAAGGTGGCTACTTTGTTAAGTCAAAAATTTAGATTAAATTTGTTCAACAAAACGATTCCATGATTTCTTTTTTATCTGCAATTGTTTATTTGTTTTATACTTTAATTTCAGAGTACACTGAAACATAAACTGCTTAAATTTCAGTAAAAACTGGAAAAATTGGTGTGTTCTAAAACTTTTGACTGATGTGTGTGTATATATATATATATATATATATAATATATAATATTATAATATATATACAGTGCTCCCTCGCTATATTGCGGTTCACTTTTCGTGGCTTCACTACATCGCAGGTTTTCAAAGATGAAGAGCGCCTCCAGTGGAAGAGATTTAATGCTCTTCTTGCTGTGCAGTACTACATTCATCATCATCGTCATCTTCATCGTCATCAGTACTGCACAGCTATCGTCATCATCGTCATATCTTCATAGGTCAGTACCCATAATACGTTTTTTTTATATTTTATAGTAAATATAGTATTTTAAAAATTATTTTTGGTCTTAGGCTTTGCAGCCCCATGAAGTCGCATTTCTGATGAAAATTTTTTAATATATTTTTTAAAAATAGCTTATTAAATGTGTGTGGGGAAGGTTAATAAGAGTGTGTGGATGCTGTATAATGGTTTAAAATACGTTTAAAATGTGTTTAAATATATTAAAATAATTAAATAAATATGTGGTTTCTACTTCGCGGATTTTCACCTATCGCGGGTGGGTCTGGAACGCATTAACCGCGATAGGTGAGGGAGCATTGTATGTATATATATATGTATATATGTGTATATATATGTATATATATATATATATATCCATAGCAGGATTTGAAAGGTCCAACTCTACTCAGAATGCTATGTACTGTTTTAGATTTTTCTTTTTAAGGTACAGAACTGATGGATTTCCAGGTTAGATAAAATGAATGATGCTTGGAGGGTTTTGCTGGGGGGATAATGAGCAAAACCGCACATTACAAAACAGATGAAAAAGGTACAACATTCTTTGGAATTGAAGTAAAGGAATTGCATGATGTTTGAGACCTTTTGAAAATAACTTTTAGCTTACATCTGAGTACTAAATGCTTGAGGCAGAATGATTTAAAAAGCATTAGGCAGAGGTTTAATTCTGCAATGTCCAGACACGATTGAGACAAAAGCAAGGAAGAATGTGGGCCCCGCATGGTGCAGGGTGTGAGGCATGAGCTGCTTGACAGGTTTACACGGTGCCTGAAGGCGGTTTGCCGTTGATTAGCTTGAAGTGGACACATGGGCACCTGCATAGGAGGACGATGCTTCAGGTTTTAGTGCGTTTCTGCCACACTTTTGGAAAGGTAGGAATCGTGAACATAAGTTTGCATTTTCATTTGAATGTTGAACAAACTGGAATCCACTTGAAAAGGTCCTTCTTTGATGATGCTTACGCCTAATGATGAACAACAAAGATTGACAGTTTTGAGTGAATCAAATGTAGTATGTCACTGTGGGAGTGCCCCTTGTACAATTCCAGAGGACAAAAAAAATATTATTGAGTTTGAAATTTATTTTTTGTGTATGAGAAATACCCGCTCCCTTCAGGAACATTGACATGTCGCTCTGATTCATCCATGATTTTCAGATGTACATACATACATTCATGCACACATACGGACAGATAATTGCCTTATTTACTATCGTAGAATAATTGAAATTCTGATGATTTCAACATGCCATTTTCTTTTGCAAGCAATTTAAAAAGAAGAGTGAATAGCTCCAAAGACACTTTATTATATTATTCCAATATTGACTCCCAAATATCATGATCAAAGTGCATCTTCGTTAATACCAGCATGAGGATAGTATTGATGTATAATCATAAACTAAGTGAATGTCGGAGGGTGGCAAGTTATTATGAAGGTGTGTAGACACTCGCCTCGAAGCTGTCTTGTGTAGGTACGGATCTCGACCCAACTTTAAACAACTGGCATTTTGGTGTTTCACAGGCAGGGCGATTCATCAGTGAGTGTTCTGTCTCTCGGATGGATGGTAAACCGGTGTCCTGTCTGACAGCATCAGTTGGTGGAAATTAAAGATCCCATGGTGTCTTTTGAGAATGGTGGATGAAGTATCGCTGGCCCCCTGAACAAATTACGAATTCCTGCCCTTTCAGACTGCTGGGAAGGCAATGGGAAACCACCCATCATAACCCTTTCCACGAGCCTGCTGCGGCAGCACTGGCGCTCTGTCCAAGCATGTTGTGCATTCATTGATAAAACTGAACACGAAGTTGACTTGCAATATCGATTTCAAAACAAAATACTCAATCAGCATAAAATTTAAACACATCAAGCAATTTAAATGTAAACCATTAATATTTATTGAACCATATCAGTGTCACGTTTTCTTGATGCACAGTAAATTTAAAAGCTCCACAAAACATTATCAACACCTTACAACTAAGAAACAAGCAAATAAATGAGAATGAGAAACAAGTCCTGGTGGTGGAGTAGCACTTTACATGAAGAACTCCATTTGTCACTCTCCATGTACTGCTCTTACAACTCCCAAACCCCAGGAGTACCTCTGACTGCGGCTTACCCTCTGCTCCCACCTTATGTTTGTCAATGTGTTTTACTGTCCTCCAAACAGTAACTCCTTCATCTGCAGCTCTCTCTCTCTCTCAGATGGCATGGACCAACTTCTAACCACTCATCCCAACTCTGTTTCTCTTATATGTTGTGATTTCAATTGTCACCATTGGCTGGATTAGCATAGTGACCATCCTACGACCATTCAATTGCCTGGGTTAACAATTGAATGGTGACCATTCAATTGTCACCACGCTAATTGGCTGGAGGTTGGCACCACTCTGACCAGGCATGGCACTTCAGCAAAGAACTTCTGTGACTTCATTGGACTATCTGAATCTGTGAACTTTCCCACCTGGATTTCTATCAATGGAAAATCCTCCCTTCTGGATTTGATTATGACAAACTTACCCACTAATGTCTCTTGCTCTTCCTCTGCACCAATTGGTTCATCTGATCACGTGCTTGTGAAGGCCAACATTGCTCCATCCATTCTCGGAGAAGAGCCTCAGCACCGGTGAGTTGAGCAGTACGCTCAAGCAGATTGGCAGGGACTGCAAGCAGCCATCTCTCTTCAGGACTGGTCTCATATATACTGCCCCTGATATTAACTCCCCTGGGAATTCTTACACAGAAATCTACTCATCCTTATGCACAGATTCATCACATCTCGTCTTCAGTTGTAATGTCCATCCTCCCGCCAAACGTACATTGAATCCTGTGGTGAGGCAGTTGTGTTGAAACAACTTGCATTCTCCTCCTGGAAGACAAATTCAACTGAAGGCAACCTCAGATCACTCCACCAAGCCCACATCAAGTGTGTGTTCACTCTCAGGAGAGCTAAACAACAACGTCTGTCCAAACTCAAGATTGAACTTTCAAACTTGTCTCACTCCTCTAAAACCTGGTGGCACCTTGATAAGTCTGTCTCTGGAGTATGCTCCCCCTTCATCTCTTCCCTCTATCCTCTGCTTGTGAGAACGCCAATTTCTTCGATTCTATGTTTGCTTCCAAATATTATGTCCCCAAACTCAAGCTATCTGATCCAACTCTTCCCAGTAGTACCCAACTGCTCCTGTGTATTTTGCACCTGAGAAGGTGGAGAAGTTTCTCGCAACCCTCGTCTCAGATTTTGCTCCTAGACAGGAGAGCATCAGCTCATGTGTCCTAAAAACCTGCTCTGCTGTTCTTGCACTTCCTCTCTCTGCTCTTTTCACCCTTTTCATTTTCCCAAGGTCATCCTCCATATGCATGGAAATGAGCCAACATCACTGCACATAAATAGGTGCAAAAATGGATCCCCTCAACAACAGACCTATTAGTTTACTTCTAATCATCAGCAAGGTCCTGGAATCCATCATCGCAGTTGATATGAAATCCTTCCTTTTCTCCAACAACCTCATCTCAGATAACCAATTTGGATTCAGGTCACATGTCACTCCACATGGACATGCCACATATCTTCCAACAATGGATGGAGACCCTCAATGTCAGACATGGGATGAGGGCCATCTCTCCAGACATAACTCAATTTTTCTATACAGATATATCTTGAGCCTTCAACACAGTCTTGCATCCCACCTTGCTCTCCAAACTCACTGCCTACAGCATCCAAAGCCAACAACATTCTTGGATTATTGACTTCCTCCACTCTCGCAACCAACATGTGGCTCTCAGCAGATCCTTTCATTTTCAGTCCTTGTCAAAGCTGGAGTGCCCCCAAGGCACTGTTCTCGGCCCCATCCTATTCCTAATCTTCATCAAAGATCTCTCTGGCTCTCTGAAAAAGCCCCTTTATCTATTTGTTGATGACTTCACCATGTGCCATGACATCCCTCATCCTTCAGAGGGACAGCAGCTTCTTCCCTATCTTCAGACCTTGACAAAATCACAAGCTGGTCAAACTCTTGGAATTCATTCCTGACAAATATCACATTCTCACTCTTTCTCCAAAAGGAACAGAATGGCAAACCCTCCCTTTTTAATTTTTATTTTAACAATCCTCTCAAAGAAGTTCAGTCACTCAAACTCTTGGGTCTCACTCTCAGCCATGATCTTTCTTGGGCAAACCACATTTAAAAATTGGCCTCCAAAGGCAGTCACCGACTTGGCATCCGACATCACACAAAGTCCTTCTTTGGCACACCTGAACTCCTATCCACCTATAAGGCTCCTTGATGGAGTGCTGCTCTCCCCTCTGGGCTTGCACCCCTTCATCAACTTGACGCCATGGAAACCAAGGCCATCAAAATTATTGTAATCTCCTGCGATGAAACTGAGTCAATGGGCCCATCACTTTCCCATCGCAGACAGGTCGGTTGTCTCTCTGTTTTCTTCCGCCTTTTTTCTGGTCTTGCACCCTCTGCCTTCTGGTGAAACTCCCAAAATCCAGAATCACTGCACATCTCCACTCATTTGTTCCTCTTTTTATGCACCTGTGGAACCAACTTATCCACCCCCTGCATTCTCCCCTACCCCTCATCCTTATCCACATTTTTTTCTTGTCCTATTCCAACCTATTTCTTCCCTTGGTCCTGCATTCCCCTCTTCCCTCTCTCTACTGTTACTTATGTTATGTTGCAACCTGATCAGTTCTGTGTTCTTGCTCTTCCGCAAGCCTTGACTGCAGACGAATAAAACTTTATGAAAACCCGTGTTATCGATAAATATGTATTTCAGTTAAACTGTTGATTCTCTTTATAAGATAATATCTCTGCTGAAAAAGTTTTTAATTTTCAGGTACATTTATTTATTTATTTATTTGTCCTTTAATCCTCTCGTTGCGTATAGTGCACTTCCTTTTCTTCTTCCCTATTTTCTTCGACTTTTTTTGTCGCAGTGAAACGTATCATGCCCAATTAATTTTTAACCATTATTACATTGATTCATTGATCATTTTTCTTGAACTAAATTTTACTTCAATCTGTTTGGGAGACCCACATCCCCAGCAATGTTTGGAGCACAAAGCACCCAAAATACCCGACTTATCCCTATAGTTTGTCTGTACTCCGTGAGGTGTAAATCTCGTAATAACCAAAATCAGGTCAAGTAATCAGCTAATTGGCTTTAATGCTAGGCCTCAGCCACAGATAATAGACTCCCTTGAGAACAGCAAGAGCCTCTTTTTGCATTCAAACAAGACGCTTCTTTAATTACCATCTGGCGTGAAAGACTCTGTACATATAAATCAAACAGCACTCAATGAGAAGATGGCTGGTCTTTTCATATTTAAACAAACATAAGCCTGTTTTTGAACATCTGGAGATGATCACAATCATTTTTAAGTCTTCACTGCAATTCTCTCCCGGAAACCGAAAAGGGATTTGCTCTATTGGGTGTGCAGGCACTTTAGCATGAATGAGAAGCCTTCTCGCATCTTCAAGTTACCCAAACTGTGCTCGAGTGTTATGTACTTACGACTCCTGACATACCATTAAGCGAATGTGGAAATATGGGAGCTGAGATTTCAACACTCAGAAATGTTCTTGCCGTCAATACAGTGAAGTGACAATCCAGCAGACAGGTGGTCGGCCTACTGTGGTGGTAATGGTCGGATGTAATTTTGGGCAAAGCTGCAGGCTGCACTGCTTTGGGAATGCAGATGGGACAGCTGGCTTCACACAAACCCTCAAGTTACAATGATGCCATGCCAGAAACCATCTCACTCAGCATATGCAGCATTGTTATCCAACTTAGCTGTTTTCCTTCATGGTAAACTAGCAGATACTTTTATAATTATACCTTGTTTTAGAAGAAATTCAACATTTAAGATTCAAGCTAAAATAAAATTCATGACACTCAATTCTCCCCAGTAAATAAACATTGAACCATGTGTGTTGCATTACATGATCTATGTCCTAGTTTTTAATGACATGGGAAGTGAAAGCTATTTTCAGCCTGAAAACTTGCTGGATTGAACACTTTCACAGGCAGGGCTAGGGTTTGGGTTAGGCTTTTGCAACAAGCTTATTTATGAACATAAAATCTCTTTTTAAAGGGAGGAAAATTAATGATCTCAAGTCATTATTTGTTCAACGTTCAAATTATAATGCAATGACTTTATGATGTCATAAGAGACTAATACAATCTGTATGGGGTCTGTCTTGTTTATCGAGCATAAATATTTATTTGGATAAAGATAAAACACAACAACAAATTCTACACTCTGATTATTTCTGAGACAAGCTGTGGTAGTTGACAAGAAATTAACGTTCAAACAGGTAAAAAAAAAAGACACAAAACGTCATAGCCCCCGTTGTTTTAATAATTTCACTGTACGGAGTTAAAGGGCGAGCTGATATTTATGTACAACTAAAATGGCTACCAATCTACCAGTCGGCCATCTTTGATCAGATTACAAAATAAAGTGGAGTGCACGTGTACGCCCTCATGTACTGTGCTTCTGCCAAGTTTGAACAAAATCAGACCATGCACGTCTGAGACATGGTTGGGGTCACATTCAAGTACCAAAATGGCCACCAGTCGGCCATATTGGATCTGATCTCGAAACAAAATGAAGTACTTATGCAAACCATCATTCTTTATATGTCTGCCAAGTTTCAACATCATTGGTAAATGCATGTCCGAGAAATGGTTGAGGACGTGTTCAACATTAGGTCTTTTACAACTAAAATGGCCACCAGTCGGCCACCTTGGATCTGATCTGGAAAGAAAATGATGTGCTTATGTAAGCACTCATTCGTTATCTGTGTGCCAAGTTTGAACAACATCGGTAAATGCATGTCCCAGCAACGGTTGAGGACATGTTCAACATTTGGGTTTTTTAACAACTAAAATGGCCGCCAATCAGCCATCTTTAATCGCGAAACAAAATGATGTGCATATGTATACTATCATGTGTTGTTTTTTTTTGCCAAGTGTGAATAAAATCGGTCCATACATGTCCAAGATATAGCTGTGGACGCACACAAGGACACGAAAATCGAGACCAAATCATTAAGCCCCAATTAGGGACTAAGTCCAATTGGGACTAATGAAAAAGCAGTAGCACTGTACTACAAGTGTGATGTGCAATATAACAAAAGCAAAAAAAATCTGCATTTCTCGACGATTTGTACAGAAAGGTGGGGACAAGATGCCCCTGCCAAGAAAGGTGGGAAGATGTTACCCCTCCTGTCATCTACTCAGTCATAGTTATACATTAAGTATCTTGAATGGCTCAGAGGGTTCTTTGGCTGATGGTATAGCAGGGAATTGTAAATGAGAAATGTTCAGTATACCAATTGAACGGTACTCGGTAGAGCGCATACCTCTGCCAAAATGAACACATTACGTTTTGTATCCAACTGATAGGCTAGATCTGCATCTGGACCTTAACAAACATCAAACTGGCTTGTTCTTGTCACCTGCCAAAATCATCCACAGGTTTCATACAAATATGTCCATAACTTTTTGAGATATGCTATATATCGTTTCAGCCACATCTCTCAATGGTGAAGAATCCTTAAATAAAAAAAGAATTCTCATGTCTGGATGCAGATGTTCAGAAAAATCTAATCAATTTATTCTTGTCACACACCCAACCTGTCCACCAAATTTAGTCAGAACCCATCCAGAACTTTCTCAGATGTAATGCTCACAGACAGACAGACAGACAGACAGACAGGCAGACAGGGGTGAAAACATAACCTCCGTCCACCTTCATTGGTAGAGGTAATGAGGAAACTTTTATAAATATCACAAGATATTTATAAAAGTGAAATAATCACATTTTGGAGGCCTGCGAAAGAAAATGTGGAGCCTCTTCAGATTATTATTCAATTGAATTCAGCATGGGATTTAAATAAATTAAATTCAAATCAATTGGAAGACCAAATCGATAGAGCCTTCGAGTCATCAGAAGGAACCTGAAAAAGCAAAAAAACAAAGATGGAGGCGGTCGTCGACATGAACCTGGATAGGATGCAGGTTTCAGCTGCTACTCCTCTACCATCAAATCCATCCAGGCACAGCCAAGTGAGCCTTATTTTTAAAATAAAAAAAAATCAAAAAGAACGCAAATTCAAAAAATCAAATAATTCTAGCTGCTAGACCGTGTGTACAATCAGGTTGAAATTTAAAACATATATTCCCCATCACTACTAGATCATAATTGTGGAGTTGCATGTCGATCGATGAAGCAGTTCAAGAGAAAGAATGTTTTTTTAAAAAATGTTTTCATTCAATCCAATATGATTGCTAGACCAAGTGACCAGTCAATTATTCGTGAACACTCTCGTATCCCCAAGACTTACGGAACATGTGTGCGAAGTTTCCCCTCGATCTGTCTAGCCGTTCTGGAGAAGATGTTCAAAGGTTTTAGGTTAAATCCAACATGGCTGCCTCACATCATGGGGTGGGAACGTTTTGTTCTGCACGGATAGGCGGTCATACCTGTAAAGTTTCACCTCAATCTGTTCAGCCGTTTCAGAGAAGATTTTGGAAGGTTTTTTTTTTTTAAAATATGGCTGCTGAACTCGTAATCATTTTTTTCTGTTGACCAATTTATTCCGAGATGACCCTCAAAAATTAATCAGATGTAGCATTCTACTTATGCAGTTATGATGTCATAATGAAGCCACCGATGAGATCATAAAAAAAAAATCACACTTGTTCCCCATGGCGAGGACCTGCCATGTGCCAAGATTCAATTTTTTTTTCCATGGTGTGGTTTCAGAGATACAGAGGTCCAAAGTTTTTCCTTTTTTTCCAACATGGATGCCACAGCACGTGACCTATGACGTCAGGATTATCATTAAAATATTCTACATGAGTAGTCACTCCTATGGTGAAACGTTCTTGTCAATCTGACAAGCAGTTGCAAAGAAAAACCATACTCATGTTCTGTGTGGACAAACAAACAAACAGACAGACAAACAAATGGACACAAATGCAATACCCTCTCCTCTGGTGAGGACAATACAAATACCATAAGAAAAAGAAGAAGAAGTGCGTATTTGAAAAGTTTTGGAATTTAATTCAGCATGAGTGTTGGAAGTGGGGATGTGAGCGGCATGGTGTCCAATATGGAAGATGGGTGAAGGGATGATCTAGTGATCTTCTTTCGTATACAGCACAAGGCTGCTGGGTAGCATCATTGGCTGAGGGTGCGGTTGAGCTGCTGATGCAATGCCCTCTGTTGGTTAGAGCAGGAATTTGGGAATTTGCCCATGGTGCTGGTGATAGCCCGCCTACTCTTTTCAAAGGACACCGTGGGATCTTTACCATCCAAATAATACCGGCAGATGGGACACGCAGTTTAACATCCATCTGAAGGGACGTCACACACATTGATGAATCACCCAGTCTGTGAAACACCAGGTTGACAGTTTATAGCTGGGGCGAGATTTGATCCCAGGCTAAGCAGTTAAGAGGCGAGTGTGCGTACCTTAAGGCGATCCTGCCAGCCGGATCTAGTCACGCCTAGACATCACGATGTCATGCAAGAAACTCACTTGAAATTCCTCTATAAGACAGGACCATATCATGAAGAACGATGCAGTGCTCTTGGTAAACACTGCTAGGCTGGCATGATTAGGGCATACAACTCGAACTGGGGACCATAAGTAAAAATCAAATGAAATTCGTTAATAATTTTACTAAACAAATATGCAGTGAAAGACAACGATCATTGTAAATTCATTGAAAACGAATGAACTCTTTCAGAGAGAATCGTAAGTCTGTGGACGGAGTGCCGAAACGAAGATGGAGCAGTGGTCAGCGCCTCCGAAGCAGAAGGTATATAAACCGGGAGCCAAGGATGAAATGATTATATTATCCATTTAAGACCATGAGATTATGAAGCAGCCAGAACAGTTGGGATAATCTGGCCAAGCAGCCGAAACTGCAATCTGATATCTTGAAACAACCTGCAGCAAAATCTACGTCTGTCTAAGCCTTTTCCCTGACGCCCAACTGGAACCGCCAGTCTGGCCACAAAATTGCCCCCTGGGAAGGACAAGTCGCATTCCATTGGCACAGAGGCTAAAGATAAGGAAACATCACTGCAGTTTACTGGAGGTGCGTTTATGAAAATGCCAATCATATTACCATTTTAAACAACATGCGACTTAACCAATTTGCTCTTCACACTGTGCTCAACAACTTCAAAATGTTTTGCAGAGTACTGTAATCTCTACCACGAGTTATTGGACAAATGCCAGTTTTATGTACCTTCTGTTTGTGCTTATCAAAAAAAAGGAAGGTAAAGTAAACACCACGCACACCTGGACACCAAGCTTATGTTACCTGCATTAACTGGCAAAGCAAAAATTAACGTTTTGTAAATAGTATTCACGCATTCAGTTGACGTGTCACAAAATCAATCTTACAAAATGGATTATGCACAAAAGTTATAGCCCTGTAATTATTACATTGTTGCTCCAATAAATATTGTTCTCTCATTGCGCTGACCTAATAGTGTAGTTTGTTTTGCTATAATGAATAATAATCCACTTCAGCTTCATGACAACGCGCATAATACAACTGTTGACAAGTTGTGGTCCACATGACCGAACATGTGCTTGAGCTCTCTAACTCCGGAACTGCCTGGAACCTGTTTCAGATAACAAATGCTTGAGGTTCATTGAACTTATTTAACTGCATGAAGTCCTTAAATGCTCAAGGTTCATTTCCCTTAAAGTTATTTTTTTTCTTCAGAAATGATGAACAATGTGAGGTCATTGAAACTCAGGAACTAATTGAAACCTGCACGACTGAATATGCTGTATATTGCAGTTGTGGTGAGAAGAGTGTGCTAACCACTGTGGGAAGCGAAGTAAAGCTGACGCTTCAGGTGTTAGCCCTTCATTGGAACAGGAGAGGTTCATCCTCCTTTATCTTGTGCGTAATGCCATGCAGTCTGGAAGCCATAGTTGAGCTTCTTTAGATCCCGAATGGCTCAATAGGAGCAGGTGGTTTCAGCCTCCAACTTCATATGATTGTAATTTTCATGTCTACCTCTTCGGAACCTTTTAAGATTATAGACAGGACAGTTTACAACAGACAAATTCTCAGAATCCACATGCCAATTGCTGGTGTGGCAAGTTGTTCCTGGGGTGTGCATTTGATATAATGGCTCAAGGAGGCATGGTCAGCTCACTTAGGGAGTGGGACGTGTTTGCTCTGTGCTAATTTCGGCGAAATAGCCACAAACAGGTGTTTGAGAATGTGCCCCATCCACACGCAAGCTGGCCCGAACAGGTCAAGAATGTAATAATGTTCTCATGCCTAAAATGCTGCAGTATGACCTACCTTGTAAGAAGCTCTCCTGAGCAGCAGCATCCTACTTTTTTCAGCCTGATTTATCCTTCCTTTAATTGCTCTGTTTAAATACATAATGTGAGTGTCCCATAAAAATTTCAATAGCACTTGTAGACAGAGTCAAAACATTGACACAGGTTGAATGCTGGTGGTGAAGTGCTGGTGATTCACTGACGTATTCGAGTTCAACAACCCACATATAATGAGTCATGACATATTGAGTTCAGATTTCAGTCGAACTCATTACATTCCAATTGTGCTTCTGAGTTGAAGTCCAACAAATTAGGAAGTTTCAGTCAGACTAAAGCTTGAGTCATATATCAGAGTCCTATATCACAAATGTGCTCACTTGCCAGTAAAGCCTCATTTGATAGAATTTTAAATGGTTTGTACACATTTTCACAGTTTGTCAGAAAGTTTTTGCTGAGGCCTGATGGGAAGTAGTTAAGTGACCCATTTTCAGATCTAAAACTTCTTGTCTTGTCAAAAAGAGTTTTATATTGCTATTAGTCTGTGAGAATGAAAAAGCAGCATTTATTTGTTTGAGTCTTCAATATTGCATTTCTGATAATCCCATTTTATTCTCAGGTGTGCAGTACCAGGTGACAATTCATGAGATTTCTTGTTGATTCAGTACCAAGTACCAACATAGGCGATGTAATTTCTTATCTAGAATGACAAGGATTATGTTGCAGCTTCAATACACATACATGTGGACATGCAAAAGTACAAAAATATACACGCAAACCGGTCTGTTTGCTTGTTTGTTCCTTTTATGTCTCCAAACCCTTGGGCCAATATCCACGAAATTTGTGAGACATCATTATTTTCACACGAGGACTGTCAAAGTTACAATAAAAACTTTTAAATTCTTCATCAAATCGATATAAAAACATGAAATTATTGCTTACAATGACAGTGTAATCTTTTGGCTGAACATGGACGTGCAGTCCAAGATCCTCCACTCTCCATATCGTGTTTGTGTTCCTCTTATTCTTTGCACAAATTAGCAAAGCAAGTGGACAAACTCTTTTTGCCGACATAACATTGGGTCCGTGGAATAGATAAATGTCGCTTCTAGTATTCGGAGATGCATTATACTTCGTCCTCTACCCAACATCTTCAATGCATCCACATTATAATGATCAGCACAGTTTGCATTCTCAGTCAAATGCTGTCCAATAGCAGATACACACGATGTTGGATGTTGTGGGGCACATTTTCCTGGCATGACATTCCCTTCGAAGGCAAGGTCAATGCCAATCACTACTTAATGGTACTGAGTGATCATCTTCACTCCATGTTGCAGCATTTCTTTCCTGCCGGTAGGGGTATGTTCCAGGATGACAATGCCCCCATCCACAGAGCACGTGGTTGCCCAATTGTTTGATGAGGATGACACTGATGTTACCCATTTGTCATGGAATTCTTAGTCACCATATCTGAACCCAATAGAGTATTTATGGGATATTCTGGAATAACGCCTGAGACAGCATTTTCCACCTCCATCAAACAGGTGTGAGATGATTGACGTTCTCATGGTAGATTGGTGCCGCATCTATCCTGCAGAATTCTAGACGCTGGTGGATTCTAAGCCATGGTGCATACAGGCTGCACTGGCCGCACACGGTAGCCCAACACCCTATTTAGTAAATTTACATTTGTGTTTGCATTTTTTTGGCCACTACCTGTATATATATATATATATATTGTGCATATTCAAGACTGGTCACTGTGTACATGTGACAACAATATGCCAAGCACTCCACACGTCTGGCCTGTGGCCTGTATGGTTGCGTGGCAAAAAGGAAGCCATTACTCAAAACAGCCCACATTGAGTCCCATTTGAGAAATGCAAAAAACCACTCTGGAGATTCTGAAGACATGTGGTAAAAAGTTTTGTGGTCTGATGAAACCAAGATGGGACTGTTTTTGCCTAAATACAAAACGTTACATTTGGTGCAAACCCAACACAGCACATTAACCAAAGAACACCATCCCTACTGTGAAGCATGGTGGTGGCAGCATCATGTTACGGGCAAGTTTCTCATCAGCAGGGACTGGGGCAGTTGTCAGGATAGCAGTGAAAATGGATGGAGCAGAGTACAAAAAAATCCGACATGAAAGTCTGCTGCCCTCTGCAAGAAAGCTGAAATTGGGATGGGAGTTCACCTTTCAGCATGACAATGAACTGAAGCACACAACAAAAGCTACACTGGAGTGGCTAAGGAACAAAAAGATAAATGTCCTTGAGTGGCCCAGTCAGAGCCCTGACCTAAATCTAATCAAAAATTTGTGGCATTACTTGAAGATTGCTGTCCATCAACGTGCCCCACACAACTTTACTGTGTTTGAACAGTTTTGTTTAGAAGAATGGGCAAATATTGCCCAATAAAGGTGTGCAAAGTTGGTAAAGACCTATCCCAACAGACTCACAGCTGTAATTGCTGTCAAAGGTGCTTCCACCAAGTATTAATTAACTCAGAGGGGTGGACACTTATCCAACCAAGATATTCTAGTTTTGTATTTTTAATTAATTCTCTGAAATTTGTAGAATTTGTTTTTCACTTGGAAGTTGTGGGTTATGATATCTAAATAAAGATGGAAAAGTCTAATTTAATGCAACTTGATTCCAGGAGAGAAGGCAACAAAAGGTGAAAATTTTGAAAGGGGGTATAGACTTTCTCCAGGCACTATTTCGCCCTTCTTCGACCCCCCCGCCTACCATCCCTGCCATCGCTGCCTGCTACTTTGCCTAGTAAGAGCTCATCATTGACTAACTCCCAAAGCTTTCTGGAAATGGGAGGTCTTACGTGCCTGTCACTTTGAGATGATTGATCACTTTCTGCTGCACGAGTGTGAACTCAGCACTTTGGGCTATCATGGCGAGTCCATGTGTGGCGTGTGAGAAATAGCTTAAGTCCAGAATGTGGAGAGGAAGGAACATATACTGAAGCTAACTAACAATCACAACACATGTCTATCCACATGAATGCAGCCTATTCTTAAGAGATAAAAGGAATACGATGAGATAACTAAGACTATTCTTTAAATGCTGGTGCGTCGTTCTTCCTGGGGGGGGGGTTCACAACTGTCACACTATATATAACAAACCTCAATCACGTCTCTCACCCGTAATTTGAGGAAATAACCAATCAGCTCTCACATCATTAATTACCCCAGGTGGCTAGGATTTCAATAAATTAACCCCCATGCTTTTCCAGCCAAAGAAAGCTGCCAAAAGCAACCAAGAAAGCTGCACAAGGGAAAGCCTTTGTTGTTTCAAACCCTACTTGGGTTTTCTACAGCTGCAGACATTCAGAAGTACCGCATACATGACAATGTCTTTACATAGAAGAGCAGGGGGATTGATGTCATTTCTTCCTCTCGGTCTTCAAGAGAGGCTGTTCATCACCATCTGAGATCATTCAATTTAAATGAGATGTGACAAGGAGCTTTGAGTTGGCAGCCTCTCTGACAAAAGCAGAAGAATGAAAAACTGTATATGATGTGGTGTTCTGAGAGCTAAAAAAGCAGAACACATGAATTAAAATGGGTTCTTCAAACAAGCTAAAACTGTGCTTTTTCGCCTGCTTTCCAAACTGCAGAAACACTATCTTGAAGTAACAAGTCGATATCCTCGATGACTTCCACACTAAATCTTCAAATTTACTTTTTATCCAAATCTTCTCTCCATTACAGTCATTTTTATCGTCTTTTAATCATCTTTGGGCTGTTTTCGTTGAAATATTTTCTTTCTGGATATATTTGATATATTTAAAAAAATTAAAAACCTTGGTGTATTAGGTACGACCGGGTTTGAATGTTTCCTCGCTATGCCATTGTCCACGATCCATGACTCAACTGCTGCAGCACAGCGTGAACGACCCTCTCTCTCTCTCTCTCTCACTGTTTCAATGATCTCTTCTCTTCTGACATCCTGAGCAACCATTCTTCCTCACCCAAAGCGTAAATCTGATTGGGCCAAACATGCATGAACCAACCAATTGGCACACGACTAGCTGAGTGATGTCCTGAAGACCACCGTGCATGACAGAAGCCGTTAATCATTGTATTTCCAGACAAACCTCAGAGTTTGAATGCAATTGGACAAAATGCACACAAATGAACCAATACACTTGTGACTGGCCAAGTGACATCCAGCACATCATGTCAGACAGAACGAGTCAACTCAACCATAACTACTCCTTGGAGTGATGCGTCAAAGATGGGTAATTAGAGAAAAGATAGCTCATCTGATAATGAAACACAGGGGGATTAAAGGGATGAAGTGGTGCTATCCAAACACTCAGTGCGGTAATTGATGACAAAGCTAATCTCAAAACACACACACACACACAAAATATAGCTAACCAGCTCTTACTCCTCCATGAGCCTTGACACTGTATACAAAAAATATAGATTTTGTTATCAAATTATGCCTTCTTTCAGACCATTTTCGTCACAATATATATTTGAGATATTAAAAAAATAGAAAACCTTGATGTATTAGGTACTATTGTGCATATCTCATTCAGAAAATTCTCGAATACCCCTCATGTATTACGGAAAATGAATGTAAAACTTACAGTTGGTTGACAGGTATGAATATGGGGAAGTAAATTGAATCAAATATCATGAGTTCTAACTGCAAGATGACACTATTCCTACATTACTTTTCATCCTAAGAAGTTATAAAACAAAAGAATATAAATGAGATGTGACAAGGAGCTCGAGTTGGCAGCCTCTCTGAAAAGAATCAGAAGATTGAAAAACTTCATGTGATGTGGAGGTTTGAGGGAGAATACATGAAAGCACAAAAAGCAGAATACATGAATTAAAATGGGTTCTTCAAACAAGCTAAAACTGTGCTTGTTAGCCTGCTTTCCAAACTGCAGAAACACTACTCTTGAAGTAACAAGTCGATATTCTCGATGACTTCCACACTAAATCTTCAAATTAACTTTTTATACATATCTCTCCATGACAGTCATTTTTACAGTCTTTTAATGATCTGTAAGTTAAACATAATTCCTTTTCCTCTCTTTGTTGAAATACACATTGGTTTCCACTCATTTGAAGCATAATATATATATATATTGTTTTGAAAAGTTTTGAAGTGAATATCTTATACTTTATTACCGAGTTGGAGCGTTCTCATGCAATTTCATGGAAGTAACCAGGGCATCTTAACCTTTACAAACACTTACATTGCCAGTTTCACGTTGATGACAAAATGTTGAAGCAGTGCATGATGTCATAAAAATTTATTAGCTGTTTAAAAAAACTTTAATTTTACAATTTAACAAATTTATTTACTTAAAAAGCTGTGCATGATAAGACGTTATAAAAGTTATAAATTAAAAATTTACAAAATGATCTGACATGAAATGGCAATGTATTTGCCAATTTAAATCAGGAACGATAGTTCTTCTGATGAGTGGACCGCTATTGTCGACATGGTAAAGATGTACCACTTGTCACGGTCCACATCATCACTTTACGTTGAATTCCTATTTCTACCAATATAGGCCATGGGTAGGTCTTAGTAGAGTCCAAAATCCAGGATACGTGGGAAAATCATGGGGAACTAGATGTCTATACGTTTTTCACAAGGTCTTGGTTGGTAGAATGAAATTTGCTTCAGCAGATTTTGATCAGCAGATTTTGAGATATTCACCAATAAAGGCACACAAGATCAGGGGTAATGTACAATATCGAGAGATTTTTTTTGTTTTTGAGAAAACAAGTAATAACGAAAGCTTAGTACATTATTTCGCATGGCAATGAATAGTTATGTGCAGCATTTTTATCAATAGTTCTGCTACACTCATCATAAGATGGCATGCTTTTAGTTTCCATTTGTTTTCCTGTTTGAGAGCATCCCTGACAATGAAAATTACCTTATCAACCTTACTGAAAAACTCAAATGCTATTTAAACTATGTAAACAAGTAAAAAAGACATAAAATGTCATAGTCCCCGTTGTTTTAGTAATTTTGCTGAATGGATTTAAAGGGATAGCCCACATTTATGTGCAACTAAAATGGCTGTCAGTCTTCCAGTCAGCCATCTTTGATCATCTCGCAAAATAAAGTTAGGTGCAATTTTATGACATTGTGTTCTGTGCTTCTGCCAAGTTTGAACAAAATCGGACCATGCATTTTCAATCAATGGTTGTGGACCCGTTTAAGTAACAAAATGGCAGCCAGTCGACCATCTTGAATATGATGTTGAAAAAAATGATGTGCCTATTTAAGCCCTCATTCGTTATCTGTGTGCCAAGTTTGAACAAGATTGGTAAATGATGCATGTCCATCCGAGAAATGGTTGAGGACGTGTTCGACACCGTGTGGTGGGGGGGTTTACAACTTAAATGGCCGTCGGTTAGCCATCTTGGATCTGATGTTGGAAAAAAGCGATGTGCGTATGTATAACATCATGTGTTGTCTTTTTGCCAAGTACGAAAAAAATTGGTTCAAAGACGTCCGAGATATGGTTCCGGATACACACGCACAAAATCCATAAGCCCCCATTTCGGACTAAGTCCAACGGGGACTAATGAAACATTTTAAGAAGAATACAAAACACAACACAGGAATACAAACTTCTTGCAGCATATAAATTATCACTAGTATGCTACACATCTCACTACTTCTTCATTAGTCACTTACAGTATATAGAGGAAATCATCGTTATCGACTCGGATGCAGATAGACATGATCCCGATTCCAAATCTGTTTTGTCAGCAGGGGAATGCTCACATCTGACAGCAAGCTGGTTGAAATGTTCAGGCAGAGGTGGTTTTCCACAAGTCCATGACAGGTCATCGACAGATTCATCTTGAGGGGAGTCAGTGCGCTTACTAGAGATAAAAGAAAGAAGCAATGAAGACGGTGCTAAATACTGGGATTGTCACAGTTTTGAGGCTAAGCAGCCGAGGACCTTTTCAACCACTGCAGAAACTTAGTAAGCAATGGATTTGGCTCTTCTTTTTCCTTGAGGTCTCCAACTTGAGGAGGCCAAGCTTTGGTTTTGTTTGTGATAATACTTCCTTCAATTATCTGGCAGTTAAATGACTAGGTGTTCATCGCTGATACCCCATGCATTTGTGGCGGCCTCAATGTAGTTTCCCCCAGCAGCTACTCACCTCCGTCCATTGGAGTTTGGGGTAGCACTCATCATGCTCCACACATTATGATTTTTATCTCGACGTGATTGTACTTGCCTTCTGGTTTCTTGGTTTGCATTTGTGGGAACAATTGTCTGAGTAGCAGACAGGCTTTTTGTTCTTTGTGGATTATGTGGTTTTACCAGGAGAGACACAATCCACCGCTGATGCTCGCCATTACAGCCAGGAGGTACTATTGGAATATATATGCGTATACTTTGATTCCATAGTCAGACAGTTTGGCGAGCAGGGCAGAATGCCAGACTGTATCAAAAGCTCGAGATATGTCCAGAAAGACGGTCTTAATCTCATGTTTGATATTGAGGGCCTCCATCCATTGCTGGGAGAGTAGAAGCTGCATGTCCAAGGTAGAGTGACCAGGTCTGAATCTGCATTGATGAACTGAGGTGAGGCTGTTGGAGAAAAGGAATGATTTAATATCTTCTGTGATGATGGATTCCATGACCTTGCTGATGATTCAAAATAAGTTAATTGGTCTGAAGTCAAGGGGATCCGTTTTTGCACCTTTTATATGAAATGGTGGGATGTTGGCTGATTTTGACGTATATGGTAGATGACCTATGGTAAATGACAGGGTGAAAAGGGAAGAGAGAGGAAGCGCAGGAGCAGTAGAGCAGGATTTTAGGACATAGGGAGCTGATGCCGTCCGGTCCAGTTGCAGAGTCAGAGTCGAGGATTGCCAGAAACTTTTCCCCTTTCTCAAGTGCAAAAGATACAATCCAGAAGCCGCTGTATCCAGCCCCTATCAACAAACAGGGCAGGATGAGGTTGAAGTTTGAGGGGGCAGGATGAAGGGGGAGCAGAAGAGGGGCATGGTACTGTACCGACGTGGAGGAGTTTGACACCATGAATTGACATGAAGGGGAATATTTTTGTTTTGTGCGCACATAGCCTTTGCAAAATTGATTCCTCATGGTCCCCTGGGGGGGTTCGGAGGGAAGGTTGAGGTGTTGTCAGAATTGCATGTGCTCGTTTACTCACAGCAAAAATGTAATTGGCCACAGGTGTGTGTGTGTGTGTGTGTGTGTCACTGTAGGAGGGTAATGCAATCATCCTATGGGCGATGTGCTCATGCTGGCAAATATAGAAAACGAGACTCATCTCATTGGCATCATTTGCACAGATGTCATCCAGTGTGGAAAAAACAATAATTTTTGGAATATGTTCATCATCACTGGAAGTGCAGATGTGCCAACACAAATGTGGCATGGCAAAGGCACAAGTAAGGTAGATTTGACATCAACCCACAGAGAGGCAGACATAATCATGGCCCTACAAGTAGTTCATGCTGTTACACAATGTGGGTGCAAGAATTTGAAAGTGATATGTGATGACACTGATGTATTTGTACGACTTGTCCACAACTACTGGAACCTCGGTATGTCTGCCACAGTCACTATAGAAGCAACCATTGGGGATAGAATGCTGGTAAGCATTAGCAAAATTATCAACAAACACCAAGACATTCTACCATATCGACTGGCACCACATGCTGCCAGTCAATATGGTAGAATGGATGTGATACTGATGCCCAGTGACATGGTATTGGGAAGGCAACAGTTTTGAAGAAGCTAAAATCAGGAGTTTGTCTCAACAAGGTGGGCCTGGTAGATCCAGATATGGAAGAGGTTTTGCAAGGAGCAACTTTCCTCAAAAGTAGCTGTTATGTATTCCCAAGTCAAAGCATGACAGCAAGCAGAATAAAGGCATGGTGTGCCAAGACAGCCAAGGCATGTAAATCAGAACCACAGTTGGCCTCCTTTTTGCCTACAACCGAAGCATTTCAGGAAAATGCTGAGCATGCTCACTTCCAAGCAATGCCATGGCTTTCAGCACCATTTGCAAGCCCACCATCCCAACATGTTTTGCGTGGACACGTGATGAGGAAACCAAATCATTGATCCCTGTGGGAGTCCCATCTAATGTTTCAGCTGCTGTACATGAAAGTTTGGAAATGATCAAGTGTTCTTGTCCATCAGATCAACCATGTGCTGCCAACAGATGTAGCTGTTCAGCAACAAAATTTGCATGCACCCTGATTTGTAACTTCCGAGGGAAACCCGATCTATGCTACAGTCAGCAAACACAGGAGATTTTATCATTATCTGATGATAACGACGAACATGAAGATGGGGAGTTTGAATATAGTACTTAAAGCAGAAATAATACAAGTGGTTGAATTTAACAGTCCCAATTAACTTGCATCATTCGATGATCAGCATTGAAGACCTGCTCAGGTCTAGATGTTGTGTTATAGTTTGACATGCAAATTTTCTTTCTCTATCATGGAGTATGGTGGTACTCCATATAGATGGATGATATAGGAAAAAAAATGGCCACCCATTCAAATGTGTACACAATGATACGGTCATAAACTACTATAGAAGTCATAAGCATTTAAAAGCCAAACCTTTTATTCTCGAGCGTTTTCTGAACTACCAAGATTTTAAAAGACACCAGAATACATTGGTAAAGTACCATAGTGGGAGATCACTAAAATGCCAATTTGTACTTCTTCTTGTAGTTCTTCTCCTCTAAGAAAAACAATGTAAAACTGTAGCCCGACTTACCTCAATAACTGCTGAAGCTATGATGGTGATTCCAACGCGAAGAAGTTACTTTGTGTCTGGGCTAGAGCACGCAACCCAAAATTTAAAAATATATAGAACATTAATAATTTTATTCGGTAAAGAAATCGAACATAAATGTGGACCCAACCAAAGCAGGCCAGGATTGTAGGGGAGGGGAGGGGAGTGGGAAGTGGACAGTGGACAGAACCATTCCAAAAGTGGACAGAACAATTCCAAAAGTGATACATATCCAACCCATCTGCCAAATCAATTGAAACGAGAATTAAAACAATTTGTCATGAGTATAAGCACCTTGGGGTTTCCTTCCTTTTGGTGTACGTATGTTGTTTGTGGTGACGAATCCAGCCTGTTCTCTCATGACTGCAATCCAAGGTTTCTCATGACTTCACACATCTGAACGATCATATCAGTTGGCTACCACTTGAATGGATCTTTGTCAGTCGGGGTCTGTGACTTCTGAGTGATGTTACAATGACCACATCAACAATGTAACGTTTTTGAAACTTGTATTTCAAATAAACATTTCCAAAGTCAAATGAGGAAGTTCACCATTACATGCAATGTCCAACTCCAATTCCCACGTTGGGTTGTTTCCACCCAGTGTCTCTATCTTGCCGGCTCAACTCACGCATGTTCACCTCGTCCACCAGGGCTGTTGAACGATTGAGTCTTGTCACGTTGTTCTCTCTCGTATGTTGGCCAGTCCAGGATGATTGAAGAGCTCAAAGGAATTATTTCCCAATACACAATCTTAAAGAATTTTAATTAACCTGATTATAATCAGCTCCAGGCGCTAACAACTGCTCTGGACATTAACACTTTGCTCACTCATCAAAGATAAATGGAGCACGGGGATGATCAAAACATGTTTCGTCACATGTCACCCGTCTCTCCACACCTCCTTCTCGCAGGTTTATATAGTATCACAGAACGATCTCATGCCTTCCGGCAAATGTGATTCTCATCCATACTGGAAGGTTTACCGGAGAATGTTCCAGCACCTTCATAAATCTCACCAGGCAGTTTACAGTACAATACTGCCATCTACATTCAAAATTGGCTCATTACATCAAGCAGTTTATTACAATTCACCGATCCATGCAAAACAAAACTCATAACATCTAACCATCAATTTTAAATCATTCATTTACAGGCATTTACGAATGCTTACTCACAAATACCACAACATCTAGATTTTAACTGACAAACAAGCCCCGCCTTTAGAAAAATATTAGTGCAAATACATATTTTTTAAACAGTTAATATTGGAGGGTGGAAAGCAAACCAAAAAGAAACAATCACAATCGACTCATACAATCAGATCCCACATTATCGGATCCCTTATTGGCTTGAATACAGATCTGATAGTTCTGTAGGAATAATGCCCACCGCATTATCCTCGCACTGTCAATCTTACACTTCTGTATGTATGACAGGTGCTGATGATCAGTCTGCATGATGAACTCTCATCCATAGATGTAGTTCTGGAATTTCTTAACAGCAAAGATAATAGCGAGACATTCACGTTCTATCACGGAGTTGTTCCTTTCCCGGGGCAGAAGTTTTTTGATTGTATACGAAACAGGAAAGACTCTGTTCTCATATTCCTGCAACAACACCACTCCGATTCTGACATCAGATGCATCCGCTTGCACGATGAATGGTCTGGCAAAGTCGGGATCCGTAGTACAGGGGCCTTGCAAAGAAGGTTCTTGATCCTTTCAAATGCCCTCTGTTGGGGTGACTCACACGGAATGTGGTTGGGCTGACCCTTTTTGGTGGAGTCAGTGAGGGGTACAAATTAATCTGTGTAGTTTGCTATGAGTCTCTTATAGTACCCTGCCATGCTCAGGAATGATCTAACCAGTCTTTTGGTTGTCGGTACTGGGCCATTTCTGATGCAGGTGAGTTTCTCTTTTTCCATCTGTACGTGACCCTTTCCCACTCGGTGTCCCACAAACTCCAGTGTGTGAAATCCTATTTAACACTTGGAAGGCTGAGGACTGAGGAGTCAAACCGGCTTCCCTGACCCGCTCAAAGAGTTGCCGCAGTGTTTTTGCATGGTCTTCCAATCTGACTGTGTGTGTCAGGATGTCATCCACGTAGTGGTCGATGTTACACAAATCATGCAGCATCTTCCTCATCATTCGATTGAAAGTATGCCACTGAACTTACCAAGTCAAGTGGCATCTTTTTAAATTGGTAGCAGCCATCTGAGGTTACGAATGATGTCTTTTCCTTTGAGACTTCCTCCATAGGAATCTGCCAGTAAATCTTGCTCAGGTCAATCTTGGTAAAATATCGATCTTGCTCCAGCTTTGCCATCATAGCTTCAGGGTTCCCCATGGGTTCAGTGTCAAACTTTGTAACCAAATTCAATCTCCACAAGTCAATGCAGAAATGGTTGGATCCATCCTTTTTCCTCACAATCACCATCAGCGAGTTGTAGGCTGCTTCTGATGGTCCGATGATATCTGCTTCCAACATAGCTTCCACTTCCTCATTGATCACAGCTTGCATAGCATACAGCATTTGGCGCTGCTTGACTCTGACTGGCTCATTTGTGGTGGTCTCAACATTATGCTCTACCAGGTTGGTAGTACCTGGGATTCCACTGAAGACGTCCACAAACTCCTGGAGTAACTCCTGGACTTTCTCCCTCTGCCTTGCTGATAGATCCTCACTGATGTTGGCATCCTCATGTGTCTCTCCATCAGCCCTAGGTCTCAATTCCAGCAAGTTTTCATTCGCCAAGACACATTCTTCATCACCATCCAGCTCTGGGTCGATGACCACCATACCGGCCACATCTGGCTGTAGTTTGATATCAGCTGTGTTGTCAGCATTCTCATGATACAACTTCAAAAGGTTGGCATGGTAAATTTTGATCTTGCATTTGACACAGATCTTGTAGTTCATCTGGTTGACTACTTCCTGAACTTCATGTGGTCCTTGCCATTGGAGCGTCAACTTGTGCTCCATTTGTAGTAGCAATAAAACTCTGTCTCCTACCTTGAACTTTCTATCTCTGGTTTTCTTATCATAGAAATATTTCTGACTGCTTTGAGCTGCATGTAGACTCTTTTGCACCAGTCAGCAAGTGTCCTCTAGTTGATTACACAAGTCAAAGACTTGATAAAACGCAAGTCAAAGAAGAGTCAAAGACTTGCACAGAAGAATCTGTGCTCCACATCTTCATCAGCTACTCCATGGATGATTTGATAAAACACATTTCTCTGTGTAGGATTAAAGCTAATAATCTGCTACTCAGCTTCAGCTGCTTCTTGCATGGCATTTTTGTGGTGCTCGTAGCTCACTGATGGACCTGCATCTGTTAATCCTAACTCTGAACATCTAAGCCCATGTATTCAGAGCGTTGCCTCAATTCCCTGCACAGCTCGCTTCACTGACACTTCACGTGTGTGGTTTCTAATGAAGTCCTCTGTGAAACTCTCTTGAAACTGCTGGCAGAGTGCAGGATGTGCTGCAGGATCTCTTGGTCTGTTGAATGCACATATCAATATGAATGATTGTCTCATCTGAGATGGCATTTGAACAGTTGCAGCTTTTTCCAAACATCTCTTCCATTCTTCGTCATTACTCAGCAAGTTTCTGCAATCAGCTGCTTCACAAAATGTTTCACAAACTACTCCATCTGCCTTCTGTAGATCTTCAAAGCTCTGAGCCCCTCAAATATGCAGCAGCAGAAGCCTCAAGTAGAACCTATCCGTGTCTCTAGTACTGATGGAATACATCCTAACTACTATTTTATCTGCTTCCTGTCTCCGTGACTTCCACTGACCAGTTCTTCTATCAAACACATAGTTAGTTGCAGGGGAGCTTGGTGTAGAGTAAATCCCTCGCTTGCTTATCTTGCTGATTCAGCAGGAACCATGCAGTGAGGTGAGTATTTCTGATTGCAGCTCTCGCCAGTGCTTCCTGCTCATTACCTTCCTGGAAGTAAACTAACTGTTCCCTTTCCAGACGCACACCTAATTGAATTACAGCATTTCATTGATTGCGCATCTTGTTCCCCAGCAACCTTCACAAAGCTTCTGGTGGACTGGCATACAGATATGCATTTCCGGTGCCATCGCATTCAGATATTGAGCAACCTCATCATGAACAAATCTCCATCGTTTGTAGTTTTTGGTACCTCTACCCCCACACAATCATAACCTTTGAATACGTACTTAAAAGTGGACTTCGCTGAGCTAATGGAGGTGCTGATCTCAACATTGATGTGGCAGTTCAACTTATAGAGCAGTTGCTTGTTGTAGGGAATCACATTCCTGTTATCCATGGTGATGTCTCATACTGTAGCTTTTCTGCCTCTTCGTCTTCTCTAGAGGGGACAACAATCAACAGCAGCAACCGTTTGGTCCCGAAACTCCTTCGAGTATTTCTATAAACACTTTCCATTTTCCATGCAAGTGGCATTTGGATTGTGTCCCCCACATGGTCCATGAATCATGCATTTCTTCACAAATTCATGTAGTGTTATGTATGTCTGACACTGTGCTGCCTGCTTGAGAGATTTGTCCATTATTGTCTGTAATACTGAATTTGTTTATCTTCCTGAGCCACTCACTGTAACATCTCTCCATGAAGAAAATAATCTCCATTGGAAATTCTTCTTCCGATACTCATTTCCATACATTCCACTATTTTAAATGTATTTTGCTCTTTCCAAGCTCATCATACTAAAATATTTCAATTTCCCTGCGCCTGCTACTTTTCATCCCTGCTATTTACCGAAATGTCTGCCTACAGGTTCCTTCTAATGCCTCCAATGCAGTGTTTGGTCTTCCATTTGATAATTATGTTTGTACCATATCATGATGCTGTGTGTACTGTGCTTTCCCACTAACGGACCTCTGGTAGCTCATACCTGTTGCTGAGTTTGAGTCTGGGGAGTAACTGCTGAAATCTATCTGTCCAGGTTCTTCCTGACATCTTCGTTATTTGTTCCTTTCACATTTCTATCTACTTTTTCACAGATCTCTTTATTGATTTTAATTCTTGCTTTTTCTTTATTTCACCTCTTTTACTCCATATTCCTCTTTCTTTATTTATGTCTAAGTAGAAGTGACTTCTTGCAGAATTTTTTTCTGTACGGTCCACTTGGCTACACCTGGATGGGTTTGAAGGTTGTGGAGTTGTGGCCGAAACCCGAATCCTATCCAGGTTCCTCCTGATGACTCCATCTTTGCTCTTTTCTTCTTTGGGTTCCTTCTGATTAGTGCGGCAACTTAGCTAAATATAGCATAACAATTGTGCATTTTGTGAGGAAAGCACCAAATTTGTTGCACACTAGTAGCCTATCATATTATGAACAGATTTGGATATTGGGCCATCTCAAAATTTTTGATGGCAGTGAAAAATGGCTGCCAAGCCATCAGCGGCTGAATTTGAAATGGCCCAATATCCAAATCTGTTCATAATATGATAGGCTACTAGTGTGCCAAATTTGGTGCTTTCCTCACAAAATGCACAATTGTTATGCTATATTTAGCTAAGTTGCCCCACTAGTGGGTGATTAATGAATTGCCTGAAATTCTTTGTGTCAATAAGTATTCAGCCCCCTGATTCAATACTTTGTAAAAGTGCCTTTGGTAGCGATTACAGCTTCGAGTGTTCTTGTATATGTCTGCATTAGCTTTGCACATCTGGATTTGGGGATTTTCTCAAATTATTTCTTGCAGATTTACCTAAGCTCTGTCAAGTTGGATGGGGAGCATCTGTGGACAGCCATCTTCAAGTCTTTCCATAGATTCTCAATGGGTTTCAAGTCTGGGCTTTGGCTGGGCCACTCAAGGACTTTCATGTTCTTGTTCTGAAGCCATTCCAGTGTTGTGTTCGCTGTATGCTTGGGGTCATTGTCCTGTCTGGAAGGTGTTAGATGGGTGATGAGCTGT
Source organism: Eptatretus atami (assembly GCA_035128595.1). NCBI lineage: Eukaryota > Metazoa > Chordata > Myxini > Myxiniformes > Myxinidae > Eptatretus > Eptatretus atami. Next base: position 35,875,290 of record CM068962.1, on the reverse strand, counting down.
GTTCATTTTTCACCAGACATAGCACTTTGCATTCAGGCCAAAGAGTTCATTTTTTTTCTCATCAAACCACAGAATATTTGCCTCATGCTCTCAGAGTCTTTCACGTGCATTTCATAATGAGGGAGCTCACTGTGCTCTTGGGAACTTTCAACATTCTCGAAGTTGCTCGAAATTGTTACAGGGAGTTGGCGCTGCCGAAGCAGTTTCTTGGCAAGGGTTATACGGCATGGTTTTCCATTGCCTTCCAAGTGTTGTTTGTCCATGCCCTATGCTTTTAAATGCTGAGCATCAAAGCAAGGAAGCAGCATATACAATATAAAAAGTCTTTGGAATGATTTGGTCAGGGTTTGAACGACCAGCCTCACAGACTCAGAGCAGACGCTCTAACCATTACAACACCTAGTCTGGTCCAATGCCACTGGCCTTGTCTTAATCAGTAACTATCAACATGGAACTTCATCGTAAGCCTTCTATACATCTTAATGAACGAAATGTACTGCAATACCATGATCCAACTTGCTACCTTTTTTAAAGGTTTGGTAAATTGAACGTGATATACCATTTATTAAACCAATGATGATTATTCTTAATCACGTTGAAGCTCTCTAAATATTGCCTCACTGATACACTAATTTTGATTTCAAATGCTATTTTCTCCATTTGAAGTTGTTTTTGTTGTTGTATCACCCCAGACAGGTCCACTGCACTGAGACAGCTGATCAATCTCGACCCAGAGCTGAGCTGACCTGAGCTGAGCGACCCAGAGATCCACCGCATCCAAGATGGTGTACCCCCGCCTTCCTGAAGCGAAGGACACGAGAGATTTGGAGACATAGACAAGTGGGAGTGGGTTGGTCCATGGAGACCGATTGGCACTTTGACCGTTGCCATGCTGCCTTGACAATTGCAGGCAGCAGGGAAGAGTGGGGGAGATTTACCCCTCCCCTCGCATTGGGGGGGTACAACCACCGTGAAGAGGCATCCATCCATGATAGTTGTTCCTTTCAAAGTTAAACTTCCTTATGTAAAATGTTTGGCAAGGTGAGTGGACAAAATATTTGGCTATCTTTGTTGATTTTATTTTCAGGATTGGCGCCACATTAGCAATCCACTAATCCATTGCAAACCTATATGAGCTGTTAAACTATGTTCGTGTGAAAGTAACCTCTTCTTGTATTCCATTTCAAGCCCTGAGATGCTGAGAACTATCTACTCTTAAACTCCTGAATTTCTTATTTATCTCCTTTACATGAGCACATCCTTCACTTGTTCATCTTGCAGTAAAGCCAATTGGTGGACTTAATGTGATACCCGCATTTTTCTCTTCCTTTTTCACCAATATTAGAATGTAGAAATTTATCTAAAGTTTCTGTGGCACTGCCATGATTTCTCGATCTGCTCTTTTGAATAAAGTGTAATTTGGCAGGAGTTCTCGGTTGGATTGTGTACTTTTAGTCTGCTCTAGTTACAGCTTTGGCTTGTTGAAATTTAGCTCCTCATTCACATTTCCTAAACAGGGCCACTGACATCCTCTCACCAACTTGCAAGAAATCTTTCGGAGGATCCCAAATAACATTGATGATATTCCATTGGCCAACCAGAGGTAAATGCTCCAATCAGTGAAACACTCACTCTGAGGAAGAAGCCAGAAATTATGTTGTCAGTTGAAGTGTGTTTCTTACATTGAACAATGGAATGTTAGGTCATTGTTCCGTGGGGATTAATCAAATGGTTTTATCAACATGTGGAAGAGGTGTGTGTGTGTGTGTGTGTTTTCCATTTAAATACCAATCAAAGACATTGACAGTTCTTTTTTTCCCCAAAATACCGAACAACAAGGCGAAAGCAGTCACAAATTATTTTCCCATAAAGGTTTAAAGGGACATGACATTATGATATTCGGTACAGTGTACTATGTTCCAATCACTCGAGCTAGCCCCCTGATTGTTTTGAGGAAAGACCAAATTACATGGTCACTCTTACTTTTAAAATGAGATATAAAAGAATTCTGAAGTCTGTTGCTATTCCGACTTGAACAAACTGCTGAAGGTGCTCAGCTTGTGCTAGCTGATTGTCAAATGACCAAAATTAAATGAAAGTTTAATCTGGTGAATAAAACTATGGGCATGGTCTCCAAAATGGTCATAATCGCGTTACTGCTTGAGTAATCACCAAAGACACTTTTTAGAAAGAAATAAATGATCGGCCAACTTTGGTAAGTAGCAGTTTCCCTCTACTGTCCTGGAAAGGATTGGATGGTTGTCTGACACATAAAATAAGTCTTTCAATGCAGGAAGACATCATATTTTCTCTCTCTTTGAAAAGCTGTTCTAACGACCCCACTTATCAACTCTCCCTTAATCAAACAATAGAACAGGTTTAATCTCTCAAACTTCTGGGTCTGATCATCAGCCATGACCTCTTGGGCCATATGTTAAATTTGCCATATGAACTAAGTCTCAGATTGGATATCCTCTGTTGTGCCATGTTCTTTTTATTTTCTTTTTGTTGCACACAGAGTCAATTCTCGTGCAAGAGATAAAACACAGAATGGATCAGGATGCAACAGAACAAAAAGAAGAGCAGAAAGAGAAGGGGGAAATCCCAACAGCAGGGCTGAAGGACAAAATACACGAAGACAGAAAACAAGGGATGCGGGTAAGGATGGGGGAGCAGTTGGGGAGAATGCGCGGGGGGAAGGGGGGGGGTGGATAATATGGATACAGACGCAAACTCTCTGCAAGGACAAAATGGAAATTTGGATGTGGTTGGGGTGGTTTAACAGGGTAAAAAAAGATCATGGTTTTGGATAGTAGATGATCTGAGATGGTGGTGAATAGCTGTCCTGAAGACTTGGAGGGGAGAATGTGATTTTTTGAAAATGTGGAAGTTAGTTCCACAGGTGGGTATTAAAATGTCACACGATAGAGTGCATACCTCTGTCAGGCTGAATAGTTCATATTTTGTATCCCATTGAAAGGTTGGATCTGGATCCGGACCTTAATCAAAATATATTCGGCTTGTTATTGTCAACTACCTATCTCACCCACCAGGTTTTGTCATAATCCAACCATTTCTCAGACATGCATTTACCAATTTTGTTCAAACTTGGCACACAGATAATGAATGATGGCTTACATATGCACGTCATTTGCCTTCGAGATCAGATCCAAGATGGCCGACTGGTGGCCATTTTGTTACTTAAACGTGTCCCCAACCATTTATTGAGCATGCATGGTCCGATTTTGTTCAAACTTCGCACAAGCACAATTATTTTATTTTTGAGATCAGATCCAATATGACCAACTTTCGACCATTTTGTTACTTACGCAATCTTGCCCAATCGTATGTATTCTTCCATGTCACATGACCTCTCAAGTCAGTTGTGCATACACATAAATCTTGTAAATATGGGCAGCCCTTTATCTACGCACAGCAAAATTACTAAAACCACAGAGGCTTTGACATTTTGTCTTTTCTCCTTGTTTCTAATGGGAAAATTATACACTTCGTTTCGCAACTGTAATTTTTTGGTTGAAAAGGAAATCCATATGCTTGGTATAACGATGGCTTTAGTTTTAAGTGGCAATATCATAATATTATTTACATAGTAATAGAGACAGTGACACAATAATAAAGTTAATGGAGTTGTAGCAATTACCAAAACAATCTTGAGTCAAAGTTTCCATACAGGGACGTGGTGGATAAGATTTGTTATTTTTAACCCTTTCATTCTGAAAAGTTAATTATTTGCAAGCCTTCTTAAATGTTAATCTCGCCCATTGAAAAGTTAATAGTAGTGGGGCAACTTAGCTAAATATAGCATAACAATTGTGCATTTTGTGAGGAAAGCACCAAATTTGGCACACTAGTAGCCTATCATATTATGAACAGATTTGGATATTGGGCCATCTCAAATTCAGCCGCTGATGGCTGTGGCAGCCATTTTCCACTGCCATCAAAAATTTTGAGATGGCCCAATATCCAAATCTGTTCATAATATGTTAGGCTACTGGTGTGCCAAATTTGGTGCTTTCCTCACAAAATGCACAATTGTTATGCTAAGTTGCCCCACTATAGGTGGAAAGCATATCGTATTGTACTTATCATCACCACGGAAGTGGCATTGCACAATCACCATGACCCTGTGACGGCTCCTTGGTTCCTTCATTGTAGCAAATGAAAACCTTTGTTAAGAGATGAATAGTCCAAAATAAAAACATTAGTTATGGCGAACCTTCATTAAACAGAGGATACCTGTATATCGTTTTTGTCCCTATCTCTGAATGGTGAAGAATCACTTAAAAATTCTTGCTTCCAGATCTGAATCCTCACCAAATTCTAATCAATTCGTCCTTGTCACACACCAAACCTGTCCACAGTTTTGTCCTAATTTGTCTGTAACTTTTTCAGATATTGTGCTCACAAACGGACAGACAGACAGAAAGTGGGTGAAAACATAACCTCCGTCCACTAAGTGGCGAGGTAAAAATAAACAAAGAAAGAGGAACAAATAAGTGGAGGTGAGCAGTGATTCTGTATTTTGGGAGATTCTCCAGAAGTGGGGTGCTGGTGGACCTCATGTGCCCTGCAAAACCTGAGGGGGGGGCAGGGGAAGAGGGCAAAGCATGGATAGGGCAGAGGGTGCAAGACCAGAAAGGAGCAATGATCCAATTAACCCAGCCCTACAGTAGTTAGCCAGACTTCACCAGGGACATAAAATTTGACAATTCAACACAAGGTATGATTTGGCACAGAAAATTGAGGAAAACACGACAAGCAACACAGGAATGAAAATAAAACAGTAAAACACAGTATATCTGTTTCCTTCTCCATGCATGCGTATTTCGTGTCCTGTTTTTGTCTGTTATGTCCTTATCCATTCAATGTGCTATCTCTTCCAGGAGCCTTTACTATGTATGCAAAAAAAAAAAAAAAACCTGTCTGGGAAACTTTGAGCTGGAGGGACAACTCACTATCCAGCAACATATGTGGAGCAACCCGGAATTGTGCCCCACTTGGTAAATCTGAACCTTCATGACACTCAGGGAGTTTGTCCATGGGATACTCTTCCTTATGGGAATCCACCTCACCCCCCCCCCCCTCCTTTTTACACCTGTCTCTCCTGAATCGTATAAAACCCTAAAGGGCATCTGCCACAGAAAAGTAAAAACGCAAGGCCTGTCACTCTCTTATCATTTACAGGTTGGTGGCCATTCTGTTTTCATGGTCTTGCTCCTTCTGATCTTTCAGTCGTCTGCACTTCCCCAGCTCCGTCACCAAGGTCCAAGGGCATACATTTTACAGTGAAGGTTTGGTCAGGTCAGGTAGGGGAGCATGTTCTGGAGCATACACATTTCCAGTAAACCTTTACATTATCCTTCCAAAATCCAGGCTTAATGATCATCTCCACTACTTTTTTCCTCTTTCATCGTTTTAGAACATCCTAAGTCAGTTTAATCCTTCACTTCCCTCCAGGGCTTTAAGTCAGCAGTACATCACTATCTCATGTCACCCACCATTAGCACCCACAATCTTTTCTACCCCCATTAACCACGTCTAAACCCCCCCCCCCCCCACCGTCTTACTTTGCAGGTGACTATGTGTTTTCTCTTTTTCTGTTCGTTCATTTCCTTGCTTATTCCATTTGCCTGATGCCTCAATGGTTCACTGTCAGCTTGTTGCCTTTCTATAATCTGTTAACACACTCTTTCATGAGTGTGCACTCCGTTAAATCCATGTGTATGTGTGTTTAGCTTACTTCAGACAAAAATGCAGGTATAGATTAGACCACCTGTAAAGTAACAGGTTGTAATTATTAATCGGTGCATGTACATGTGTGTACTGAACATGATTACATAGCTGATACAAATGTTGACAGATTATAATACAGTAATTGCCTTTACGAAATGATACTGTTAACCTTCAAAATTTTGTTCTTCCAAATGTAATTGCTGAAAATGCTTATTTTAGGAAAGATAACTGTTTTGCTGAAAAATAAACAAAAAAATAAAAATAAAAATGGAGAAAGCAAAAATGTATTTGGACAAAATTCAACTACAAAGGGTCAATCGAATTCTTGGTCAATATAGAATCTGACTTGAGGTGTTGGTGAACTATCACTTTGAAGATTTCGAAGGAAAACAGTAAGTGAATAAAGTAGGCCAAAAACAAGTTTGTAAATTTCTGATTGCTGACCAACCTAGCCTTGGTGTGACTTACAAATGACACTTTAGTAAATCACATTTTCTATCCACAATGAACCAGGATGACATCATCACAAGATGCAGCTACTTGAAGTTGATGCACAACGAAATATTTTTCCTTTGGATTAACCAGACGCAGTGATATAATGGTTGGGACGTCTGTTTTGAGTCTGGGAGGTCTAATGGCCTCCTCCTGTGACCTCCTGCTGTGTTGAAGTTCATTGTAAGGAAACTCATTATGTCCTCCTCTTGCTGTTTGGTGCATAAGTCTGCTGAGGCAGTTTCATTTGCTAGCGGTTACAATCCTGGATGGGTCAGGGGTTACATTCCTGGATGGGTCGCCACTCCGATACTTGGTACTTGACTGAGGGTGCAGAAATTTGGAAATTGGCCAGAGTGCCGTCGATAGCTCACTGTCTCTTGACAAAAGACACCTTGGGATCTTTAATATCCACCAACTAATTCTGGCAGATGGGTTACCCAGTTTAACATCCATCCACAGGATGGCACGCGCATTGATGCCTCATTGTGCATGTGAAACACTAGGATTACAGTTCATAGCTGGGTTGAGGTATGACCCCATGCTCGACAGCTCAGAGGCTTAAGTGCTACATACTGTAAGGCATTCCTGCCAGCCTGCACAACAAAATGGCACACTCATATTACATGAATTGAATTCAACTTATAGGAAACCCTAATTGACTTCCGGTTCTGGGTTGGAGCGTTGGCAGGTCTCCTTGGGGGCTCCCTGCTGACGATCTCAAAGTTAAGTTCCGGTCGTTATCTGTCCCGTTTTAACTGTTTATTTTCTCACCTACATGTTACTGTGTGTTCCTAGTTCGGTTTTGTTTCAAAAATCGTCTATTTTGTGAGATTTGTCGAACTTGTCTTACTGGTGTTTGAGGCCTATCCTTGAGGCTTGAGGCCTACCCTTTGTTCCCCTCAGTGTATGATCGTGTTTTTTGTTTTTCTCCCCATTATCTTCAGTTTCTATCTTTCCCACTTTCTTAACGTCCCCATCCCTCCAAATAATCACTCTATTTCTATCTAGAAATCAAAAAAAAAACCCACCTTTCTCCGATTCTTCTTCTTCATCTTCTCTTCTTTCTTTTCCTCCTCTTTCTTCTTTCCTCGATTTTTCTACAACACTTCCATGACCTAATCTGTTGAAAACTCTCTCAAACATAATAATATAACAAAAACGATCTCTTATAATCTTCATCTTCCTCTTTCACATGTGTGGTACTCTTTACTGTATCAGAATGCACTACTCTTCTGCTATTTAAACAGATGCTCTCAATTTGACTTTCCTTCATACCTTGCCAAAAAATCCAACTGTTACAGCGTTTTTCTCTCCATTCTCTGAATTCGCCTTTATTGCATCCCTCAAGAAAGTGTTTAATGCAAACTGACTAAAACTTTTAAAACCAGTTTGCATGAATGTTCGCTTTCCATCAACCATTCTTTTTTTCCAACTTCAGTGCCAACTCACCCCTCACCCTCACTCTTAAAGCAACCATCCCACTCTTCTCCCTCCAAGCCTTCTCTCACCTCTCTCAAAAACCCACTCACCCTTCTCCCACAATCACCCCCTCACTCATCCTTCCCAAAGTTCCTCCCCCTCCCTTCCACAAAGCTGCCTCCTTCCACTGCCCTCTCACCTCCATCTCTTCACTCACCTCCTCAAATCTTCAAATGCCTTCTCCCCCTCTCTTGTCCCCCTCTCCCCCAGCACCACAGAGCCTTTTCTCCTCCTCATTCGGCCCCTCCCCTAGCTAATTTGCAATCCCCACACTCTTTCAACAACACTCCTTACCTCCCCCCCTCGTCGCTTGTCCTACCCCCCCCCACCCCCTGCACCCAAAGCCTCCTCCCCTACCTCTTCATTAAAAGTATGGACCTCAAATATCCGGGGCCTTCGCTCAAACCTTTCAGATCTTTTCATACAGTTGCCACTGACAAACCAGACATAATTCTGCCTAACAGAAACTTTCCTCCCCAAGACGTGTCTGACTCCCAAGTATCTCTCCCTGGTTACTCCCTCCTCCGGTTTGACAGACCTGAGCCTGCCCTGGTGGAGGAGTTGCTCTCTTCATCAAAGACTCTATTCCTCACTCTCCACACACTGCCCTCACTCCCCACACCCCCAGGAATACCTCTGGCTACGGTTCCTTCTACTCCCACCTCATGTTTATATGTGTACTGTACCGTCCACCTAACAGTGATGACTCCATCTACAACTCACTATCTGAAAAAATGGACCAACTTCTATCTTCTCATCCAAACTCTCTCTTCCTCATATGTGGCGACTTCAATTGTCATCATGCCAGTTGGCTAGGTGTGGGTACCTCTCTCACCTGTCATGGCACCTCAGCAAAAGCTTTCTGCGACTCATTGGGACTAACTCAATGGTCAACTTCCCACCCGGATCTCAACCAATGGTACTCCATCTCTTCTGGATCTGATTTTGACAAATTTCCCTAACAATATCTGCTGCTCTTCCTCCGCTCCAATTGGTTCTTCGACCACGTCCTTGTCAAAGTGGACATCTCTCTGGCTATTATCAGGAACCACCTTACCCGCCGTCAGGTCTGGCATTTCACTCAGGCCGACTGCAGGGTCTCCAAGCAGCCTCAAACTTATAGACTGGTCTCCTATCGCTACTTTCTCCAACATCAACTCATCCTGGGAATTCTTTCAAAGAAACTTGCTCTCCCTCATGCACAGATTTATCCCGCTCATCTTCAGTTGTCCTACCCTTCCTCCCCACCCTTGGTTCACTGAAGCTTGTGGTGAGGCAGTTGTCCTGAAACAACTTGCTTGCCTCATGGAAAGCAAACCCAACTGAGGGAATCTCAGTTCCTTCATAAGCTCGGAACAAGTGTGTATCTACCCTCAGGAGAGCCAGAAAAACAAAATCTTTCTCATCTCAAGTCTGAACTCTCAAACCTCTCTCCCTCCTCAAAATCCTGGTGGATCTAATCAAATCTGTTTCTGGTGTATGTTCCCTCCATCCCCTCCCTTACCTCAAATGCAGCACTGCTGATACCGCATGTGAAAAAGCTGAATGCCTAAACTCGGTGTTTGCAGCTAAATCTTGTGTCCAAAACCCATCACTTCTCTACCCACCTTACCCAGTCGCACCAACTGTCCTGGACTCTGTGTCCTTTTCTCCTGACAAGGTGGAGAGCTTGCTGTCAAACCTCGACTCAGATTCTGCAACCGGTCCAGAGGGCATCAGCCCACGTGTCCTCAAAGCCTGCTCTTCTGCTCTTGCTCACCCTCTCTCTGTTCTATTCACCCTCTCATTTGCCAAGGTCATCTGCCATCTGCTTGGAAATCAGCAAACATCACTGCCCTGCACAAAAGTGCAAAAACTGATCCCTACAACTACAGACCATCAGACTTCTCCCAATCATCAGCAAGTTTGGAATCCATCATCGCTTCAGACATAAATCCTTCCTCTTCTCCAATGGCTTGATTTCTGATCATAAATTTGGTTTCAGACCAGTGGCTCTACCCTGGATATGCTGCTTCTGCTCTCCAACAATGGATGGAAGCCCTCAATGCCAGACAGGAAATCAAGCCATATACCGGACATATCACGTCTTTTGACAGTCTGGCACCCTGCCTGCTCACAAACTCTCTTCCATGGTATCCAAGGCCATCTCCACTCATGCTCGCAGACTCCTCTCCTGTCGCAGTCACGTGTGGCCCTAAATGGAGTTCTTTCATCCCCCTTCCTGTCCAGGCTGGAGTTCCTCAAGGTAGCGTTCTGGGCCCTGTCTTTTTTCTGGTTTTCATCAATGATCTCTCGACTCTCTGGAAAATCCTCTATATCTCTTTGCTGATGATCCACCCTCTGCCGTACCATTGGTCATCCCTCAGACCGGCAAGCAGCAGCTTCTTCGCTCACTGCAGATCTGGATAAAACCACAAACTGGTCAACACGTGGACATGTCTTCAATCCGGACAAATCTCACACTCTCACTATGTCTCTTCGAAAGGACCTTTAGAAAACCCCCCCATCCACTTTCTCAACAATCTCTGGAAGAAGTCCTTTCTTTCAAGCTTCTGGGTCTCACTATCTGCCATGACCTTTCCTGGGAAAGCCACATTTCAAACCTCGCCTCCAAAGCCAGTGCGACTGGGAATCCTCCGTCGTGCAAAGTCCTTCCTCGCCCACCTGAGCTCCTGACCACTTACAAAGCTTTTCTCGCAGCCTGATGGAGTACTGCTCTCCTCTGGGCTGGTCTCCTGCCTCCCCCTTTCTCGTCTTCACGCTGTAGAAACCAAGGCATTTCGGATCATTGGCATCTCCGCGATGAGGCTAGTCTTTGGGCCTCTCACTCAATCACCGCAGGTTGGTCGGTGGTCTTTCTGTCTTCTACCGTCTCCTCTCCAGCTCGCCCCCCCTGCTCTCTCTGCGATTTGTCCCACCACATTTCCGCCGGGCGCTCAAGGTCCGCCAACAACCCCCTTCTGGTAAAACTACCAAAATCACGAATCACTGCTCACCTTACTCTTTCATTCCTCTTTTTCTCCGCCTTTGGAATAAACTCCCTCACTCTATTCATTCCCATTCTTCCCCCAGGCCTTCAAAACAGCTGTTCACCACCACTTCTTATCATCCCCATCCAAATCCTCGATCTTTTCTACCCCCGATAATCCACCCAAGCCCACCTCCTTAAATTCCCTGCTTTCCTTCCTGAAAGTCCTGTAATGTCCATCTTCTATTCCCCATTTCCCCGCCCCATCCCTCTCCCATCCACTGATCTCCTAATGTCTCTGTTCCCCACTGTTTTGTCCTTTCCACTCCCTCCCCTCTTGTCTCTTGCCCCCTTGTGTGCGTTGTGTGTTAGCCTCAGACGAGCCTCGAAAGGTATACAAAAAAAAAAACACCCTGAATTATCATTGAAACCCAAGCAGGTGACTGGTAAGACATGGAGGTTTAAAATGAATTGGACGAATGTTGCATAAGGAAGAGGGACAGGTTGGAAATATTTGACTGACAGAGTTGTTTTTTTTGTTGTTTTTTAACGTTAAAGACTGCAGTCACAGATCATGTAGTCCTCATCGAGGGTAGACCTTAAATGAAACAAAAGGAAAGAGAAAGCATGTAAAGCTATGGAGTGAAAATGAGGATAAGTGTGTGGTGCATGTGAGAAAGAGAAATTAAAGCTATCCCAGTATCTTTGCTTGCATGAGACAGAAAGTAAGACCAACATTCCAAACAAGGAGAGTGTATGATGGTTCCGGGCACTACTTTAACGCTCCCAAGTCAGGATGCTAGTACTACCCTCGGCCATTCCTGCATACAGCCTAATAAACTAAGTGGGAGCGTGTCACAAAACCTGAAGGTCTTTCACTCGATCAATTTGAACTGGCAAGAAAATGTCTTCCAAACGGGAGTTTATGTCATAAACCCGATGCGGCATGGCACACAAAGCTACTCGGAATTGGCTATCTTCTTCTTCTCTCCCCCTTCTCACTCTGCTTTTTAATGCTTATATATTCTCGGCCAAAGGATATTCACAAAACTCCTGTCTCTACAAACCCTCGTGCTTCCCAGATTATTCCAGAGCCGGTTATCTTTCGCACCCTGGCGATCTTTCTACATAGGCTAAAGACTATATTCAATCATATATCTCATTGTCATTTTACACAAATCACCTTTGAGAACAACCATCTCATCTCAACAAATATTACACAGTCATGTACAATCAACAATGTTTCTGTGTAATTGAATAATTAATTTTGCATTATACCAATACACCAGCAAACACACATATAAACTATAAGGGCACTCGGAGGAGTGCATACCTCCACCACGAAATGCCTGATCCACAAGAAGATATCGGGCCCAAAACATTTTTGAAATATCATGCTATACAGTACTATATCGTTTTTGGCTTTAATGGTGAAGTTTTTATGTTTTCTTTTTGGCCTCTCAATGGTGAAGATCACTTTAAAGATTCTAGTCGTCAGATCCGGATCGTCCTTGTCACACACTCAACCTGTCCACAAAATTTCATCCGGATCCGTTGACAACTTTTTGAGATATCCTGCACACAAACAGACAAACAGACAGAAAAGGGTGAAAACATAACCTCCTTCACCTCCGGTGGTGGAGGTAATAATTTGTGACAGAGTGGGAAGGAATGAGTTAATGTGTTAACAGTTGTTTACATGCCAGATGTTTCTGCTGACTATATTTACAGTACATCCATATGCCTTTAAAAACAAGGGTGCCACATGTAAATAGCAATAAAACAAGATCTTCCATACAGCATATCGTTTTTATAAATAAATAGCTTTTTTCCAAAACAAATGGGAATAATTCAAAGGTGATCAACCAAATTATAATCTTGAAATAAGAAAGAAAGAGAATTGAAAGAAGCAGATAAATTTGGTTTGGTGGCTTTAGTGGTCGTTCCTGGTGTGTTCTGCAAGTAGAAAATATATAAACAAAAGAGGAGATGAATGAGCGTCGATGATCAAGATCATCAAGCACAACATTTTACGAGTACTGTATATCGCCTCAATGATGACAAAAGTAACTTTTTGGAAGTCCTCGACGTGAATATTTGCTACTACTTCTCCTGAATTAAGGTGTAATTTATATCTATTGAATTGGATACAAAGGCCTGACAAAGCTTCCTACTAAAGACAACATTTTGAACACGGTTCTTTGAAGTATGCCTTTCCACTACAAGCTCGTGTTCTTGTAACTCCCTTGGTTCTCTTTGATGTTATGAAATCCAAGGTGCTTGTATTATTCATGTTCTTCACCAAGAGATCGATAGATAGAGCTTGGTGCTTTTTTTTATCTCAAAATAGTAGGTGACAACTCAGTTTGCTTCTGGCTCTAGTTGGCCTTTTGCTACCTCTGCCTCTTTGGAATTCATCGCTATTCTTCAGTCATGCAGGGAACACACATATCCTCAGCTTAGCCTCTTCGTGTAACCTATCTGCTTACTTCTGCATCTCTAAACTTCAAACAATATATCCTCTTCGGTTCTTAACTTGATTAGTTCAGTACGGCTTTTGTGTAAATCCAGATGAATTCCCATTGGACATTGATACAGCAAATTACAAGTCAACATTTGACAATTTCTACCTGCAACCAAACAAAACTTCCTCTCTTTTCGAATTCCATAACAGTCCTCTGATTTTCACCTTTTGTCAGGAAAATGTTGGGATTTTAAAGAAATATGTATTTTATCATATTTCATCAAAATTAGTTACCGACAGCTTAAGAAAAACGAGTTATCGACAACTTCACCAGGAGGATCATTTTGTGCCTGCTGCAGCAGTGCGGCAGGGCAGCCATTGAGACAATGTTTTGTGAACCGTCTTCTGAAGTCACGAGTTTCATTATTGTGTGTTACTTTATTCTACATTTTACAAAGATTCTTATAAGTTTCATGTTGTTTGAATGGAAAATTTAAAAAGTACTAAACGTTCCCGTTGTGACAGCGGTTGATAAAAAAAATCATTTCAAAAGAAATAAAAATATAAAAGATAGCTATAGCAAACTATACCGCTGAGGTTGTTAGCATTGATCAAATAATCCCGAAGAGTAATTGACTGAATTGGGAATTGATTTTTTAATATTTTTTTTCGTTGCCAGATTTGAACGAAACTTGATACTGCACACCGCAGGCGAATGGTGAGTAAGGTGAGCCAAAATTTTTTTGCGCTATCATGTACCGTTTTGGCTGTATTTCGGGAACATACATACATACAAGATGAGAGTTTGAGTAATATATAGATAAAACAACTTTGGGTTGCGTTTTTTTATGAAACACTCTGTATTTTATTATTTTTCAAATATCAGCGACCTGAGGAAATTCCACGAAATGCAAAATGTGACTTCAAGCCCTCAACTCCCCCCGCACCCCTCTCACAAACCCCAAGTCCTCAACGTCCACCTACCAAAACCACACCCTCCCCTACCCCCTCTCAACCCAAAGTCATCAATTCTCTCCCGACTCCAAGCCTTCAAACAACTTCCCCAGCTGTCA
>CM068962.1:35845011-35861047 GCA_035128595.1 Eptatretus atami | reverse complement strand
AAATCACCAACGAATAATACATCCATCTTGTTGATACACATATCTTGTATTATAAACTTGCACATACATCACCAACTAAGAATGTGGATGCCTGAGATGCCTTTGGCTTTACATAGTGGAGAGCACAAACATGGTGGCCATAAGATTGAAATCTGTCTTCAAACCACCTCGCCACCCAAAGTCCTCAACCACGCATCACACCCTCCTCTCCATTTATTCCTGTTTTTCAAAGAAAAATAGCAAATTGTTACATCATCATGACATATTTATTCATTACCTCATTGAAATAGTGGAATATTTATCTCTTCAGGCTATTAACTCTTTTCACGGAAAGTGCAATCTTAACAGGAAGTGGATGTCCAGCAGGTCATGGTTTATTATTGTCCGGTTGTTTGTCTTTCCGTGTAATTTTTTACTAAGTGATTATATGTAGCCTAATTGTGTTCATAAATTAGTGTTAATAAATTTATATTCATAAATGATCGCAAATTAATTATATTCTTTGTGAAGCATCTTAAATATGCATGGAAGTTGCAATTGTGGGTGGAGTCAGGGCAGCTGTCCAACCAATCATTGGGAAGGATTGTTACACACACACACACACACACACACACACACACACACACACACACACACACACACTCATACACTCACACATGGAGAGTTCCTAAATTATAGATCCAAATATACCCATATATGTACCTCCACCTTGTAGTGCATGCCTGGTGTTGGCTTAATGGTTAGAGTGGCGGGCTTTGGATCCTAGGGTCCTGAGTTCAAATCCCGCTCAGCTGTTGAATTAACACCAGGTGGGGTTAACTCGACCTGTCATCCTTCCGAGGTTGGCAAAATGAGTGCCAGCATGCTGGTATACTGTGTCGGAGTGGCGACCCGTCCAGGATTGTGCCCAATAACCAAGGAGACTACTTAGGCAGCAACAACGCACTGCACAGGGAATGGTCCCAATCTCCTCCTCCTCCTCCTCCTCCTTGTAACAACTGCAGACTATATTCTGATCAGGACAGGAACTGTACCGCCATCCACTGTAGGGCATTGGGCAAGCAGCTTAAGTGCTCAAGCAAGCACTCCAATGAAATTGTTGGCAAGCAATAGCGATGTTCGAATGTCCAAACTATGTCGAATTAGACAAATGAACACTTTTTTTTTAGGAGTTGGAACTGCGTCTAAGTTCAAATCTGGAGCTTAAATGTTGTAAATTGGCTTAGTTTAAGAGATACTCATGGTTATTCATATGTGGAAATGAAATAAAGCCCCGAACGCTGGCATCTCCAGGCATTTATAAGCACTGCAATATACCCAGCGATTCATAGCTATGATGAACAAGCATTCGATAATAGGAGTGAGGAAAGTGGGAAAAAAAACTTTATCGTTAAATTGTTGCAGCCTCTTTCTAGTCGAGGAATGGTTGAGCAGGCCAAAAAACATGGCGGCTTCAGATCCCAGCGAGGTAACCCAGGAAACGCCTCGAGATGCCATATAGAGCGAGGTGGCCAAGTACAACATATTAGGTTGTTCTGGCCCTGTCTTTGTTTTTTAAATTGGTAGACTAATGCAGAAATGCGTGTGTTTTTTTGAAATACTGTGTATTTTAGCTTATACTAAGAAAAACAACACATTTTACACAAGAAACCTTATTCATGCAAAAACGGTCTTGTTTGCATAAAACAAGCATTTCAAAAAACATATTAGCTTGTTCTGACCCCGTTTTTTGTTTTCGATCACTATTCTATAGCAGAAACATGTGTTTTTCATCAAATAGTGTGTATTTTAGCTTGTTCTAAGCAAAACAATATATTTTACTCAAGAAACCTAATTCCTGCAAAAACGGACTTATTTGCCTAAAACAAGCATTTTAAACAATACATTCGGTTGTTCTGACCCTCTTTTTTGTTTTACATCACCATTCTAATCCTAGTGGGGGCAGATCACAGCAATTTTTGAGAGGAATCGTGCAAATGATGATTAACAAGCCACATCAATTTGGCACATTTGTTCTCCAGGGATTCTAATCAAATCTGCCTGATTGGCCATTTGAAAATCCAAAATTTGAAAAATTTGGATTTTCAAATGGCCAATTGGGCAGATTTGATCAGAAAGCCCTGCAGAACAGAAATGCCAAATTTGATGCTTGTATCATAATTTGCACGAATTTCTACTATCTACTACACTATCCAGAAACATGTTTTCCTTAAAGGGTGTATTTTAGCTTTTTCTTAGCAAAACGATACACTTTACTGAGAAACCTTGTTCATGCAAAGATGTCCTGTGGTGGTGGTCGTATGGCAGCTTAGTTGCGCGGGGTAGCTATCATTTCTTGAAGCGCGACTGTGTCGCTGATGCAGTGCCCCTCTACCAGAACACACACTGGAACTGGTACTCATTTCACCGACCTCAAGAAGGATGACAGGCTGAGTCAACCCCCTGGTGTATTTAAAATTTTTTCCAAGTGGGGGGGCCAAAACCGGGGGGCCCCTTTGGGAACTCAGGGGGAAAAAACCCCCCCCTTAGGATCCAGCCGCCCCAACCAACTGAGCCAAACACCAAAAGATGTCCTTATTTGCCTAAACAAGTGTTTCTAACAACACATTAGCTTGTTCTGGCCCCATTTTTTTTATTCCGAATCACTATTCTCAAGCAAAAAATAGTGTTTTTCATCCAATAGTGTGTATTTTAACTTTTCCTAAGCAAAATAATACTTTTTACACAAGAAACCTTCTGCAAAACAGTCTTATTTGCCTAAAACAAGCGTTTCCAACACCACATTAGCTTGGTCATGCCTTGTGTTGGCTTAATGGTTAGGGTGGCGAGCTTCGGATCCTCGGGTCCTGAGTTGAAATCCCGCTTGGCCATTGAATTAATACCAGGTAGGGTTGACTCAGCCTGTCATCCTTCCGTGTCAGTAAAATGAGTACCAGCTTTCTGGGATGATTGAGTCATTTGAGTGCCCTGTGTCGGAGTGGTGACCCATCCAGAATTGTGCCCAACAGCCCAGGAGACTGCTTTGGCAGCACCGATTCCTTGTACAGAGTATGGTCACAATGGATGGATGGATGGATGGATGGATGGATGGATGGATGGCCGAGGATTGTCTGATAAAGGATATAATTAAATATGGCTGTTAATTATCTTCAAAAGGGGTGTCTTAATTAATCCAATCACCCAATTTTCACTCATGCGCTTTCTTGGTGATCACTTAGTATGGATACAAAGTTTCAGGCTGCTAGGTTTCATAGTTTTGGAATTATGGAGGAGACATACATACACACACACACACACACACACACACACACACACACACACACACCGATACACACACACACACACTGACATTTATTAGTGTAGATTTTATAGCATATGATTTCAAGCCTTAAGTGTCAAGTGGATCCGTTTATGCTCCATCCTTGTCATTTCAGAGAATAATTTTGTGCCATGTTGTGTGGGACATTTTCTGGAGTATTTGTGGGTGACACGATTAAAAGCAAGTCTCACTGCTTGTTTCAGGTTGTCAGCGGTATTGTAGCGCTGCTGTGCAACGATCTCATTTATGAAGACACAAAGGGATTATTGGCGGATTCGTTGCTGGGAGTCGACGCACACCTCTTCCATTTGTTTTCCCTGTTGGTGGACGTTCGTGAACCTAGACACTGACAACAATCAGTTGTTCAATGTTGTAATTGCTTGTATCACCGATGGTTACATTCACTCAATCGGAAAAAAGAGAAAAAGGAAACGAATTAACACTGCACACAAAGTCAATGCCACAATTTTTACATGGGGTAACAAGACATTGTGGCCACTCTGTACAAGGAAGGACATGAGTAGACAATGCACAGAGATGTATGGTATATGTAATTTGAACTACATTTCCTGCATTTTGACTTATGAGTAAAGGATTCAGATGGCAACACTAGCAGGCCAAGTATGGCCACGATATAGCTTCTCATTGTTGGCAGATGACTGATCTTCAAAGATGCGTTGCAAATTGAAGCTATTAATCTTACTTGATGGTATTATGATATGAATTACTACATCATTATGCATTTAGTGAACTGAATGGATCATAATTGGCTGTGGTAAGCATTATATCAAATGACTTTTTTTACATCAATTATAGCACAATCACAGTTTAAAGATAATGTCGTTCCTGAAATAAGCCACATCGAGTTTAAACCAGCTTGAGTTAATGACTACATATTGTGGATTTTCAATGCCTGATAATGCAAAGAGGAGTGCTTTCTCTCATTCTCTCTCTCTCTCACTCTCTCTCTCCCTCTCGCAGGTAGATAAGGAGGGTAAAACGTTGCACTCGAATGGACATTAATGAGGGGCCCGCACGACCCGTGAGCAGTTGCAAAGCTCCACGTTGCACTTCAGCAATAAAGCGCAATGTGCAGCCATGCCTTTAAAACCAGATAACTGCTCTCTGGCAGTTACTCCCGCAGGTAACACCTGACAGGACAGTTTAAGAGACTATGTCGAAAGCAACTCGCTGCACACTTTTAGCCTCGTATTTTATTTGTCAGCAGGCATGCTTCATCAATTTGGGTCAATCGTTTCAAAAGAAGCACTGCTTTCTCTGACTGCGACACGTTCGGCGGTTGTTAAGATAAGTACAGCACATAACTGTGGATTACATTAACTTTTGACCTGCACATTAAACATTCACCACAATAAATAGTGTTAAAGATTAAGACCTGAGTGGAAACAACATGACTTTGTAATAAAAACTAAACATTGTAATGGGAGCCAGGGCATTGAGAGTAACTCACCGAGTTGGGGGTAAAATAGTGGTAATTAATTTGTGTTTTAGTCCAAATTAACTTGCAACATGGGAAGTGGATTAGCACCTTGTGAGATAAGCAAATAATTTTCAATGGTGCTTCTAGAAGGATGGAATTGGGCAGCAACAAGACATTGGGGTTTGGGTCACATAAATTTAATTACCCCACACGCATGAAGCAAAAACCGGGGTTAAGCAATTGGTTCACTTGGATTGTCTTTCCGCAGACATAAATCTATGATTGAGAGACTACTTGATTTCAATTGATTTTTGTATTTTTTTGACACTAGAACACAAATGGGAACACAAACCTGCAATTTAGCAGTACATTGGCTCTGAATTTGGCAAATTGTAAGGAACCTTGTCCCGATTGTGCACAGAAGAGTAAGCTAAATTTTTTGCTTTCCTGGCAGTGAAACAAAATTGAAAATCATTCCAAACAGGAAACTTACGGTTCTTAGGGATGTCATAAAGGACACAAAGAGCAGGCACGAATAACTTTAACATGTTAAATAAGGTGGTGTGAAAGGCAGTGCATCAATGGCGGTAAACTTCTGAGAAAGATTTTTTTTGTTTGGTTTTTATTTTTAAAAAAACCTTAATTTTATTTCAATTTAGTTATATACTTGAACACTGGAGAACACAAATCGCTTTGTTGGCACTTCCAAAAACCTTCCGTTTAGCAGTACAGACAGGTAGTTGGAAAAATATTTACATTGTCTCATGCCCTGAGGGCAGAGTAACTATGAGATTCAGCATTCAGACAAATATGGTGGTGCCTGGCACTGTTTGTTTAGTGAAAAACATAAAACAAGAGTTGGAAAAAAAACCCTTCCCATGTCCTTTTTTTTTTCTCAAGACTGTGCAGGATAAGGTGTTCTATGAATTCCCAAGTTTCATTTATGTCCACTACTCTATTTTAATTTCATAATTGTTTGCATACAATGAATGTGACATGCTCTGCACCTGATTTTGTTCAGCATTGCACTGAACTTTATCATACTGTACCTGACATTTCTTTTTTATAATAGCAATTTTAAAATTATATTTGATATTTTTTCTTAACCTACAGTACCTCCTATTTCACCTACCATTTTTACCTGACGTGTCACAGGTCTACAAGACCTCTGCATGGATGTTGCTGTTGTTGGGGGTTGATTTTTGAAATGTGCGCCCATTGGTCGGATAGCTGCCGGATGCCACACACATTTGTTGCTCGACTCCACCCACCATGGCACCCAAACAAAATTACATGGCCGCCATCTTGGTTTTCTAGTGGGCCTCTGCTGATTATACATTGCCGGGGTTTGTTGCGTCAGATTTCCATTGGCTTTGTTTAGGTCGAGTATTGCTCACGATGAGAGACCCAAGAAAATTTAATTGATGTCGAATAAAAATTATTAGTAAGGTTTAATCACTCCTGTCAGCACGTATGGTACATGTCTCCCGAAAAAAATTGCGTTACGTAATTTTTGAACGGCCCCATATTGGGGTTAAACAATCTGTGACCGTGTGTGATGAATTGGCTTGTTCTAATATAATCGTGGTGAAGGCTGACATGGATGAAAGGTGTTGAGTTAATCTTTTAATAATGCATTCAATGTGTGTTTCCAAATTGGCCTGTTACCGGATTTAGTCGCAGGTTGTGACCACAGTGTGGTCATTCATCTTGTACTATGCATATTGCCAGCGAGGATAGCTTTGAGGTACAGTATGTGCACTCACCTATGAGCTGTCTAGCCTTGGTTCGAATCTCAACCCATCTATAACCTGTCACCCTGGTTTTTCGCACGAGGGGCGATTCATTAATGTGCACCATCCATTGAAAAGACATTAAACCAGAGGACCCTTCTGCCAGTAATGATTGTTGATAGATGTTAAAGATCCCATGGTGTCTTCTGTGGGCCAGTTATTTCCATCACCCGAGAACGAATTACAAATTTATGCCTAAACTCCAGGTAGCAAGTGGTTTGGTTGTCTTGGATGTCATGAAGACCGACACCCTGGATATTTACTCCGCCGTTGACCATATTTAAGGAAATTTGGTTACTAAGTGCACCCAAGCAGAGAATGCGCTTTTCACTTCGAATGAGATCTAAGCCACATCTGTTATTACCTCAGCCACCGAAGGTGCACGGAGGTTATATTTTCACCATGATTATCTGTTTGTTTATCTGTCTGTCTGAGAGCAGGATATCTCAAAAAATAATGGACAGATTTGGGTGAAACTTGGTGAACAGGCTGGATGTGTGATAAGGACAGATTTATTTGATTTTGATGAAGATCCGGATCTGACAACAATTTTAAAAGTGATTCTTCACAATACGAGACTTTCAAAGTGATGTATGAAGGCAAAATGACTCCCTTTGCGCATATGCTGTGTGTGGTGTGTGTGTGTGTGTGGTGTGTGTGTTGTGTTGTGTGTGTGTGTTGTGTGTGTGTGTGTGTTGTGTGTGTGTGTGTGTGTGTGTGTGTGTGTGTGTGTGGGTGTGTTTTGCAGTGATTCAGTTTGGTTCACTGGAAGTTTTAACTTGCCATTGCTCGCATGAAATCTGTCATTCAAATAGCCTTTTAAGCATAATTTTCAGCATTTAGACAAAAGAATGGAAATTTCAGTATGGTTGACCATAATTGTTGTGTTCCTGAATGCAAATCGACTCACTGAAATATAGGAATACAGGATGAGAAATATTCTTGATTGAGAGAGTTAATGGGTTCGTACCATTTACTGTTAGTGCATTCCAGTATTGGCAGTGGATATAACACACCTACACACACACAACACACACACACACACACACACACACACACACACACACACCACACACACACACACGCGCGCGCGCGTGCAGACGGACCTACTTTTCAACTTTTACCAATAGATGCAAAAATATAGAATAATTTATCTTGTTGCCTCGGAACCAAACAAAAACATATTTATAACAGCCGTAAAAGCTCCAATAATATTATTATTATTTTTACCTGACGTGTCAGGTCAGGCCCCCCTCTCCAATATTATTAATAGTAAATAAAGTTGCACTGTACATGTACATGCCCTATATGTCCTTCCCATCGGTGTTCAGGAGAACCTAATCCAGATACACAGTCCATTCACTGGGAGCGATCAGTTGGGGGATTGTGTAACACACATCCCTCCACTCCACTTCCACCGACTCACTGGTCAGGAGCTTGCAGTATGAGCAGGTGCTCATTCGGCGAGCTGAAAAAGTTTTCCAAGTCTTTTGTCATGTAGAAGCACAGCCCTTTCTCTCAGGTACTTTTCCATGTATCTTTCAGAAGCTTGGTCAGCTATTCCAAGTAACAATCCTTATCCTGGACACATAATACATTTTATTTTGACCTGTTCTCTTCACCTTCTTGGGGTTTCTGTGCATGCACACCAAGCATTTTGAGATGGATTACATCATGTGAAAGTGTCATATTGAGAGATAGGGCCAAAATCGATATATAGCACAATATCTCAAAAAGTTATCGATGGATTCAGACAAATCTTGGTGGACAGGTTGTGTATGTGACGAGGACGAATTGCTTCAATTTTGATGAAGATCAAGGTCCGGATCTGAAAAGGATAAATTTTTTTAAGTGATTCTTCACCATTGAGAGATAAGGCCAAAATGATATGTAGCACAATATCTTTAAAAGTTTAAGATGGATTCAGATGAAACTTGGTAGACAGGTTGGGTGTATGTGAAAACGACGAATTGATTCATTTCTTCTGAAGATTCAGATCCGGATCCGATAATTTTTTTTTAATCTTTTGAGTGATTCTTCACCATCTGAGAGATTGGGTCAAAAACTATGGATACTGGATAGTAGATATTTTAAAAAGTTAGAGATTGATTCACATGAAACTTGGTGGACAGGTTTTGGTGTGTAACAAGGATGAATTGATTACATTTTTGTGAGGATCCGGATATGGATCCTGATGCTATAAATTTGAAAGTGATTCTTCACTATTGAGAAATAGGGCCAAAAACAAAATATAGCACAATATTTCAAAAAGTTGTGGATGGATTATGACAAAACATGGTTAATGATTTGGGTAGGTGACAAGAACAAGCTAATTATAATTTGGTTAAGGCCCAGATGCAGATCCAGCCTATCGGTGAGACATAAAAAGGAAACTTCAGGCTGGTAGTGGTATGTGCTCTACCAAGTGCCATTCGAGTTAATCAAGGTTATTTACCAAACTTAATTGTTCTTGGCAGGCAGACACGCATGCAGGGCAGAGGTGTTGAGGAAGTGGAGAGGAGGTAGGGTGTAGGGAAGCAGAGATGAGATACATTGGGTGGAGGGACATGTGATTGAGAGACACGGAATGTGGGCAAGGTGCCGAGAACAGGTGTGGCTTGGGCACCCAAAGCGATATTGGGGACCTCGAGCAGGTGTGTGGGTAGGTGACCTGGAAAATTGTGGGAGGGGGGGCACCCAGAGCGGATGTGGGGGGGGGGTTGACCCAGGCGTGATGATTATGTCAGAGAAGGTACCGTTGTGAAGGTGTTTACTGCCCTAATTCCACATTCATTCCAAAATGGGTTTATTTGAGAATTCCAAGTGCAGTAAGACAAAGACTGACATCAAGATTGGGATGGCAGAAAGGATGTTTCAGGGCACAAAGAAAGAGTGCTCTATGAACAGGCACAAGGTGCAGGTTTGCTAATGATCCAGCAATGAAACAGAAAGGAAGGGAAGAGGAGGAAGCATGAGGGAAAAGTATTTGTCAATGAGAGTGCAAGAATAGTAAACATTTTTAAATTGTCATTTAAAAGATTTGAATTTGTGGAGTGAGTGATGTGGAGTGAGTGATGTGGAGGAGGAGCTCAGAATGAATGCTCCACAGTGTGGGATACCCCGAGCTGGTGTGGTTGTGGGGTAGCCAGAGGAGTGAAAATGTATCTCAAAACATGAGAAAAAAAACAGTGCTATGGGTCAATCAAATGAGAATTTGTTTGTTTATACAAAAAACACTATAATGATTGTCTAAACATGAATGACTTTTTATTACCCTCACCAGAGGAGAGGGTATTGCATTTGTTTGTTTGTTTGTTTGTCTGTTTGTCCGCATAGAAGTGTGTTTTTCTCTGCAACCGCTTGTTGGATTGACACAAAATTTTCACCATATGAGCAACTACTATGCTCATGTAGAATGTTTTAGTGATAATTTTGATGTCATAGGTCATGTGGTGTGGCAGCCATGTTGAAAAATGGAAAAACTTTGGACCTCTGTATCTCCAAAAATGCCCCCATTTAAAAAAATTACATTTGGCACATGGCAAGTACTCCTCATGGGGAAAAGGTATGATGTATATATATATATTTTTTTTAATGACATAATAGGTGCCTTCATCATGATGTCATAATTGCATGCATAGAACGCTATATCTGATCAGCATGAAAATTTTTGACGGTCATATACAGATAAATTAGTCGACATAAAAAATTGATATAATTGGTCACATGGTTTGGCAGCCACATTGGATTTACCATAAAACCTTCAAAAAATCTTCTCCAGAATGGCTGGACAGATCGAGAGGAAACTTCACACATGTCCCCCAAGCCTTGGGGATACCAGGGCGCTCACGAATAATTAATAGGTCACATGGTCTGGCAGCCATATTGGTTTGAACAAAAATCTTAAAAAATATTCTTTCTCTTGAACTGCTTCATTGATCAGTGTGAAACTTCAAAGTTTTGTTTTAGTAGTGATGGGGAATATGTGTTTTAAATTTCAACCTGATCAGACACATGGTCTGGCAGCCAGAATTATTAATATTTTTTGATCTGGGTGCTTTTTTTTATTTTTTATTTTGAACAAGGCTCACTTGGCTGTGCCTGGATGCGTTTGAGGATATAGTACTAGCAGCTAAAACCTGAATCTTATCCGGGTTCGTCCTGATGCCTTCATCTTTGCTTTTTGTTTGGGTTCCTTCCGATGACTCCAATGCAGTACTGTATATTTTTGTCTTTATTTGTTTTGAATTGAATTGATTTTAATCCCATTATGAATTCAATTAAATAACAATAAACATCATGGATCAGGGTCAGGTGCCGATCAAAGCGGAGTTGCATCAAAGCGGGACGTATTGGTACCCGGTCATCACTGCCAGCAGTTATAAAGTGGCAGTTCTAATTATGTCTCTTATTTATTATGCAACACACCAGTACAAAATACACGACACAAAACAAGTCCTGGTGAAGGTCTGCAATCTCTGATTGTGCTTTCTTGTTGTTATTTGTGGTCATTTTGAGAAGAAAAAAGAAGAAAACGAGGGAAATTTTTTGAGGCAGGGTGGAAAAGGACGTGTTTGACAATATATAATTTATGAAGGATTGAATGAAGAAGTGAGCCTAATTATTGAACACGTGGCCAACAAGGAAATAGATGGACAATGAAAACATGAACCAAGGAGCATTTTTTTTTTTTTAACAGAAGGTACAAGGAAGGAATTAGAGTGAGGGTGGGGATGAGATAGAAGAGGCAACCAGAGGAAATGGACAAACGGGTGGGCAAGCCTGTTGTGAGTTTGGGTAAAATCAAGTAGGCCAAAATACCCAAACAGGCACACAACAAACACAGCAATGAGCACACGATACGAACAACCACAGGCAAACTACATTGCGCAACTAACAGCCCATCATCTTTTTTTATTCACTTATTATGCACCACTTGATGTAAATTCAATGATGCAAATTCACTGTTTTAAAATGTGTTTACAAAACTAGCATACTGTTCAGAACACACTCTTGAATACATTTATGAAACATATATCCAATACTCAGAAAAAGCTATGGGTCAGTCAAACAAGCTTTTGGTTATTTATACAAAAAACATTTTTGTGAGGGTCATTTGAAAGGTTCTATCAACAAGATACTCACAGTGGTGTAAACAAGCCATGCAAAAACAAAGCTATTCCGAAATGATTTTCCAGTTTGCTTTCTTGCTTTCAAAATGACAAACTGGAAATTATGTTTTCACCCATCTCACTCAATCCATTGCCCCTCCCCATGTAACTTGAGAATTTTAGAAAAACTGCCCCATGGCCAAACAACATGCAAATCAGGAGTGCTTGAGGCTAGCAGCCCACCCTCTGATAACTTGTGCTTGCACCTCTCATTTTAGTTTCCCAGCCTCAGGCCTGGGCTGTGTAAATACAGCTCAAAATTAAAATGGTTGCAGGTCTGTGTGGGGCTAGACACAGGCCTGCCAGTCCCTGTGTGATGGATTGCAAAGCTGGCTTCTTCTGTTTACTCAGTTCACTCGAGCCTAGTGCCTTCCCAGGCGCCTAAGTGTCAAAGCCTCTCTCTACACCCTCTGACCTTTGGCCTATTAGTCCCTGGATTGGGAGTCTCTGCCTTTTGGGCCATTGTCCAATCTCAGCACGAGGCGTGAAACGCGAACGAGGGGCTGCTTTGATTTAGGTCCAAATAAACTTTGCCAAACTTTAAAGAAGCAAAAGCATTTACACCTCAAAAGAGGCTGGCACTTAAATCTCTGTAAAAGTCCACTACTTTGGGACAATAAGCACGTCGTCTTTTCAGGATCAGAAATATACTGCCTCGTAGATGCAAAATTAAGTGTCTTTTGTTCCATCATTCAAATGCATATTTTAAGTAATTTTACTATCTTGAGGGATTTGTTTTTGTTAAAGAAAAACAATTAACACAAAATTGTGAAAGCACTGAGGAACTTACATTGTACCAAAATTTTTTAAAAATATATAAATTAGCAATGATATTTCACTTGGGTTTCTCTTTTAGGTGGATATGTTTGTAGGCAAATGCCGAATGAAGGTCTTAAAAATAATTATCCAAACAAATAGCTAAACAAACAAGGAAGTAAGGTAAACTACTTGTGAAGATATATGACAAAGATTAACCTTTTAAGAATTTTTATTTCAAGGTAAATGGAAAAGCTTAATACGTAAAGAGGTCACTTACAGTATGTATTACATACACACAGGGTTGGGTGAGGGTGAAATTGTGAAGATTAAAATTGAGAAGACGAGGAGAAGGAGCATTCATGATAGGAGGCAGAAAGGAGAACAAGGAAGGAAATGTAGGAGTACATACAGAAGGGGGAAAAAAGTTTGGGAGTTATGGGGGGGAAAAAAGGAGGAAGTATAGTGAGCACATTTGAGAGGAAAAAAGGGGTGGTGAGCATGGGAGAGTGAGAATGAAAATACTACACCTCCATATTTGTGTATGGAATATATTTTTTGCCACAAAGATGGAAGTTTACAAATGACACCAGAGTATTGGAATATAGACAGAATTAAGGGACAAATGAATAAGGTTCATTGATGTGGAACATATTGCTGGGCAGGTGTGGGAATCAACATGTATGCTTCTAATTTACAAGATGAGAGAAAGAGAGATTGAATGAATCAATTAGGTTGTTCCAGAAATGAGAGCAGGGGGAGGGGGGGGTGGGAAGTAAAAGTAGATGTGCAATCTGGAGTTGGAGAAGTGAAGAAGTGGTTGGTTGGCTGCGCGTGCCTACGTTGTACAACCGGACTGTTTGCAGAGAAATGGGTGTGGTAGCTTTGAGGTAAGGACTCTGCACAAATAAGCATCCCAGAGGTCGTGGGTTAAAATCTGGCTGAACATGGCAGTTTTCGGGATTTGAGTTCAAGCTTCTGAAACCTGACTTTTTCCCCAGGAGAACTAGTGTTCCACTTTCAAATTGTCACTTAAAAACCGAGCTGGCTCATTAACGACATTCAGGAAAGGATTCTCCTGCCTGCACTGGTCATGATCGAACACACTTGTGATATCAGTCCATCGTTTGTGGTTGACTCGATGACTTCATTGGTGAAAGCACTAAATAGAGGAGTTAATTTTTCTGGGTCATAACGTGTAATGGGGGCATATTAGGAGTTATTTGCTGTCACCAAAGCAGATGCATAGCATGTCTAGCAATCTCCACAACAGTATTTGAAAAATTAGAAAATAAAGAAGTGGTCAACCAAAAAAAACTTGTCGAGAAAGCAACAATCACTGTTGCCGTATCCCCTCTGTTGTGAAATGCAGAGAGTAAAGTCTTAGACTTTACTGTGCCAAAGAGTATACAAAATAAATGTATCATCCAGACCAATATCCTGAGGTGCTATGTACAAAACCATTGTATGTAATTAAGAACTAAAAAGAGCTAAGGGAGAAGACAGTCTGCTCAAACTGTGCCTCTGCAAACCAGCTTGGAAATGTGACCGACCAAGATGATCATATCTGACAGTGACGCCAAAATACTGAAGAAAATTAACTTCTGCTGGAGGTTGATTGCAGAGGAAGATTGTAATGCTTGTCAGGTAGTATTTTAGGAGGGACAAAAATATGTGGCAGAGCAATTTCTAATCTCATCTCGATCAACTGATAATGATGCACCTGCAGCCTGCCTTTCAGGTAAGGATTCTCCTGCTCTTTCATCAGGCGAGTAAGGAACTGGCAAGATGACCGAGAGGTACACACACTCCCCTCTGAGCTGTCATTTGCTGTGGGGATCGTCTAGCCTGGGTTCGGATCTTGACCCACCTAAAAATGGTGGGCCGATCCCTGCAGCAAATAATGCTATCCACCACCATGTGCTGCATATGAAAGAAGAAGAAGCTATGATAAATATTTGTTTGGTATGAAGTGGCATCATCAACAAAATGAAAGTAGGTTCTCAAGAGAAGATACTTTTCAGAAACCCAAGCTGGAAAAAAAAAGCAGCATTCAAGAGGAGAATGAAGCGATTGCATTGAAAATGACTTCCTGGCTTGGGAACTAAATTTGACCAGTTATGGAGTGATTGCCGGATGCAGTTGGTTTTACTTTAGGTGATTGGTGTAGCAGAGTGTGCTAAAATGATGGGATGACCATTATAGATACTGTTCTGACCTCGTAGTTTAATTTCAGGACCTCCATTTATTCTTGTGAAAGTTGAAGCAGCAAATCCAGCAACTTGTGGTGAAACCGGTATTTTGAAACAAATTAACAATTCAGCTGATGACTTGATGCAATACAATGAAATTACAAGATGATGATCATCCTATCCTTGTGCTTGTCCAAATATGTAGACTTCTACCTTGAGAAATGAGTGAAGGTAAGATTGAATGAATTAAAGGAAGTTTTTCCCAGAATAAGAGCAGGGGATAGAAAAAGAAGTAGGTGTGTAACCTGGAGTTGGGGGAAATGAGTATATGTTGACCACTTTGTTTGACTCAACAGTCAGCAGAGAAATTGGTGTTGTCGCTTAGGGTTAGAATGTTTTTTTATTTTATCGGTGCATTTTTCTTACAAGTTCTGCAGAAATGGGGAACAATTTATCAAACAGTCAATCTCATTGATACATGTAGCTTAAAAGTCTGCTGTTGGCTTAGTGGTTGGGGTGGTGGCTTGGGATGCTAGGGTCCTGAGTTCAAGCCCCATTGGCCACTGAATTAATACACCAGGGGGTTGACAGCCTGTCATTCCGAGGTCGGCAAAATGAGTACCAGTGTGTACTGGTAGAGGAGCACAGCATCAGCGACACAGTCGTGCTTCCAAGAAATGATAGCTACCCCGGCAGCTAAGCTGCCATACGCAAGAAGAAGGAGATGTAGCTTAAAGAGGAACCCAAATGCTCAGACCACCTCAACCCTAATCTATCCCTTGATACCTTCCCTACATGATATATCTTTTTTACCCGATTTGCGATTTATAAAGCAAGTAATTTTTCGATTAAAAGTCAAAATCTTCTTCACGCTTCGCTATGACATCACATCTGGGAGTCGACATCCATATTCGTACTGTCTACGGGTTCAGTTGCAGCACGATTTAACTCAAACAGTGAATCATTTTTGATTTTCCACAAATATTGCGAGTCGATGCGTCCTTGGTGGTTGGAGTAATACAAGCCGAGATGGTTTCATTCTCCACCGATGACCAAAAGACCCGAAGTTTGCCAGAAATTGGACGAGGTTTGTCCGAAATACCCGTGTAGATTGGACTTACAAAATGTTCGATTTTGTGATGGAACATTTCACAGAGCACTGCGATGAAACAACAGAGTTTGTCAGATCTTGTGGTTATCCACCACGATTGAGAGAGGATGCCATCCCCACAATTAGGTGGAAGAAACAGCTG
This sequence comes from Eptatretus atami, assembly GCA_035128595.1. Classification (NCBI taxonomy): domain Eukaryota; kingdom Metazoa; phylum Chordata; class Myxini; order Myxiniformes; family Myxinidae; genus Eptatretus; species Eptatretus atami. Next base: position 35,845,122 of record CM068962.1, on the reverse strand, counting down.
TAAGACCATCTCTGTACAGCTACCAGCATATGTACACGGATGATTTGAGTGCTGAATCAAACACCTCACCTTGCCACCACCCCACAATACCACCACCACACGAGCATCACT
>CM068962.1:35797033-35817241 GCA_035128595.1 Eptatretus atami | reverse complement strand
GCGTTTGTCATTCCAAGCCTGCCGTTCCTAATCAATGGATGGATGGAGGGAAAAAGGAATGGATGAATGAAGGGAAGGGATGGATGGACCAAACTATGTGTATAAGCCATGGTGAGACAGTAGAGGGTGGTGTAAGTGACTCTTTTTTTTTTTTAAATCACAGCTGTTGTTTTTGAAAACAAAATTACAAATTGACATTCAAGACAGTGTTCGGTGATGATGTAAACGAAGTACATACACAAACGTGTGTTCCGTTATCTGAGTGAAACCTGACAAAAGTTTAAAATGAAACCTTGGAGTGGTCATGCTGTGCACCGCTCAGATGCACCCCCCCCCCGGTGTAGTACCTCAGAGGTTATTGGGGGAGAGTTATTTCCAAAACCTAAGCTCACTGCAGATGCTGCAGGGAATTTAATGGAAAACAAACAAACAGCATGTGGGAACTCATTCACTCATTATTCATTCATTCATTCATTCTGTACACCTCGTGTTCACTCTGTTAGATTGGAGTGTCTTGTGTTCACGACAACTATGGAACTTGCTGTGAATCCACTTTCCATTCCTTACCTCATTCCATCCATCCATTCAATCCATCCTCTCCATCCATCCTTCCCCCATCTCTTTGTTTGTCCTTACTCCCCTACCCTTCCCGACTCACTTTCCCCTCCCTTTCCCACCCTCACTCTCCCTCCCACCTCCACACTCCCCACCCGTCCTCGCTCCCCACTCCTCCCTCTTCACTGCCCACCCCTTCCCGCTCTCTCCCCACCCCTTCCGCCTCTCTCTTCTCTCTCTCTTCCACCCCATCCCTCTCCGATCCTCTTCTCAACTCTCTCCCTCTTTCTCTGCCCCCTCCCATCCTCTCTTAGTATCCCATTAGCGAAGGTCAGGGTCAGGTCAGGTATGGGAGCATGTGCCAGAACAGCGCGTCGCTGCGTCCACTTTCCGCCGGTACTCCAGGGGCCTCCGTCTGGCCATCCCCAGGCAGATGCCAGGCCCATCCCCATCTCCTTGAGATGATGGTCAACCTGCTGCAACACGAGGCACGTGGTCGGCCCACTGGCCTCCTCCACTCATGAGACTCCCTCGCTGAGAGAATCTGGTGAGCAGGATCAGCGTCAGGAAAACGAGCCACATGTCCATACAGCCGCAACTGACGCTCACGGACTATGCAGGTAACAAATCTCATCGAGTCTCTCTCAGCAACCGCTCGTTGGACACAAAATCCGACCAGCGATAGCCAAGGATTCTCCGAAGAGACCTGGTACCAAAGGAATTAAGTCTCCGTCTCAGATCCTTGGTCAGAGTCCAAGTCTCGCATCCATAGAGCAAGACTGGAAAGTACCAAGGACCTGAAGACTCGGACCTTCGTCTCCCGCACAGGTACCGGCAGCGCCACACCCATGATCCAGTGAATCCATGACTCCCCAGGCCCGACCCAGACGTCTATTGACCTCTGACTCACAGCCAGCAGAGACATGAATATCGCTGCCGAGGTAAGTGAATCTCTGCCGAGGTACCACATTAGCGAAGCAGCGGGTGGTATTTACTCTTACTACAACAACATGAAAGATCAAATGAAATGATATATCTTGAATTTCATGAAGTTGTCTTTGGTACATAAAATTAAAACTCTCTGTAAGTATATGAGTCGGCATATCTGTAATATAGGGAGTCATTATTACTTTACAGAAAAAAATTATTTACTTCACATGCCATTTTGTAAATGTGTATTGCACGAAATAATACAGAAAGTACTAACCCAATTTACTATCAAACAAGCTGATGTGAGATTTTTTTATCCACTAGCAGAGAGCCCACCTGTCGCTTCGCTGATGGACCAATTAGTCGTCGTGTTTGCCAAAAATTTTGTGCGAGAATGAGAAGGAAAGGAAGACAAATATACCCGTGCATAGAGTGTTTAACCCCTTCCCCACCCCTCCCTGTCCCGTTCTCCGTGCACCCCCTCCTCCCCCTCCATTCATCCTAATGTCCTTCCTGCTAGAATGATAGCCTTTGACACCTCCTTCGTTTTTTGGGGGGCGCAAGGGGGATAGGAGGACAAATTTACATGTGAAGAGTGCTTTGCCTCCCTTAGTATTGCCCAGGTAAAAAAGGGAATTGTTATTCCCTCTGTCACCACCGCCAAATGGCGCTACACGGTACACATTTGCACGGAAAATTCATGTCCCACCCCCCCCCCCACACCCCGTGTGAGGCCATGGCCACATAGCCTATGTTACCCCCACACAAAGTTGTATTTGTACCCCGAGATTGGAGTTTAGAACTTAAAAGATGTGGCAGTGCATAAAAACAGAGAGACAGAGACAGAGGTGTTCTCAATTCAGGGTGGGAAATCTATATCTGACACATTTATTATTGCAACAAAAAATTAATGGACATCATATAAATACTGGATATAAATGATGTAGTGTCTATGTATTTGTTTATTTTGCCTGAGGAAATGAAGTGAAGCCGGTGAAACGTCACATGAGATCGGGTCTGCTCTCGCATTTTTGCTCAAATTAGCGGAGTCGATCCAGTTTTTACTTTTGGTTGGAAGCGCTTTCTTCTTTAAAAATGTGTAATCCCAACCACCCCAATCATATATATATATATATATATATATATATATATATATATATTATATATTATATTATGTTGTGTGTGTGTGTGTGTGTATATATGTATATACACAACCAGTCAAAAATTTAGAACACCCCATTTTTCCAGTTTTTACTGAAATTTTAGCAGTTTAATGTTTCAATGTACTCTGAAATTAAAGCATAGAACAAATAAACAATTGCAGATGAAAAAAAATCATGGAATCGTTTTGTTGAACAAAATTTAATCTAAATTTTTGACTCATCAAAGTAGCCACCTTTTGCAGATATAACAGCGAACATACTCGTGGCATTCTTTCCACAATGGAAATCAAATAATTTTCGGAAAGTTCTTCCCAACACTGTTGCAGAAGTTCCCACAAATGTGCTGCACTTGTGGGTTGCTTGCTTTCATCTTCTGTGCAGTTCATCCCAAACCAGCTCGATGGTTTAAGTCTGGAGATTGTGCTGGCCATTCCATGATTTGAACCTACCATCTGTTCTTTTCTTCTAAGGTAGTTCTGACATAGCCTGGAGGTATGTTTTGGGTCTTTATCTTGCTGTAGGATGAACCCGTAACCAACTCGGCGTAGACCAGAGGGTATTGCATGGGCTGCAAAATGCTGTGGTAGCCATTTTGGTTCAGAGTGCCAGTCACTCTGTGCAAGTCCGCCGACTCTGGATCCAGCAAAAGAGCCCAGATCATCAGCTTCCTCCTACATGTTTGACAGTTGGTGTCACACACTGAGGAACAATCCTTTCGCCTACTCGATGGCGTACAAAAACCCTGTGTGATGAACCGAAGATTTCAAATTTTGATTCATCGGTCCAGAAGACGTTCTTACAGTTTTCAGTAGTCCACTGGCGGTGCTTCATGGGCCAGGAAAGCCTCTTTTTCTTATTTTGCCATCTTAGCAATGGCTTTCTTACTGCCACTCGACCTGTCAAATCTGCAGCTCGTAGTCTTCTCTTCACAGTTGAAACTGAGACTTCCTTACACAGTATTAAGCTGTGCTTGAAGATGCTGTCCTGTGAGCCGCCTATCACGCAAGCTGTTGACTCTCAGAAACTTGTCTTCTGATTGTGTTGTGGCTTTGGGTCTGCCAGAACTCTTCCTATCAGTTTTCTCCAGTTTCCAAGTGCCTTTTGATCGTGTAGGAAACTGTACACACTGACACCTTGGCTGCTTTGCATTTCTAAAGGAAAGACCTATACTTTTAAGGGTTAAAAATGTCTGTCTGTCTTCGTTAATGGTCTTTTTTCCACCATTATGATAGCAATTTGCTACTTCCTGTCGTGCAATATTGTCCAAATAATGCTTCAGTGAGTGTAGCAACACAGTCTGTTCCAACACTGCTTTTATACAGACAGAGGGTTTGTAACTAATCAACAAAAGTTAGATACCTGTAGAAATTGTTTGCATCAACTTTCAAGGCTTAATTTCCTTCCATTGCTGCAGAACAGCTGCATTGCTAACCATTACTTGTTCCCTGAAAAGGCCTTTTTTAACAACTCTGAAATTTACATTATTTTTCAGTTTTTGGTAACCTAACCTTTTTTTAATCTCTGGCAGTTTCCCACTTAGCTTTGTATCATTTCAGGTTATTCACTGGACTTGAACTGCTTAAATTCAGTAAATCTGGAAAAATGGGGTGTTCTAAAACTTTTGACCAGTAGTGTATATATATATATATATATTTCTACAACATTCTTTTTTCAACTTATGTGACAGAATCTGACTGTCAATTTCACTTGTCTTTTGGTTCCTATCTATCCACATTTTATTGCCATGCACACCAAATGCCCTTGTTATCCACGAGGATGCATATTTCTATGAAGCTATGTCAGGATAAAATGTGAAAGATGACATTTCTCCCGTCCAAAGGCAAAACCTAGTAACTCATTTTTTGATCAAAACTGAGCTAATATTAATTTTGGAGTTACTAGGTTATCGCTTCATGTTAGTGTATAAGTTATTGTAATTTGTTCCCTATGTAAGCTTGTATGCTCATGGCAGGACCTAGCAACTCCTACAGAATTCGGTAATACCACAAAAAAACCTAGTATCTCAATGGACCAATCTGATGCCATGCTTTATCACATGACATCGAAATGGCAGCGCTCTAACATCTGTAAAGGAATAATCAAATCTTCTCGAATGGATACGGCTTTAAGGTATATTTTTAATAAATAACTAATTTATTTATATTATATTTTATTTAATTTTATTTTATTTTATTATAATTAATTAATTATTTTAAAATTAGTATATATTTAAATTTAATATATTTAATATTATTAATTTTTATATATTAATATTTTTTATATTTATATAATAAAAATTATATATTTTAAATTTATATTATATTATTAATTTTATTATATTATTATATTTATTATATATTATTATCATAAATAATTTTTAATTTAAAATTATTTTATATATATATATATATATATTTTATTTATTTTATTTTTATTATTTATATATTAATAATCTAATTTTAATATTATATATATTTTTATTATTAAATTTAATATTATTTTTATTAAATTTTTAATATTTAATATTATATTTTATTATTATTATTTTTTTATTATTATTATTAATTATATCAATTAATTTATATTTTATATTAAAATTTATATATATTAATTAATATATATTATTTAACAATCATTTTATTTTATATTATAATTATTATAATATTTTTTTATAATTTATAAAATAATTTATTATTAAATTATATATTTTTTTAATTATAATTTTTAATTTTTTTATATTATTTTAAATAAATTTATATTTAAATTTATTTTATTTATATTATTTTTAATTATTATTTTAATATTTAATTTATTATTATTATATTTATATTATATTATTTTTTTTTATTTTTTTTATATTTATTTATATATTTTAATTATTATATTTTTTAATAATTAATTTGTTATATAATATTAATTATTTTATTTATTTTATTAATATATTATTATATATTTATATATATTTTTTATTAATTAATAAATTTTATTAAAGCAGTTTTATTCTCTCTCTTTTGGAAATCAAATAATTTTCGGAAAGTTCTTCCCAACACTGTTGCAGAAGTTCCCACAAATGTGCTGCACTTGTGGGTTGCTTTGCTTTCATCTTTCTGTGCAGTTCATCCCAAACCAGCTCGATGGGTTTAAGTCTGGAGATTGTGCTGGCCATTCCATGATTTGAAACTGAAAACTGGAAGAAGGTCTTAGACGATTGAATCAAAATTGAAATCTTCGGTTCATCACGCAGGTTTTGTATGCCATCGAGTAGGCCGCGAAGATGTTCCTCATGTGTGAAACCCCAAACTTGAATGTCAAACATGGAGAAGGAAGGCATGGATTGATCTGGCTCTTTTCGGTCAGAGTGCACATTGCACAGAGTGACTGGCACCTGAACCAAAAGCTACCACAGCATTTTGCAGCACCAGCATACCCTCTGTCTACGCCTAGTTGGTCAGCGTTTCATCCTACGCAAGATAACCCCAAACATACCTCGGGCTATTCAGAAGCATCTTAGAAAAACAACAAGACGGACAGGCTTCCAAATCATGGAATGGCCAACACAGTCTCCAGACTTAAAGCCCATCGAGCTGTTGGGTATGACTGACAGAAGGTGAAAGCAAAGCAACTTACAAGTACACACATTTGCGAACTCTGCAACAGTGTGTGGAAGAACTTCCGAACAAATATTGATTCCCGAGAAACGAAGCCCGATATTTGCTGTTATATCTGCAAAAGGTGCTACTTATAGTTAAAATTTAGATTTAAATTTTGTTCACAAAGATTCACTGACTGTTTTTATCTCAATTAGTATTTGTTCTATGCTAATTTCAGAAGTACATGAAACATTAAATTGCTTAAATTCAGTAAAAACTGGAAAAAATGGGGGTTCTAAACTTTTGACCAGTAGTGTATATGTAAAACAGCCAATCGACGTTTTTGTGTTAAATTAGTCAGACCAGCAAGGGAGGTGTTACATAGTTCATAGCAAACGTCTGTTTTATTTTGACAGGAAATATTCTGACCATATTGCATGCATACACCTTGATCAAGCAAGAGGAACACAGGGCAAGAGGGTGGGATGTCCTGTTCTTGAGAAATTTGAAAAACTAGTGTTCCAAAAGTGCATTGCACGATTTAGACATTCTAGTCAACATTTACACCCATGGAATATATATAGTGATGTTGTTGATTAAAGACCCTTTAAATACAATAATTGTCATTTCGCCGGTACGGAGATCAGCTTAACAGTTGTTCATATTTTTGCCTGACGTCTACTTATTTATTCCTCACCATTTGCCACACAATCAGATTTTAGACGAGGTGAGCCAAAACCTTTCGAGACTTGTTCTTTGGCAAATGACGTGTCTGAAGTCTCCCAACTTGTCCAGCAGGATGATAACTAACTAAAGCATCCATTGCTCGTCATATCATGACTTGAATTTCTCTGCCCTGAGTTTTACACCTAATGCAGAGGAGAGAAAAGGTCACCGAGAAAAATTCTGACAGCCGCTATTCTCCTCCTTAAAGGAAGATGCACTTGTGCATGAGTGAAGTTGGAAAATCTTGACTCTTGCTTTCACTGTTTATGCTGAGCATGTCACATCAATTCAACTCTCTTTGTGAATCCTTTTTTTAATGTTTAAGACTCCTCTTCCACAGAGGTTGGAATTGAGCTCTCTCAGTCAATATAGAATCCCGTACAGCATCACACTCTCACAGAGAGACTCCCAACACATTTCTATGATAGAAAGATTCAGACAGTTGCTTATTTTCTGCAGAGGACTTAAAAGAAGAAAGTCTGACTATCACTCAAGGCTGCACCAGATCGAAAAGATGCATGCGTTGATGTGGAGCAGAGAGAATGAAATTGCCTGAACTAAAGATAAATAGCATTCCTATATCACTGTGAGCATGCTGATAGTCATAATCTCAAGGATATCAAATTAACATTTTTTTACGAGGCTCGACAAGACATCCGTGACCTCAGAAGTTTTTGAATCACATTCCTCATTCCTATACGTTGCAGTTAACAAACTAGGCGAAAATTAGTACTTTTGTGCATGAGTATCAGTATTTACTAGAACCACTTCACTGACAACAAATCCAGGAATGTCATCTGAAATCAGGAAAAAGTCAATTGACGCTCATTGCACTCAATTCCACACAATTATGAAAGCATTGCATTCTGCTGATGTGAATAAGGTTTGGGTTACAGACATTGCAGACCAAAATAAAAAATAAAATACATTCACCAGTGCAAATCAGAGATGGTTATTTGATTGTTCGGAACTTTTATGCTCGTATTGCATATGTAACCAAATCAGCCATCGTCTCTTCACAAGACAGCAAAACCAACAAGCAATCTTAACACACAAACATCAAGACCGAAATATGTAACACCACGTCTGTTAAATCCCATAACTTAACAAAGTGTAAGTCGCAACACAGAAGTAGCAATCATTAAGTATTGTGGACTTGTAACCAAATGTGGCCATCTCTATGCAGGCCATAGCTGAATACAAGGAATAAGTTTCCAGTACTGGACACATGGTCCTACTCTTTTGAAAAGCATTGTGTGATTTTTAGTCTACTTGTAAAGCAGGCCACTGAACTTCAAAAGATGGCATACTAAATTATGCAATGACTTGCCTGAAAAGTATGAGGGCAACAATTAGTATATTATGGACCTTTTCATACCGTTTGGAATCGAAACCAGGATGATCATTATAAACAAAGATTTTATTAAACTTTACGCTATTGTGTCAGCCACATCCCAGTCTAAAGACAATAAAAATACATTGAGCAAATGTTTGAAGAAACAAAATTGTTGGTCGTAAAAGGCAGAGAGGAGAAGGAAGGGAAGACGAGAGAAAAGAAAACAATCTCACTCCATTGGTCTGCCACTGACATAAAACATAATTTTGGCTCTCTCTCTCTCCCACATCCACTCTGCAGTAAATGCTTTCTTCTTTGTAATCCTTTTGTAACTAATGTAATCAAATTCTGATGAATATTGTTTATTGCAAATTAATTGGAAAGCTTTCATAATGTGTTTTCAATGGATGGAAATACTCCACAAAGTGCATTGTGTGAATGGATTTCAAATTGAGTTTCACAAGAGGTGTTAAACGACAAATGACAGCATGAGAGATCACTATCGCACAAATTACGACAGCTTGTATCATTAACCAGGCTTAAACATCCAAATCATTACCGGCTCTTTGTCGTCGATCATTCTAAAAATAAGGTGACAATTTTTATCACTTACTTTGCAGATAACGATAAAAACCACTCCAATATGAACATTTTAATCATCTAATTACCCTCCAAATAGATCCAACACACAGCAATAAAGCCTACACGTTGTTTGGAGAAATTTACCTCCTATAAAAAGCAGCCCACTCTGGTTTTGAAAACATAATGACAAGAAACCTAAAATAAAAATGTAACACTGCTAATTGTGTGGATTGTTCATAATATCAAACAAATGAACCATCTCATTTCCTGCCAAAAATGGCTTAGGTGACAATTTTTTAATGCCTTACATTTAATATAAGCCTTCTTAATGTAGCATGACTCCAATGAAAAAGGATATGGACATTGAACAAAGAAGGAAACAAAATAGTCTCCTTTGCTCAGCAGCAGATAGATGAATCAGACCTTCATGTGCACGTTTTGCCTTTTCATTGTGTAACGATTCCAAATCCCATCAGCTCCCTACTGTCTCAATGTTGTGCTATTTTGAGCAAGACTTGCTTCTACCCGAATAAAAAGCCAAATAAATGCCTGGTTCTCAAGAATTATTGGAAAAATCATAGTTTTTTATGATTTTCACAACCGCCATATGTTCATCCATCCCGAACCATAGACAATGCTCCAGACCGAGACTGAATTACCTTCCACATTCTTCCTTCCTTGCACCCTACATGTCATGTGGACAACACTCTCAAACACAGCACAGTACAAATAAACGTTGCGCCACAGGGGGAGCAGGGTGTTTCCTCACTGCTGGCGCCCCAGGGGGGTAGGGCTCACCGCGCCATCTGACATCAAGACGCAGGATTTTCCACAACCGTCACTGCACCCACCCCCGTGGATGCACATCAATGAGGAAGATGCTCATTGACGTTTGCATCTCTAATCACACCCCCCTGCAACTATAAAAGGCCAGATCGGCTCGTGTCGCTGTGTTTGATGCCCTAGCTGTTGATGCACCAGGGGCATGAGTATGCTCAGACTGCCTGTTCGAGATTAGCTGCTGAGTCAGTCTTGCTGGACCCAGCTTGTGCTGTGAGTGCAGGAGTGAGTCGTGCCGAGTCAGAGACAAACGCCCATGAGCAATCCCTGGGTGTCTCGCAGCTCCCTAGCACTCACACCACACACTTATGAAACATCACCGACATCCACCACCAACCCTCATCCCAATAACCCCATCTACCCCCTCACAATAATTGCCTGATGCAACACTTGTGTGCGTCCACTCTGTATTCTTTCTCCTCATTTATTCTCATCTCATTCTTCCGGAATGAATATGCGCCTGTCTGTTATTTAAGTAACTCTGTATAAGGGAATTGTATGAGGTAAGTCTGCTCTGTCTATGTGCAATTACCAATGAGCTTGTTATGGCTGCCAAGCAGCCAGCCTCCTTATCAACCATTTCATTGGACTGCTTACTTGAATGCTTAAGCAATGCCAAGTGCCCTACTCCGAGCTCATCTAAACAATTACGAAATGACGTCTTCTTATCTAAATCTTATGCATTCCTCACAATCTCAAAGAAAAGCAAGACAACCGAAGAAACAAGAAAGAAGATGCAATGAAGGAAGGAGGGGAATGAGGCCTTAATCTTGCAAAAAACTGTTGCTAGCATCACAGTGAAATCCTTCCTCCCACATATTGTAGACTGCGAGTGTATCGCCCTGAACACGAACTTACCAAAACGTACATCTCAGTTCTGCAGCATCCTGCAGCATCTGGATACTCCACTCTTCTGTTGCAATGTACTGCAGCTTGTCCTGGCCTCTCAAGTCAAATCTCATGGTAGACCCAGGCATGTTCAATGCTCAACTCTCCACCAATTATCTTCCAGTCTGAACCTTCTCTGAACCCCACTGGACCTGTGATCTGGGTCACACTCTATGTCCTCAGTGCTTCGTGCCAGCTTTTTATACATGTGGCCCTGACGTCATCTGCCTGGCCCGTCCCTTGAATATCACACACGTGTTTGCCATTCTCCACAGCACGCCAAGATGACACTGGTGTGGTATTTCCAACACTCCGCAGAGATTGCACATGCAGTCATGCTATCTTGCTTTCCAAATCACATGGGAGGTAAAAAGAAAATGGAGAAGATAAGAAACATTAAATACAGTGGGATAAATGTGAAGAGACAGACGTGGCGTTCTAGAGTGACACGAAACTCTCTATACACATGGTCCTAGCAGATACTAAACAGCTACAAAACAGGTTTTGCAAGCACCAATTATAAATAACTACCTAATTACCCCTAAGTCCTTTCTAATATACTATGTGCTAGTGGGGCATCCATGCAGTTTCATCAGAATATAATCAATTAAATGAACAATGGGAGCGGCAAGTGCTCCTCTCCCGGCTGAGGAAGTATGCATCGCATCACTCTGTGAGGCAGCTAGACACACTCATCTGGTGCATCAACACCCTCGGCATCACAACAGCAGCGAACAGAATATCCAACTCCACCCTACACTGCCAAATTTTGTTTACAGATATTTTCAGACAGTCATTTATGGAATTTTTTTCTTTCTGAGATCGGCTTCAGTAATCAGAATGCAAAATGCAAAAAAATCAGCTTATCTGTCTCAGAGAAAGTACTAAACATTTACAAGGGTGAGTCAGAGTGAGTAGCTTAGAAAGAGCTGTCAATATTGATAATACTGTACAGCAGGGTCCAAATGTATTAGAAGCGTAGCTACCATGGAGAGTTCAGTGTCGGGTTACTAGATTGATTCCAGCTCAAACTAGACTCAGCTAGATGGCTGAAGGAGACTGACTTTATACATTAGAAAGGAGTGATGACAAGGATTCGATTGATGTTTAGGTAATGAAGGGTGCAGACAATTTAAGTGCAGAAGAGTTTTTCAGCAAAATAGACAGCGATCGGACCAGGTGCGATAGTCTGAGAGTTAAAAAAAAAGAGGACTAAGATAGTAGTAAGGGGTCTTTCACTCAGAGAGTATTTTATGCATGAATGGTCTCACTAGAAATATTGTGGCAAACATATAAGAAGCTCGCTTAAATTGGAATTAGATAGGTGCCTAAATGCATTGGTGATAAAGGTACAAAATATTGGCAGACGAATAAGGAGCTGTAGTTGATGGTTAAGTATCTGGTTGGTGTAGCAGCAACATTGGCATCCTCCTTCGCCAAAGTCCTCATATATCCGTGCATATTCTTTTAAGGTAAATCTTTCCTTTTAGAGACGTTGAATGAATTAAGATCAGCAACGATTGTGTAATAGCTGCTCAGAGATAGAGATCTGCCATTGAGCTGTCTGGTCTTCAATTCCCAACCCGCCTGATAAAACTTTTGGGTCGGTGATCCACTGCAGGCAGGACAGACATTGCCTTTCAAGTGACGTTCTGTTAACGCGGAGCGAAGCTCCACCGCAGACTTACCATTACAATATTTAATGGACAGTTGTTGATTTTTTTCTGGAATCATGGCTTTGAGTTACATCAATATGTAAAATTTCAACCTGCCAACTAACCCACCGAAAAGTATTAAATTTTTGTGGGATATGCAATGATGGACCATCTATTATTATTCTCAACATGGTTGTGGGGGGGGGAGTGTCAATGTAATATTTTTTGTTCTACCCTATTCATTTAACAGTGAATTTGCAAATATTCTATGCACTAATTATACTCTTACTATTAACTTAATCGAATCTAACATCTACATGCATTATAATCACACATTCATACATCAACAATGGTCATGCAATGTTCCATTCATCTTTATTGGCCTGACTCCATCACACTCACCATTCCCTCCGAGTTTAGCCATTTCAGTGTGAATGTGCGATTACTGTGCCAGTTACCTTTGACAGGAGATGGGTTGCAATGGTAAACCTGCATTGCCAAGCTGCATCTTAAATTTTGAACTTTCACTTGAAAAAGAAAGAAATCATTTCAAGTTACAATTTGGAGTATTTTTGAATTTGAGAAATCATTTCAACAGATAAATCTGGGAAGGTCATTACTGGTAGAGGAAGGGAAAGAGGGGGGAGATTTTGTTAACTTGTTCGTTTTTTAATTGGTAAAGTTCTAACATTTACAGACTATGCATGTGAGATTCTTAATTATACATAAATTTGAAGTGTTTTCCCTATATTTCCATAGAGTTTGTAAAATAAAGTTCCCAAATTTCCTGGTACTTGATTGTTTATTACAAATGAATAATATATGCTTGGACTTGTCTCAGCTTTAAGTTTTGTACTTCTCTAAGTAGTGGATGGGGGAAGGCGTGGTGGGAGGAATAGATGAATGGGAAGCAGGTATGTTGACATGGGTGTAAATTATGGTTGTGGCCTCCACGTTGCGGTGCTAACAAACGGTTTACTACACTGCCTTACTGACTTCCCACCAAGACGACAGAGCATGAAGGCAAACTCACAGATCCCCAATAATTGATTGATATTAAAATAGTCATGAGAATATTTTTTTAAACACTCATACAAAGCCATTAAAAACTTGATTCAGCACGACATAAAATGCGAACATACAGAGGGAAATCTTTGTTAAAAAAGGGGAGTAAAGAGAGAACTCAAAATCGTGAGGTTGGGTTGGGAGGAAAGAATAAATGATGAACAACCCATGGGTGTAAAATATGGTGCAGCCTCATGCATCCTGGCTAACTCGTGTGTCGTGTCGGGAGAGCTCTTGGAGCGGCCTCAGTATGTGCGTCATTCAAAGACCACAAATAGCACCACTGGTTTGGACCAGTGAGGATCTCCGCCAGTCTCCAAACTGCCTGGGCTCCCAACCCCACTGCAACTGGTGCAGCAGCCACAAAGTTCTGGTTAATCTATGCCAACTAACTCCCTAACTGTCTCCTCGCTTGCTCACCAATTCTCCACTCGTCTGTCTCCAACTGCCCAACTCAATGTAGCGTCATCCGATTTTGCTCTTAAATGGGCTGAAGCAGAGTCTTGACGACCAAACAAAACCCATCGGGAAACTGATCTGTGGGAATGTGGCATCTACTGTACATTAATTATTAAACTGACTCACTCAACACACATCCACAAGGTATGTACAAGGGAAAGTATAGTACTTATTTACATAATCACAAATACGAACCACTCCTCCTCATACACATCTAACTTTTCCAATCCACCATTTGCGGTTTCAAACTCTCACTGCTCTCAATTAATGAGAGATAACATAAAAAGTGAACCATATTCTTATAACTAATAATTGACATTTAAAATTGAAGTTTGACAGTTGAGAACAGGGGCTTGAATTTCAGCAGTCTTCTTTTTTTTATTTTGAATTTGTATAGTCGCAGAAGCATTTAATCAAATTGTACAATCAATTCCAAAACTGAAATGTACTCCAAAAAATAAATACAATTTTATGTCATGCAGGCTCGGGCATGTTTCCACTACGACAGTTAGTGCCTCTCGGTGAAGCAGATTCTCACGGGCACCGAGACACATTCCCTGTGAAGACTTCTCCATAAGAGGCCCCTCCTCGAGCCCCTCTGGCCCTCGTATTGTCATATGTCCCACGGCCTAACACTCTCTATCGGCCATGCCTTGCCCTGAATTAATCCTCTGCTCCCCAAACTGCCTCCAGGCCTTCACATCAGCTTTGCGTCGGGAAACGGTCCGGTCGTCCTACCCTTAGAATGGCCCTTCTAACAAATCTCCATAGAACCTTTCACTTCAGGATTACCGCAGTCCCCAGGGAAATCTTTGGACTCTGGCCCAATGTGGAAGTCGTGAGTGATAGCTGTGATATATGATACTGATGTACTTGCATAATGATTACTGTGCTAATTTAACTTACAGCTAAATTGGAAAAATTACTGTCTTGTCGTTGTCTGCATGAAGTTTATGGTATATTATATAGCTTACTTAGACCGCAGGTCACACGCTGGCATAAAAAGTTTTTATTCCAGCAGAGTATATAAAAATTTAGCATAAATGGCAGATAATTCTCATACTGTCACGAGTGCATGTCTCATAATTTCAAAAATTCCTTCCCATATCTCTCTTGTAAAGAGATGCTTGGCTCCAAGCGAATGGATATTTTGGGGCTAAATTCCACTCAATCTTACAGTAAATCAATTCATTATAAAAACTGGCTGAGTTCTTAACAGCTGCTTCCAGCTTCTGCACAATCAGGCATCCATGCATTATAAGTTAGAATAAAACATGCATGCAACAGAATTTCATGAAAACAATATGGCCAAATCTTCAAGGCTCAAAATAACTTCATTATATTTATTATATTATTACCAGCAGTAGTACAGCAATCTTAAACCATCAATAAAATTTCTTGCATAATAGTTTATAGTGCCAATAAGCAGATAATCAAATAAAAATGGGCACACAGTAGTTGGATTTCAATCTACTAAGATTGCAGTTAAAAACTCATCTATTGAAATTTAATAATGCATATTCTTAAAAATCTGTCATTCTAAATTTTTGACGAAATCGTATCGCAATTTCCATTCACACTGTGTGGGGAAACTTATTAGTTTGCTCAGATTTAAAAATATGTTTTAAAAATTTAATTTCAGAATATACTCGTCACATCACAAATATAACTTTCAAGTGGAACATAGAATTGTAAAAAAAAAAAATAATCAAGGCACATAACACTATATTTCATTGTCGATTGTAGTAGATTTGAAAATCAAATAAAGATGAATAACAGTTGCAGACAATACCACTAGATTTTGGCACGCATCAAATCTGTTATACTACCTGTGCCACCTGTATGTTGGGCGTTCAAAGAGTTATAACAATGAGAACCCACAATAGTAAATGAAACACCGTTTTATTATCCTTAATCAATACACAAGTAAATACAACTCGGAAACCTATTATATTCTTTACTAATTATAACACCTATGTACAATATAAAAAAAAAAATTTTAGTGTTCTTTGTTGACTACTTATTTAACAGCTCCAATTAATCCCACCTTTTATGGGGTCAACAAAGAACGATTTTCGCACAAGACTGACGAATAAGCGGTCAGACTTGACATTCGACTGAAGTAACATGATTTTTGTCAGGTGCCAATGATAACTCGCCAAATCTTCACGAACATATTTACAGTCCACCAACAGGCAGTGCTGGCAGAGGAGTCCTCTGCTGTAATGGCATACAGATGTATGGCTCACTCATTGATTGATTGATGCATTGCCAGCATGAGAAACACCATGGTTTTACAGCTGGGTCGAGATTCAAACCCAGCTAGACAGCTCAAAGGCAAGTGCGCATACCTCGGAAGTGCCTACATTTGAATGCCCCACATAGTCAACTTATCAGAGAATTTCATTCCTGTTTTCAGCTGTTGAACTGGGATTCAAAAATAATATTGAAACTTTCAATAATATATTGTTTCAATGACTTCATAATAGTTTGGGAAATCCAAGCAAAAATGCAGTCTATTTGTTACAATGGAGACATGTTATGCAAGCCCAGGGAAAGCACTCATATATAAAACAATCACACATCTCTTAGATGAAGTAGAATTTTGAAAATGTTTTCATTCATTGCTCATTGAAAACCATAGCACAGGGGGAATTCACTTTTGAAAGCCAGGAAGAACTAGAGAGCTCAGAGAACACCTTACCCCATGCAGTCTAGAGAAAAGGGGCATAGAAGGGTCTTTTCAACTCTTGCTTTGCGTTTCTGAGCAAAATCATTTTGTACGAGCCACAAATTTTGTCTTGATCTTAATTTCCCAACGCTGAGAGTGTGTCAGTAAGTTTTGATTGGTCAAATGGTGTAATATTGGTGTAAATTGTCCAAGTACTGCAAACTGGATTTTTAAGTGCCAGGAAGTGACTTGTGTTCTACAGTATTCAAGATATAAATCAAATGAAATAAAATAAAGGTTTTAAAGCTGTTAGAATTAATTTTTTCCGGAAGTTTACCACTGTTGATGCACTCTTCTAAATCACCATATTAACACATTAAATTAGTTCTTCGTACCTGTTGTTTAGGTCCTTTATAGCACACCTAAAAGCAGTAAATTTCCTGTTTGGAATGATTTTCAGTTTTGTTTGCGACTGCGACAGGCAGACAAAAACAATGACCTTATTCCCTGTGCGCATTTCGCTTGGAATGAGATTCCATACAATTTGCCAATTTTAGAGCAAATTACTAACTAAACTGCATGGCTTGTGTTCCGATTCGTGTTCAACAGTGTTCAAAATATAAAATTCAATTGAAATTAAAATAATTCCTTAATCATCGATGCGTTTATAGACAGACAACAAAAGTGAATCAATTGCTTAACCTCAATTCCACTTCGTGTGCGGTAACAAGCAATTTGATAACATGACAAAAAAGGGGTTTTCTACTTTTCTCCTGACAATTGACAGATTTTCCATAAACCTGTAAAAAAACATTTGAGCCTCTTATCAAGAATTCTTATTTCATTTGTTTCCCTACCTCCATTTTAACCAAGGACGATAACTGACAATCTCCAGTAGAAGTCAAAAGTGCTAGACATTATTTTGCTGTAATATTGAATATTTGAAAGATTATTTTATGGCTTTTCCTCTTTCTTTCTTTTTAGCAGGATGACAACTATACCATGACTGCATGTGCTTGGTAAATTTAGAACAAACACTTGATTTGCTGAAATTTATTGCAGATGCTACCACATTCATTCACCGTTAGGAGTGGGGGTGGTAGGAGATGGGGAACACCAGCAACATACTTTAGAGCGAATGCCAATGTCATGTTCGTACTCTCAAATACATTGTGAAAATTTTAGCTGAATAATTGTCCTGGTGGTATAAGGAGTGGGAAACAACTCTAACTCGCATCTGGGTTTCCATAAAGTGTCTAATACCCAGAATACTTTTATACAATATCTGCCACCCTCTGACCACTTTCCAGTAAACATGTTCACATGTTTATTTGGAATATTGATGCCTTTCACTCTCGTTCTTGATTGTGTGTTGTTTTTTTGCTTTGTTACCCTCCTGCCGCTTTCATGAGCATTGACTTGTATCCAATAAAATTGCTTTTGTGTCAAGTTTTAGGCAATTGTCTCGTCTCTAAGCCATCACTGAGAGATGGTGTGTTTTGGACAATAGCTTTATCAACCAAAAATTGGAGGAGTATATGCAACTGCCATGTAAGAGTAATCATGGTTTGGATGTGAGCCACTTATTCAAAATCCTCTTCGCTTTAGGCGGATGCCGGTGATACTTTGCCTTCTATTCGTAAAAACATAGCGAGATATCAAATGCTGTCAGGCAGGACAATCAGTGAATGTCCATCCGAGGGCTGGCACTTGTTGATTGTGCTGCCCTGCTCCGTGACACACCAGCTTGACATATATTACGTGGGCTGAGATTGGAGTCCAAACGAGACAGCTCACAGGTGAGTGCACATACCTCAAGACTATCCTACCAGAACCAAATTGACGATACCTTGAGAACAAAATAAAGAGAGGACATACATTTGCACCACAAAGTAATTCCATTCAAGAGGCATAACCATTCTGAGATGTACTAAGCTGAAAGCAGAGGCTGATCATTTCGAGTTCTACATGAACTGCGATTGTATTTTCCTATTGCGGCCCTTCATTTGCTTGTGTGCAAATCTCCCGTCAAAAGGCAGAACCTAGTAATCACTTCTAATTGTTTGAGAAAACAAAGAAAAAACTGCTTATTATATAAAGCCGTATCCATTCGAGAAGATTTGATTATTCCTTTACAGATGTAGAGCGCTGCCATTTCGATTCATGTGACTAAACATGCATCAGATTGGTCCATTGAGTACTAGTTTTTTGGGTATTACCGAATTCTGTAGGAGTTGCTAGGTCCTGCCATGAGCATACAAGCTTACATAGGAACAAATTACAATAAACTATATACACTAACTGAAGCTGATAACCTAACTCAAAATTATATTAGCTCAGTTTTGATCAAAAAATGAGTTACTAGGTTTTGCCTTTGGACGGAGAAATGTCATCTTTCACATTTTATCCTGACATATGCTTCATAGAAATATGCATCCTCGTGGATAAACAAGGGCATTTGTGTGCATGCAAAAAATGTGGAATAGATAGGAACAAAAGACAAGTGAAAATTGACAGTCAGATTCTGGCAAAATTTGAAAAAAGAATGTTGAAAATATATATATATATATACACATACTGGTCAAAAGTTTAGAACACCCCCATTTTTCAGGATTTTACTGAAATTTAAGCAGTTTCAAGTCCAGTGAATAACCTGACAAATGATACAAAGCAAGTGGGAAACTGCCAGAGATTAAAAAAGGTTAGGTTACCAAAAACTGAAAAATAATGTAAATTTCAAGTTGTTAAAAAAGGCCCTTTTCAGGGAACAAGTAATGGGTTAGCAACTGCAGCTTTCTGCAGCAATGGAAGGAAATTAAGGCCTTGAAAGTTGATGCAAACAATTTCTACAGGTAATCATAACTTTGTTGATTAGTTACAAACCCTCTGTCTGTTAAAAGCAGTGTTGAAAGACGCTTGTTGCTACACCACTGAAGCATTATTTGGACAATATTGCCACGACAGGAAGTAGCAAAGCTATCATAATGGGGAGAAAAGACCATTAACGAAACAGACAGACATTTTTAACCCTTAAAAGTATAGGTCTTCCTTTAGAAAAATTGCAAAGCAGCCAAGTGTACAGTGTGTACAGTTCACTACAACGATCAAAAAGCACTTGGAAACTGATGAAAACTGATAGGAAGAGTTCTGCAGACCCAAACCACAACACAATCAGAACACAAGTTCTGAGAGTCAACAGCTTGCGTGATAGCGGCTCACAAGGACAGCATTCAAGCACAGCTTAATACTGTGTAAGAAGTCTCAGTTTCAACTGTGAAGAGAAGACTACGAGCTGCAGATTTGACAGGTCGCAGTGGCAGTAGAAAGCCATTGCTAAGATGCAAAATAAGAAAAAGAGGCTTTCCTGGCCCATGAGCACCGCCATGGACTACTGTAAAACTTAAGAACGTCTTCTGGACCGATGAATCAAAATTTGAAATCTTCGGTTCATCACACAGGTTTTTGTACGCCACGAGTGGCGAAAGGATTCCTCAGTGTGTGACACCAACTCGTCAACGAGGAGAGCGTGATGATCTGGGGCTCTTTGCTGGATCCAGAGTCCGGCGACTTGCACAGAGGTGACTGGCACTCTGAACCAAAATGGCTACCACAGCATTTTGCAGCGCCATGCAATACCTCTGGTCTACGCCGAGTTGGTACGGTTCATCCTCAGCAAGAAAAACCCAAAACATACCTCCAGGCTTATGTCAGAACTACCTTAGAAAAATAAGAACAAGATCGTAGGTTC
>CM068962.1:35785160-35797008 GCA_035128595.1 Eptatretus atami | reverse complement strand
TCTTTTTCTTATTTTGCCATCTTAGCAATGGCTTTCTTACTGCCACTCGACCTGTCAAATCTGCAGCTCGTAGTCTTCTCTTCACAGTTGAAACTGAGACTTCCTTACACAGTATTAAGCTGTGCTTGAAGATGCTGTCCTGTGAGCCGCCTATCACGCAAGCTGTTGACTCTCAGAAACTTGTACTCTTTTGAAAAGCATTGTGTGATTTTTAGTCTACTTGTAAAGCAGTCACTGAACTTCAAAAGGATGCATACTAAATTATGCAATGACTTGCCTGAAAAGTATAGGGCAACAATTAGTATATTATGGACCTTTTCATACCGTTTGGAATCGAAACCAGAGTGATCATAAAACAAAGATTTTATAAACTTTACGCTATTGTGTCAGCCACATCCCAGTCTAAAGACAATAAAAATACATTGAGCAAATGTTTGAAGAAACCAAATTTGTTGGTCGTAAAAGCAGAGAGGAGAAGAAGGGAAGACGATAGAGGAAAGAAGAAACAAGATTCACTCCATTGTCTTGCCACTGACATAAAACATAATTTTGCTCTCTCTCTCTCCCACATCCACTCTGCAGTAAATGCTTTCTTTCTTTTGTAATCCTTTTGTAACTAACTGTAATCATAATTCATGATGAATATTGTTTATTGCAAATTAATTTTGGAAAGCTTCATAATGTGGTTTTCAATGGATGGAAATACTCCACAAAGGCATTTTGTGGAATGGATTTCAAATTGAGTTCACAAGAGGTGGTTAAACGACAAATGAGCAGCATGAGAGATCTACTATCGCACATAAATTACGACAGCTTGACTATTAACCAGGCTAAAATCCAAATCATTACCGGCTCTTTGTCGTCGATCATCTAAATAAAGGTGACAATTTTTATCACTTACTTTGCAGATAACGATAAAAACCACTCCAATAATGAACATTTAAATCATCTAATACCCTCCAAATAATCCAACACACAGCAATAAAGCCTACACGTTGTTTGAGAAATTTGACCTCTTATAAAAAGCACCCACTCTGGTTTATTGAAAACATAATGACAAGAAACCTAAAATAAATATGTACCACTGCTAATTTGTGTGGATTGTCATAATATCAAACAAATGAACCATCTCATTTCCTGCCAAAATGGCTTAGGTGGACAATTTTTATTATGCCTTTACATTTAATATAAGCCTTCTTAATGTAGCATGACTGCCAATGAAAAAGGATATGGACATTGAACAAATGAAGAAACAAAATAGTTCTTCTTTGCTCAGCAGCAGATGAGAAGGAATCAGAACCTCATGATGCACGTTTTGCCTTTTCATTGTGTAACGATTCCAAATCCCATCAGCTCCCTACGTCCAATGTTGTGCTATTTTGAGCAAGACTTGCTCTACCCGAATAAAAGCCAAATGAAATTGCCTGTTTCTCAAGAATTATTGGAAAAATCATAGTTTTTTATGATTATCACAACCGCCATATGTCATCCATCCCGAACCATAGAACAATGCTCCAGACCGAGACTGAATTACCTTCCCACATTCTTCCTTCCTTGCACTCCTACATTGTCATGTGGACAACACTCTCAAACACATCACAGTACAAATAAACGTCTTGCGCACAGGGAGGAGCAGGGGTGTTTCCTCACTGCTGGCGCCCCAGGGGTGGGGTAGGGCTCACCCGCCATCTAACATCAAGACGCAGGATTTTCTCACAAACCGGTCACTGCACCCACCCCGTGGATGCACATCAATGAGGAAGAGCTCATGTGACGTTTGCATCCTCTAATCCACACCGCCTTTGCAACTTATAAAAGGCCAGGACTGGCTCGTTCGCTGCTGTTGTCGATGCCCTGAGGCTGTTGATGCACCAGGGGCATGAGTATGTCTCAGACTGCCTGTTCGAGATAGCTGCTGGAGTACAGTCGTGCTGACCCAGCTGTGCTGTGAGGTGCAGGAGTGAGTCGTGCCGAGGTCAGAGACAAACGCCCATGAGCAATCCCTGGGTGTCTCGCAGCTCCCTATGCACTCACACCACACCTTATGAAACATCACCGACATCCACCACCAACCCTCATCCCAATAACCCCATCTACCCCCTCACAATAATTGCCTGATGCAACACTGTGTGGTGCGTCCACTCTGTATTCTTTCTCCTCATTATTCTCATCTCTTCTTCCGAATGAATATGGCGCCTGTCTTTTATTTAAGTAACTCTGTATAAGGGAATATGTATGAGGTAAGTCTGCTCTGTCTATGTGCAATTACCAATGAGCTTGTTATGGCTGCCAAGCCAGCCGTTCCTTATCAACCATTTCATTGGACTGCTTACTTGAATGCTTAAGCAATTGCCAAGTGCCCTACTTTCGAGCTCATCTAAACAATTACGAATGACGTCTTCTTATCTAAATTCTATGCATTCCTCACAATCTCCAAAGAAAGCAAGACAACCGAAGAAACAAGAAAGAAGATGTCAATGAAGGAAGGAGGGGAATGAGGCCTTAATCTTGCAGAAAAACTGTTGCTAGCATCACAGTGAGAATCCTTCCTCCCACATATTGTAGACTGCGAGTGTATCGCCCTGAACACAACTTACAAAACGACATCTCAGTCTTGCAGCATCCTGCAGCATCTGGATACTCCACTCTTCTGTTGCAATGTACTGCAGCTTGTCCTGGCCTCTCAAGTCAAATCTCATGGTAGACCCAGGCATGTTCAATGCTCAACTCTCCACCAATTATCTTTCCATCTCGAACTTCTCTGAACCCCACTGGACCTGTGATCTGGTCACACTCTATGTCCTCAGTGCTTCGTGCCAGCTTTTTATACATGTGGCCTGACGTCATCTGCACTGGCCCGTCTTTGAATATCACACACGTGTTTGCCATTCTCCACAGCACCAAAGATGACCACGTGGTTGTGGTATTTCCAACACCTCCGCAGAGATTGCACATGCAGTCATGCTATCTTGGCTTTCCATCACATGGGAGTAAAAAGAAAATGAGAAGGATAAAAACATTAAATACAGTGGGATAAATGTGAAGGAGACAGACGTGGCGTTCTAGAGTGACACGAAGCTCTCTATACACATGGTCCTAGCAATACTAAACAGGTGCTACAAAACAGGTTTTGCAAGCACCAATTATAAATAACTACCTAATTACCCCTAATCCTTTTCATAATATACTATTGTGCTAGTGGGGCATCCATGCAGTTCATCAGAAAAATAAATCAATTAAATGAACAAGGGAGCAAGCAAGTGCTCCTCTCCCGGCTGAGGAAGTGATGCATCGCATCACTCTGTGAGGCATCTGAACATACTCATGCCCTGGTGCATCAACAGCCCTCGGGGCATCGACAACAGCAGGAACAAGAATATCCAACTCCACCCCTACACTGCCAAATTTTGTTTACAGATATTTTCAGACAGTCATTTATGGAATTTTTTTCTTTCTGGAATCGGGCTTCAGTTATATCAGAATGCAAAATGCAAAAAAATCAGCTTATCGTCCTCAGAGAAAGTACTAAACATTACAAGGGTGAGTCAGTGAGTGAGTGTTAGAAAGAGCTGTCAATATTGATAATACTGTACAGCAGGGTCCAAATGTATTAGAAGGGCGTAGTACCATGGAGAGGGTTCAGTGTCGGGTTACTAGATTGATTCCAGCTCAAACTAGACTCAGCTATGAGTGGCTGAAGGAGACTGACTTTATACATTAGAAAGGAGTGATGACAAGGAATTCGATTGAGATGTTTAGGATAATGAAGGGTGCAGACAATTTAGTGCAAGAAGAGTTTTTCAGCAAAATAGACAGCGATCGGACCAGGTGCGATAGTCTGAGAGTAAAAAAAAAGAGGAGACTAAGATGTAGTTAAGGAGGGTCTTTCACTCAGAGAGTATTTTATGCATGGAATGGTCTCACTAGAAATATTGTGGCAACATAAGAGTAGCTCGGCTTAAATTGGAATTAGATAGGTGCCTAAATGCATGGTGATAGAAGGGTACAAGGATATTGGCAGGACGATAAGGAGCTTGTTGTTATGGGTTAAGGTATCTGGGTTGGTGTAGCGCAGGCACGATTGGCATCCTCCTTCGCCAAAGTCCTCATATATCCGTGCATATTCTTTTAGGTAAATCTTTCCTTTTAGAGACGTTGAATGATTTAGATCAGCAACGATTGTGTAATAGCTGCTCGAGAGATAGAGATCTGCCATTGAGCTGTCTGGTCTTGGTCAATTCCCCAACCGATGATAAACTTTTGGGTCGGTTGTCCACTGCAGGCAGACAGGCATGCCTTGGTCAAGTGACGTTCTGTAACGGAGCAAGTCCACCGGCAGACTTACCATTACAATATTTATGGACAGTTTTGTGATTTTTTTCTGGAATCATGGCTTTGAGTTACATCAATATGTAAAATTTCAACCTGCCAACTAACCCACCGAGAAAGTATTAAATTTTTGTGGATATGCAATGATGGACCATCTATTTATTATTCAAACATGGTTGTGGGGGGGGGAGTGTCAATGTAATTATTTTTGTTCTACCCTATTCATTTAACCAGTGAATTTGCAAATATTCTATGCACTAATTATACTCTTACTATTAACTTAATCGAATCTTAACATCTACATGCATTTATAATCACACATTTCATACATCAACAATGGTCATGCAATGTTCCATTCATCTTTATTGGCCTGACTCCATCACCACTCACCATTCCCTCCGAGTTTAGCCATTTCAGTGTGAATTGCTGATTTACTGTGCCAGTTACCCTTTGACAGGAGAGTGGGTTGCAATGGTAAACCTGCATTGCAAGCTGCATCTTAAATTTTGAACTTTCACTTGGAAAAAGAAAGAAATCATTTCAAGTTACAATTTGGAGTATTTTTTAGATTTGGAGAAATCATTTCAACAGAATAATCGTGGAAGGTCATTACTGGTAGAGGAAGGGAAAGAGTGGGGGAGATTTGTTAACTTTGTTCGTTTTATTAATTGGTAAAGTTCTAACATTTACAGACTATGCATGTGAGATCTTAATTATACATAAATTTGAAGTGTTTTCCCTATTATTCCATAGAAGTTTGTAAAATAAAGTTCCCAAATTTCCTGGTACTTGATTTGTTATTACAAATGATAATATATGCTTGGACTTTGTCTCAGCTTTAAAGTTGTGTACTTCTCTAAGTAAGTGGATGGGGGAAGGCGGTGTGGGGAGGAATAGATGAATGGGAGAGCAGGTATTGTTGACCATGGGTGTAAATGTATGGTTGTGGCCTCCACGTTTGCGTGCTAACAAACGGTTTACTACACTGCCTTACTGACTTCCCACCAAGACGACAGAGCATGAAGGCAACTCACAGACTCCCCAATAATTGATTGATATTAAAATAGTCATGAGAATATTATTTTTTAAACACTCATACAAACCATTAAAAAACTTGATTCAGCACGAACATAAAATGCGAACATACAGAGGGAAATCTTTGTTAAAAAAGGGGAGTAAAGAGAGAACTCAAAATCGTGAGGTTGGGTTGGGAGGAAGAGAATAAATGATGAACAACCCATGGGTGTAAAATATGGTGCAGCCTCATGCATCCTGGCTAACTCTGTGTCGTGTCGGAGAGCTCTTGGAGCGGCCTCAGGTATGTGCTTATGCAAAGACCACAAATAGCACCACTGGTTTGGACGCAGTGAGGATCTCCGCCAGTCTCCAACTGCCTGGGCTCCAACCCCACTGCAACTGGTGCAGCAGCCACAAAGTTCTGGTTAATCTATGGCAAAACTAACTCCCTAACTTGTCTCCTCGCCTTGCTCACCAATTTCTCCAACTCGTCTGTCTCCAACTGCCCAACTCAATGTAGCGTCATCCGATTTGCTCTTAAATGGTGGCTGAAGCAAGTCTTTGACGACCAAAACAAACCCATCGGGGAAACTGATCTGTTGGGAATTGTGCATCTACTGTACATTAATTATAAACTGACTCACTCAACACACATCCACAAGGTATGTACAAGGGAAAGTATAGTACTGTTATTTACATAATCACAAATACGAAAGCCACTCCTCCTCATACACATCTACATTTTCCAATCCACCATTCTGCGGTTTCAAACTCTCACTGCTCTCATTAATGAGAGATAACTAAAAAATGTAACCATATTCTGTTATAAGCTAATAATTGACATTTAAAATTGAAGTTTGACAAGTTTGAGAACAGGGGCTTGAATTTAGCAGTCTTCTTTTTTTTATTTTGAGATTTGTATAGTCGCAGAAGCATTTTTATCAAATTGTTACAATCAATTCCAAACTGAAATGTACTCCAAAAAATAAATACAATTTATGTCATGCAGGCTCGGGCATGTTTCCACTACGACAGTAGTGCCTCTCGGTGAAGCAGAATTCTCACGGGCACCGAGGACACATTCCCTGTGAAGACTTCTCAGTAAGTAGGCCCCTCCTCGAGTGCCCCTCTGGCCCTCGTATTGTCATATGTCCCACGGCCTAACACTCTCTATCGCCATGCCTTGCCCTGAATTAATCCATCTGCTCCCCAAACTGCCTCCAGGCCTTCACATCAGCTTTGCGTCGGGAAACGGTCTCGCGTCGTCCTACCCTTAGAATGGCCCTTCTAACAAATCTTCATAGAACCTTTCACTTCAGGATTTACCGCAGTCCCCAGGGAAATCTTTGGACTCTGGCCCAATGTGGAAGTCGTGAGTGATAGCTGTGATATATGATACTGATGTACTTGCATAATGATTACTTGTGCT
Organism: Eptatretus atami; assembly: GCA_035128595.1. Taxonomy (NCBI): domain Eukaryota; kingdom Metazoa; phylum Chordata; class Myxini; order Myxiniformes; family Myxinidae; genus Eptatretus; species Eptatretus atami. The sequence goes on along the minus strand of CM068962.1, from coordinate 35,790,233 downwards.
AATTTAACTTACAGGCTAAATTGGAAAAATTACTGTCTTGGTCTGTCTGCATGAAGTTTTTATGGTATATTATATAGCTTACTTAGACCGCAGGTCACACGCTGGCATAAATTAGTTTTTATTCCGCAGAGTATGATAAAATTTAGCATAAAGTGCAGAAATTTCTCATACTGTCAGAGTGCATGTCTCATAAATTTTCAAAAATTCCTTCCCATATCTCTCCTTGTAAAGAATGCTTGGCTCCAGCGAATGGATATTTTCGGGCTAAATTCCACTCAAGTCTTACAGTAAATCAAGTCATTATAAAAACTGGCTGAGTTCTTAACAGCTGTGCTTCCAGCTTCTGCACAATCAGGCATCCATGCATTATAAGTTAGAATCAAACATGCATGCAACAAGAATTCATGAAAACAATATGCAAATCTCAAGTGCTCAAAATAACTTCTTATTTATTTATTATTTATTACCAGCAGGTAGTACAGCAATCTTAAACCATCAATAAAATAGTTTGTCATTAAATAGTTTATAGTGCCAATAAGCAGGATAATCAAATAAAAATGGGCACACAGTGAGTTGGATTTCAATCTACTAAGATTGCAGTGTTAAAAACTCATCTATTGAAATTTATAATGCATATTCTTAAAATCTGTCATTCTAAAGTTTTGACGAAATCGTATCGCAATTTCCATTCACACTGTGTGTGAAACTTATTAGTTTGCTCAGATTAAAAATATGTTTTAAAAATTTAATTTCAGAATATACTCGTCACATCACAAATATAACTTTCAAGTGGAACAATAGAATTGTAAAAAAAAAAAAAAATAATCAAGGCACATAAGCACTATATTTCATTGTCGATGTAGTAGATTTGAAAATCAAATAAAGATGAATAACAGTTGCAGACAATACCACTAGATTTTGGCACGCATCAAATCATGTTATACTACCTGTGCAACCTGGTATGTTGGGCGTTCAAAGAGTTATCACAATGAGAATACCCACAATAGTAATGAAACACCGTTTTATTATTCTCTTAATCAATACAACAAGTAAATTACAACTCGGAAAACCATATATATTCTTTTACTAATTATATACACCTAATTACAATATAAAAAAAAAATTATTAGTGTTCTTTGTTGACTACTTATTTAACAGCTCCAATTAACCACCTTTTTATGGGGTCATCAAAGAACATTTTCGCACAAGACTGACGAATAAGGGGTCAGACTTGACATTCGACTGAAGTAACATGATTTTTGTTCAGGTGCCAATGATAACTCGCCAAATCTTCACGAACATATTTACAGTCCACCAACAGGCAGTGCTGGCAGAGGAGTTCCTCTGCTGTAATGGCATACAGATGTATGGCTCACTCATTGATTGATTGATGCATTGCCAGCATGAGAAACACCAGTGGTAGTTTACAGCTGGGTCGAGATTCAAACCCAGGCTAGACAGCTCAAAGGCAAGTGCGCATACCTCGAAGTGCCTACATTTGAATGCCCCACATAGTCAACTTATCGAGAATTTCATTCCTGTTTTCAGCTGTTGAACTGGGATTCAAAAAATATATTGAAACTTTCAATAATATATTGTTTCAATGACTTCATAATAGTTTGGGAAATCCAAGCAAAAATGCAGTCTATTTGTTACAATGGAGACAGGTGTTATGCAAGCCCAGGGAAAGCACTCATTATAAAAACAATCACAGCCATTCTTAGATTGAAGTAGGAATTTTGAAAATGTTTTCATTCATTGCTCATTTGAAAACCATAGCACAGGGGGAATTTCACTTTTGAAAGCAGGAAGAACTAGAGAGCTCAGAGAACACCTTACCCCATGCAGTCTAGAGAAAAGGGGCATAGAAGGGTCTTTTTAACTCTTGCTTTGCGTTTCTGAGCAAAATCTATATTTTGTACGAGCCACAATTTTGTCTTGATCTTGATATTTCCAACGCTGAGAGTGTGTGCAGTAAGTTTTGATTGGTCAAGATGGTGTAATATGTGTAACATTTTGTCCAAGTACTGCAAAGCTGGAGTTTTAAGTGCCAGGAAGGTGACTTGTGTTCTACAGTATTCAAGTATATAAATCAAATGAAATAAAATAAAGGTTTTAAAGCTGTAGAATTAATTTTTTCCGGAAGTTTACCACTGTTGATGCACCATCTTCAAATCACCATATATAACACATTAAATTAGTTCTTCGTACCTGTTGTTTAGGTCCTTTATAGCACACCTAAAAGCAGTAAATTCCTGTTTGGAATGATTTCAGTTTTGTTTGGACTGCTGGACAGGCAGACAAAAACAATGACCTTATTCCTCTGTGCGCATTTCGCTTGGAATGAGATTCCATACAATTTGCCAAGTTTAGAGCCAAATTACTACTAAACTGCATGGCTTGTGTTCGATTCGTGTTCAACAGTGTTCAAAATATAAAATTCAATTGAAATTAAATAATTCCTTATCATCGACTGACGTTTATAGACAGACAACAAAAGTGAATCAATTGCTTAACCTCAATTTCCACTTCGTGTGCGGGGTAACAAGCAATTTGATAACATGACAAAAAAGGGGTTTTCTAACTTTTTCCTGTGACAATTGACAGATTTTCCATAAACCTGTAAAAAAACATTTGAGCCTCTTATCAAGAATTCTTTATTTCATTTGTTCCCTACCTCCATTTTAAACCAAGGACGATAACTGACAATCTCCAGTAGAAGTCAAAAGTGCTAGACATTATTTTGCTGTAATATTGATATTTGTAAAGATTATTTTATGGCTTTTCCTCTTTCTTTCTTTTTAGCAGATGACAAACTATACCATGACTGCATGTGCTTGGTAAATTTAGAACAACACTGATTTGCTGAAATTTATTGCAGATGCTACAATTCATTCACGTTAGGGAGGGGGGGGGTGGTAGGAGATGGGGTAACACCAGCAAACATACTTTAGCGAATGCCAATGTCATGTTCGACTCTCAAATACATGTGAAAATTTTAGCTGAATAATTGTCCTGGTGGTATAAGGGTGGGAAACATACTCTACTCGGCATCTGGGTTTCCATAAAGTGTCTAATACCCAGAATACTTTTATACAGTATCTGCCACCTCTACCACTTCCAGTAAACATGTTCACATGTTTATTTGGAATATTGATGCCTTTCACTCTCGTTCTTGATTTGTGTGTTGTTTTTTTGCTTTTGTTACCCCCTTGCCCTTTCATGAGCATTGACTTTGTATCCATAAAAATTGCTTTTGTGTCAAGTTTTAGGCAATTGTCTCGTCTCTAAGCCATCACTGAGAGATGGTGTGTTTTGGACAATGAGCTTTATCAACCAAAATTTGAGGAGGTATATGCCAACTGCCATGTGAAAGTAATCATGGTTTGATGTGAGCCACTTATTCAAAATCCTTCTTGCTTTAGGCAGGATGCCGGTGATACTTTGCCTTCTATTCGTAAAGAACATAGCGAGATATCAAATGCTGTCAGGCAGGACAATCAGTGAATGTCCATCGAGGGCTGGCACTTGTTGATGTGCTGCCCTGCTCGTGACACACCAGCTTGACAGTATATACCTGGGCTGAGATTGGAGTCCAAACGAGACAGCTCACAGGTGAGTGCACATACCTCAAGACTATCCTACCAGACCAAATTGACGATACCTTGAGAACAAAGAAATAAAGAGAGGACATATTATTTGCACCACAAATATTCCATTCCAAGAGCATAACCATTCTGAGATGTACTAAGCTGAAAGCAGAGCTGATCATTTCGAGTTCTACATGAACTGCATTGTATTTTCCTATTGCGGCCCTTCATTTGCTTGTGTGCAAATCTCCGTCAAAAGGCAGAACCTAGTAACTCACTTCTAATTGATTTGAGAAACAAAGAAAAAACTGCTTTTATATATATTAAAGCCGTATCCATCAGAAGATTTGATTATTCCTTTACAGAGTAGAGCGCTGCCATTTCGATTGTCATGTACTAAAGCATGGCATCAGATTGGTCCATTGAGGATACTAGTTTTTTGTGGTATTACCGAATTCTGTAGGAGTTGCTAGGTCCTGCCATGAGCATACAAGCTTACATAGGGAACAAATTACAATAACTTATACACTAACATGAAGCTGATAACCTAGATAACTCCAAAATTAATATTAGCTCAGTTTTGATCAAAAAATGAGTTACTATGTTGCCTTTGGACGGAGAAATGTCATCTTTCACATTTTATCCTGACATAGCTTCATAGAAATATGCATCCTCGTGGATAACAAGGGCATTTGGTGTGTGGCAATAATGTGAATAGATAGGAACCAAAAGACAAGTGAAAATGACAGTCAGATTCTGTCACATAAGTTGAAAAAAGAATGTTGTAAAATATATATATATATATATACACTACTGGTCAAAAGTTTAGAACACCCCCATTTTTCCAGATTTTACTGAAATTAAGCAGTTCAAGTCCAGTGAATAACCTGAAATGATACAAAGCAAGTGGGAAACTGCCAGAGATTAAAAAAAGGTTAGGTTACCAAAAACTGAAAATATATGTAAATTTCAGAGTTGTTAAAAAGGCCCTTTTCAGGGAAAAAGTAATGGGTTAGCAACTGCAGCGTTTCTGCAGCAATGGAAGGAAATTAAGCCTTGAAAGTTGATGCAAACAATTTCTACAGGTATCATAACTTTTGTTGATTAGTTACAAACCCTCTGTCTGTATAAAAGCAGTGTTGGAACAGACTGTGTTGCTACACTCACTGAAGCATTATTTGGACAATATTGCACGACAGGAATAGCAAATTGCTATCATAATGGTGGAGAAAAAGACCCATTAACGAGACAGACAGACATTTTTAACCCTTAAAAGTATAGGTCTTCCTTTAGAAAAATTGCAAAGCAGCCAAGTGTCAGTGTGTAAGTTCCTTACACGGGAAATTTATTCAGAGAATTGGATTTTCTTATTCAAATAAAATTATAAATTCAGGAAATCATTCAAAAGGCACTTGGAATGGATAAAAACTGATTAGGAAGGAGTCTAGCAGACCCAAGCCACCAACACAATCAGAGACCAAGT
>CM068962.1:35768027-35781343 GCA_035128595.1 Eptatretus atami | reverse complement strand
AATGAAATATAGTGCTTATGTGCCTTGATTTTTTATTTTTTTTTACAATTCTATTGTTCCACTTGAAAGTTATATTTGTGATGTGACGAGTATATTCCTGAAATTAAATTTTTAAAACATATTTTTAAATCTGAGCAAACTAATAAGTTTCACACCACAGTGTGAATGGAAATTGCGATACCGATTTCGTCAAAACTTTAGAATGACAGATTTTAAAGAATATGCATTATTAAATTTCAATAGATGAGTTTTTACACTGCAATCTTAGTAGATTGAAATCCAACTCACTGTGTGCCCATTTTTATTTGATTATCCTGCTTATTGGCACTATAAACTATTTTATGACAAACTATTTTATGATGGTTTAAGATTGCTGTACTACCTGCTGGTAATAAATAAATAAATAAATAAGAAGTTATTTTGAAGCACTTGAGATTTTGCATATTGTTTTCATGAAATTCTGTTGCATGCCATGTTTTGATTCTAACTTATAATGCATGGATGCCTGATTGTGCAGAAGCTGGAAGCACAGCTGTTAAGAACTCAGCCAGTTTTATAATGACTTGATTTACTGTAAGACTTGAGTGGAATTTAGCCCCGAAAAAATATCCATTCGCTGGAGCCAAGCATCTCTTTACAAGGAGAGATATGGGAAGGAATTTTGAAAATTTATGAGACATGCACTCTGACAGTATGAGAAATATTCTGCACTTTATGCTAAATTTTATCATACTCTGCTGGAATAAAAACTAATTTATGCCAGCGTGTGACCTGCGGTCTAAGTAAGCTATATAATATACCATAAAACTTCATGCAGACAACGACCAAGACAGTAAATTTTTCCAATTTAGCCTGTAAGTTAAATTAGCACCAGTAATCATTATGCAAGTACATCAGTATCATATATCACAGCTATCACTCACGACTTCCACATTGGGCCAGAGTCCAAAGATTTCCCTGGGGACTGCGGTAAATCCTGAAGTGAAAGGTTCTATGGAAGATTTGTTAGAAGGGCCATTCTAAGGGTAGGACGACCGAGACCGTTTCCCGACCGCAAAGCTGATGTGAAGGCCTGGAGGCAGTTTGGGGAGCAGATGGATTAATTCAGGAGCAAGGCATGGCCGATAGAGAGTGTTAGGCCGTGGGACATATGACATACGAGGGCCAGAGGGGGCACTCGAGGAGGGGCCTACTTACTGGAGAAGTCTTCACAGGGAATGTGTCCTCGGTGCCCGTGAGAATTCTGCTTCACCGAGAGGCACTAACTGTCGTAGTGGAAACATGCCCGAGCCTGCATGACATAAAATTGTATTTATTTTTTGGAGTACATTTCAGTTTGGAATTGATTGTACAATTTGATTAAATGCTTCTGCGACTATACAAATCTCAAAATAAAAAAAAGAAGACTGCTAAAATCTCAAGCCCCCTGTTCTCAAACTTGTCAAACTTCAATTTTAAATGTCAATTATTAGCTTATAACAGAATATGGTTCAACATTTTTATGTTATCTCTCAATTAATTGAGAGCAGTGAGAGTTTGAAACCGCAGAATGGTGGATTGGAAAATGTAGATGTGTATGAGGAGGAGTGGCTTTCGTATTTGTGATTATGTAAATACAGTACTATCACTTTCCTTGTACATACCCTTGTGGATGTGTGTGAGTGAGTCAGTTTATAATTAATGTACAGTAGATGCCACAATTCCCACAGATCCAGTTTCCCCGCATGGGTTTTGTTTGGTCGTCAAAGACTTGCTTCAGCCCACCCATTTAAGAGCAAATCGGATGACGCTACATTGAGTTGGGCAGTTGGAGACAGACGAGTTGGAGAATTGGTGAGCAAGGCGAGGAGACAAGTTAGGGAGTTAGTTGGCCATAGATTAACCAGAACTTTGTGGCTGCTGCACCAGTTGCAGTGGGGTTGGGAGCCCAGGCAGTTGGAGACTGGCGGAGATCCTCACTGCGTCCCAAACCAGTGGTGCTATTTGTGGTCTTTGCATGAAGCACATACCTGAGGCCGCTCCAAGAGCTCTCCGACACGACACACGAGTTAGCCAGGATGCATGAGGCTGCACCATATTTTACACCCATGGGTTGTTCCATCATTTATTCTCTTCCTCCCCAACCCCAACCTCACGATTTTGAGTTCTCTCTTTACTCCCCTTTTTTAACAAAGATTTCCCTCTGTATGTTCGCATTTTATGTTCGTGCTGAATCAAGTTTTTAATGGCTTTGTATGAGTGTTTAAAAAAATAATATTCTCATGACTATTTTAATATCAATCAATTATTGGGGAGTCTGTGAGTTTGCCTTCATGCTCTGTCGTCTTGGTGGGAAAGTCAGTAAGGCAGTGTAGTAAACCGTTTGTTAGCACGCAAACGTGGAGGCCACAACCATACATTTACACCCATGGTCAACAATACCCTGCTCTCCCCATTCATCTATTCCTCCCCCACCACCGCCTTCCCCCATCCCTTACTTAGAGGAAGTACACAACTTTAAAGCTGAGACAAAAGTCCAAGCATATATTATTCATTTGTAATAACACAATCAAGTACCAGGAAATTTGGGAACTTTATTTTACAAACTTCTATGGAAATATAGGGAAAACACTTCAAATTTATGTATAATTAAGAATCTCACATGCATAGTCTGTAAATGTTAGAACTTTACCAATTAATAAAACGAACAAAGTTAACAAATCTCCCCCACCTCTTTCCCCTTCCTCTACCAGTAATGACCTTCACACGATTTATCTGTTGAAATGATTTCTCCAAATCTCAAAAAATACTCCAAATTGTAACTTGAAATGATTTCTTTCTTTTTCCAAAGTGAAAGTTCAAAATTTAAGATGCAGCTTGGCAATGCAGGCTTTACCATTGCAACCCCCACTCTCCCTGTCAAAGGGTAACTGGCACGTAAACTCAGCAATTCACACTGAAATGGCTAAACTCGGAGGGAAATGGTGAGTGGTGATGGAGTCAGGCCAATAAAGATGAATGGAACATTGCATGACCATTGTTGATGTATGAAATGTGTGATTATAAATGCATGTAGATGTTAAGATTCGATTAAGTTAATAGTAAGAGTATAATTAGTGCATAGAATATTTGCAAATTCACTGGTTAAATGAATAGGGTAGAACAAAAAATAATTACATTGACACTCCCCCCCCCCCACAACCATGTTTGAATAATAAATAGATGGTCCATCATTGCATATCCCACAAAAATTTAATACTTTCTCGGTGGGTTAGTTGGCAGGTTGAAATTTTACATATTGATGTAACTCAAAGCCATGATTCCAGAAAAAAAAATCACAAAACTGTCCATAAATATCTGTAATGGTAAGTCTGCCGGTGGAGCTTCGCTCCCATTCACAGAACGTCACTTGACCAAGGCCAATGTCTGTCTGCCTGCAGTGGATCACCGACCCAAAAGTTTATCATCGGGTTGGGAATTGAACCAAGACCAGACAGCTCAATGGCAGAATCTCTATCTCTCGAGCAGCCTATTACACAATCGTTGCTGATCTAAATTCATTCAACGTCTCTAAAAGGAAAGATCTTACCTTAAAAGAATATGCACGGATATATGAGGAACTTTGGCGAAGGAGGATGCCAATCGTGCCTGCGCTACACCAACACCAGATACCTTAACCCATCAACATACAAGCTCCTTACTCGTCCTGCCAATATCCTTGTACCCTTCTATCACCAATGCATTTAGGCACCTATCTAATTCCAATTTAAGCCGAGCTACTCTTTATGTTGCCACAATATTTCTAGTGAGACCATTCCATGCATAAAATACTCTCTGAGTGAAAGACCCTCCCTTACTACTATCTTAAGTCTCCTCTTTTTTTTTACTCTCAGACTATCGCACCTGGTCCGATCGCTGTCTATTTTGCTGAAAAACTCTTCTGCACTTAAATTGTCTGCACCCTTCATTATCCTAAACATCTCAATCGAATTCCCTTGTCATCACCTCCTTTCTAATGTATAAAGTCCAGTCTCCTTCAGCCACTCATAGCTGAGTCTAGTTTGAGCTGGAATCAATCTAGTAACCCGACACTGAACCCTCTCCATGGTAGCTACGCCCTTCTAATACATTTGGACCCTGCTGTACAGTATTATCAAATATTGACAGCTCTTTCTAACCACTCACTCACTGACTCACCCTTGTAAATGTTTAGTACTTTCTCTGAGGACGATAAAGCTGATTTTTTTTGCATTTTGCATTCTGATATAACCTGAAGCCCCGATTCCAGAAAGAAAAAAAATTCCATAAATGACTGTCTGAAAATATCTGTAAACAAAAATTTGGCAGTGTAGGGGTGGAGCTTGGATATTCTGTTCGCTGCTGTTGTCGATGCCCCGAGGGCTGTTGATGCACCAGGGGCATGAGTATGTCTCAGACTGCCTCACAGAGTGATGCGATGCATCACTTCCTCAGCCGGGAGAGGAGCACTTGCTGCTCACCCATTGTTCATTTAATTGATTTATTTTTCTGATGACACTGCATGGATGCCCCACTAGCACATAGTATTATGAAAAGGACTTAGGGGTTAATTAGGTAGTTATTTCATAATTGGTGCTTGCAAAACCTGTTTTGTAGCACCCTGTTTAGTATCTGCTAGGACCATGTGTATAGAGAGCTTCGTGTCACTCTAGACGCCACGTCTGTCTCCTTCACATTTATCCCACTGTATTTAATGTTTCTTAATCCTTCTCCATTTTACTTTCTTACCTCCCATGTGATTGGAAAGCCAAGATAGCATGACTGCATGTGCAATCTCTGCGGGAGGTGTTGGAAATACCACAACCACGTGTACCATCTTTGGCGTGCTGTGGAGACATGGCAAACACGTGTGTGATATTCAACAAGGGACGGGCCCAGTAGCAGATGACGTCAGGGCCACATGTATAAAAAGCTGGCACAGAAGCACTGAGGACATAGAGTGTGACCCAGATCACAGGTCCAGTGGGGTTCCAGAGAAGAGTTCCAGACTGGAAAGATAATTGGTGGAGAGTTGAGCATTGAACATGCCTGGGTCTACCATGAGATTTGACTTGAGAGGCCCAGGACCAAGCTGCAGTACATTGCAACAGAAGAGTGGAGCTATCCAGATGCTGCAGGGATGCTGCAAGACTGCAGATGTACGTTTTGTAAGTTCGTGTTCAGGGCGATACACTCGCAGTCTACAATATGTGGGAGGAAGGATGTCTCACTGTGATGCTAGCCAACAGTTTTTCTGCAAGATTAGGCCTCATTCCCCCTCCTTCCTTCATTGCATCTTCTTTCTTTGTTTCTTCGGTTGTCTTGCCTTTCTTTGGAGATTGTGAGGAATGCATAAGATTTAGATAAAGAAGACGTCATTCCGTAATTGTTTAGATGAGCTCGGCAAGTAGGGCACTTGGCAAGTTGCTTAAGCATTCAAGTAAGCAGTCCAATGAAATGGTTGATAAGGAACGGCTGGCTTGGCAAGCCATAACAAGCTCATTGGTAATTGCACATAGACAGAGCAGACTTACCCCTCATACATATTCCCCTTATACAGAGTTACTTAAATAACAGACAGGCGCCATCATTCATTCCGGGAAGAATGAGATGAGAATAAATGAGGAGAAAGAATACAGAGTGGACGCAACCACACAGTGTTGCATCAGGCCAATTATTGTGAGGGGGTAGATGGGGTTATTGGGATGAGGGGTTGGGTGGTGGAGTGTCGGTGATGTTTCATAAGTGTGTGGTGTGAGTGCATAGGGAGCTGCGAGACACCCCAGGGATTGCTCATGGGCCGTTTGTCTCTGACCTCGGCACGACTCACTCCTGCACCTCACCAGCACAGCTGGGTCCAGCACGACCTGTACTCCAGCAGCTAATCTCCCGAACAGGCAGTCTGAGACATACTCATGCCCCTGGTGCATCAACAGCCCTCAGGGCATCGACAACAGCAGCGAACAGAGCCGAGTCCTGGCCTTTTATAAGTTGCAAAGGCGGATGTGGATTAGAGGATGCAAACGTCACATGAGCATCTTCCTCATTGATGTGCATCCAACGGGGGTGGGTGCAGTGACCGGTTGTGGAAAATCCCTGCGTCTTGATGTTCAGATGGCGCGGTGAGCCCCTACCCCACCCCTGGGGCGCCAGCAGTGAGGAAACACCCCTGCTCCCTCCCTGTGCGCAAACGTTTATTTGTACTGTGCATGTGTTTGAGAAGTGTTGTCCCACATGACAAATGTAGGAGTGCAAGGAAGGAAGAATGTGGGAAGGTAATTCAGTCTCGGTCTGGAGCATTGTCTATGGTTCGGGATGGATGAACATATGGCGGTTGTGAATAATCATAAAAAACTATGATTTTTCCAATAATTCTTGAGAACCAGGCCACATTTTCATTTGGCTTTTATTCGGGTAGAAGCAAGTCTTGCTCAAAATAGCACCAACATTGAGACAGTAGGGAGCTGATGGGATTTGGAATCGTTACACAATGAAAAGGCAAAACGTGCATCATGAAGGTCTGATTCCTCATCCTCATCTGCTGCTGAGCAAAGCAGAACTATTTTGTTTCCTTCATTTGTTCAATGTCCATATCCCTTTTTCATTGGCAGTCATGCTACATTAAAGAAGGCTTATATTAAATGTAAAGGCATTAAAAAAAATTGTCACCTAAGCCCATTTTTGGCAGGAAATGAGATGGTTCCATTTGTTTGATATTATGAACAATCCACCACAAAATTAGCAGTGTACATATTTATTTTAGGTTTCCTTGTCATTATGTTTTCAATAAAACCAGAGTGGGCTGCTTTTTAATAAGAGGTCAAATTTCCTCAAAACAAACAGTGTAGGCTTTATTGCTGTGTGTTGGATCTATTTGGAGGGTATTAGATGATTTAATGTTCATATTGGAGTGGTTTTTATCGTTATCTGCAAAGTAAGTGATAAAAAATTGTCACCTTTATTTTAGAATGATCGACGACAAAGAGCCGGTAATGATTTGGATGTTTAAGCCTGGTTTAATAGTACAAGCTGTACGTAATTATGTGCGATAGTAGATCTCTCATGCTGCTCATTTGTCGTTTAACACCTCTTGTGAAACTCAATTTGAAATCCATTCCACAAATGCACTTTGTGGAGTATTTCCATCCATTGAAAACCACCAATTATGAAAAGCTTTCCAAATTAATTTGCAAATAAACAATATTCATCATAATTATGATTACATTCATGTTACAAAAGGATTACAAAAAAGAAAGAAAGCATTTACTGCAGAGTGGATGTGGGAGAGAGAGAGAGCCCAAAATTATGTTTTATGTCAGTGGCAAGACCAATGGAGTGAGATCTTCGTTCTTCTTTCCCTCCTCGTCTTCCCCTTCCTTCTCCTCTCTGCCTTTTACGACCAACAATTTTGTTTCTTCAAACATTTGCTCAATGTATTTTATTGTCTTTAGACTGGGATGTGGCTGACACAATAGCGTAAAGTTTAATAAAATCTTTGTTTTATGAATCACTCTGGTTTCGATTCCAAACGGTATGAAAAGGTCCATAATATACTAATTGTTGCCCTCATACTTTTCAGGCAAGTCATTGCATAATTTAGTATGCCATCCTTTTTGAAAGTTCAGTGAGCCTGCTTTACAAGTAGACTAAAAATCACACAATGCTTTTCAAAAAGAGTAGACCACTGTGTCCCAGTACCATGGCAAAACTCTAATTCCTTGTATTATTAGCTATGCCTGCATAAGAGATGGGCACCATTGGGTTACAAAGTCCACAATAACTTAATGATTGCTACTTCCTGTGTTGCCACCTTAACCTTTGTTACAGTTATGGGATTAACAGAGACTGGTGTTAATATTTCGGTTGATGTTTTGGTGTTCAACAGATTGCTTGTTGGATTTTGCTGTCTTGTGAAGAGGATGCTGATTGGTTACATCATGCAACTACGAGCATAAAAGTTCCCGAAACAATCAAATCAACCATCTCTGACTTCTGCACTGGTGAATGCATTTTTATTTTTATTTTTGGTCTGACAAATGTCTGTAACAACCACAACCTTATTCCACCATCAAGCAGAATGCAATGCTATTTCAGTAACTGTGTGGAATAGAGTGCAATGTAGCGATCAAATTGACTTTTTCCTGATTCAAGATGACAAATTCCTGGATTTGTTGTCCAGTGAAGTGTTCAGTAAATACTGATATCATGACCCACAAAAAGTACCTAATTTTCTGCCTAGTTTGTTAAACATGCAAACGTAATAGGAATGAGGAAATGATGATCTCAAAAACTCTTGAGGTCACGGATGTCTTGTCGAGCCCTCGTAAAAAATGTAATTTGATATCCTTGAGATTATGCTATCAGCCATGCTCCAGTGGATAATAGGACATGGTATATTATCTTTAGGTTCAGGCAATCATTCTACCATTCCTCTGCTGCCTCCCACTCCAAACGCATCCATCTTTTCGCATCCTGGTGCAGCCTTGAGTGATAGTCGAGCACCTTTCTTCTTTTCACAGTCACTCTGCAGAAAATAAGCAACTGTCTGAATCTTTTCTATCATAGAAATGTGTTGGGAGTCTCTCTGTGAAGAGTGTGATGCTGTAGGGATTACTATAATTTGACTGAGAGAGCTCAATTCCAACCCTCTGTGGAAGAAGAGTCTTTAAAAACATTAAAAAAAAGGATTCCAAAAGAGAGTTGCAATTGATGTGACATGCTCAGCATAAACAGTTGAAAGCAAGAGCTCAAAGTTTTCCAACTTCACTTCCATGCACCGAACGTGCCATCTTCCTTTAAGCAGGAGAATAGCTGCAGGTGTCAGACATTTTTCTCGTCGTGACCTTTTCCTCCCTCTGCACATCAGGTGTAAAAACCTCAGGCGACACGAGAAACATCAAAGCTCATGATATGACGAGCAATGGGATGCTTTAGTTGTTTATCACTCCTGCTGGACAAGCTGGGAGAAGCTTCAGACAGTCATTTCCCAAGAGAAACAAAGCTTACCGAAAGTGTTTTGCTCACCATCGTCTAAAATCTGATTTGATGGGCAAAAATGAGGAAAAATAAAATAGTAGACAGTCAGGAAAAATATGAACAAACTGTTAATAGCCATTCTCGTATACCGAGCAGAAATGCAAATTATTTATTTAAAGGGTCATTTAATCCAACAACATCACTATATACCTATCTCCATGGGTAAATTTGACTAGAAATGTCTAAAATCGTGCAATGCACTTTTGACACACCTAGTTTTCTCAAAATTCTCAAGACACAGAGACATCCCACCCCTCTTGCCTGTGTCTCCCTCTTGTCTTGATCAAGGTGTGTAATGCATGCAATACTGGTCTGAATATTTCCCTTTTCAAAATAAAACATGACGTTTGCATGAACTATGTAACCCTCCCTTGCTGTCTGACCTAATTTAACACAAAAACCTCGATTGGCTGTTTTACATATACACTACTGGTCAAAAGTTTTAGAACACCCCCATTTTTCCAGTTTTTACTGAAATTTAAGCAATTTAATGTTTCAATGTACTCTGAAATTAAAGCATAGAACAAATAAACAATTGCAGATAAAAAACAAGTCATGAAATCGTTTTGTTGAACAAAATTTAATCTAAAATTTTAACTCATCAAAGTAGCCACCTTTTGCAGATATAACAGCAGAACATACTCGTGGCATTCTTTCTCCGATGGAAATCAAATATTGTTCGGAAAGTTCTTCCCAACACTGTTGCAGAAGTTCACACAAATGTGTTGTACTTGTAAGTTGCTTTGCTTTCACCCTTCTGTCCAGTTCATCCCAAACCAGCTCGATGGGCTTTAAGTCTGGAGACTGTGTTGGCCATTCCATGATTTGAAGCCTTCCGTCTTGTTGTTTTCTTCTAAGATAGTTCTGACATAGCCCGGAGGTATGTTTTGGGTCGTTCTGCTGTAGGATGAACCCCTGACCAACTAGGCGTAGACACGAGGGTATTGCATGGTGCTGCAAAATGCTGTGGTAGCCCTTTTGGTTCAGGGTGCCAGTCACTCTGTGCAAGTCGCCGACTCTGGATCCAGAAAAAGAGCCCCAGATCATCATGCTTCCTTCTCCATGTTTGACAGTTGGTTTCACACACTGAGGAACCATCCTTTCGCCTACTCGATGGCATACAAAAACCCTGCGTGATGAACCGAAGATTTCTAATTTTGATTCATCGGTCCTAAGACCTTCTTCCAGTTTTCAGTAGTCCACTGATGGTGCTTCATGGCCCAGGCAAGCCTCTTTTTCTTATTTTGCCATCTGAGCAATGGCTTTCTTACTGCCACTCTACCTGTCAACCTGCAGCTCGAAGTCTTCTCTTCACAGTTGAAACTGAGACTTCCTTACTTCGACCAGTGTTAAGCTGTGCTTGAAGCTGCTGTCCTGTGAGCCGCCTCTCACGCAAGCTGTTGACGCTCAGAAACTTGTCTTCTGATTGTGTTGTGGCTTTGGTCTGCCATACCTCTTCCTGTCAGAGTTTCCTCCAGTTTCCAAGTGCCTTTTGATGGTGTCGGAAACTGTACTCACTGAACCTTGGCTGCTTTGCAATTTCTCCAAAGGAAAGACCTACACTTTTAAGGGTTATTATGGTCTGTCTGTCTTCCTTTGACAATTGTCTTTTTCTCACCATTATGATAGCAATATACTACTTCCTGCAGTACAATATTGTCTAAATAATGCTTCAGAGGGTGTAGCAACACAGTCTGTTCCAACACTGCTTTTATACAGACAGTGTGTTTGTAACTAATCAACAAAAGTTGGGACACCTGGAGGAATTGTTTGCATAAACGTTCAAGGCTTAATTTACCTCCATTGCTGCAGAACAGCTGCAGTTGCTAACCCATTAATTGTTCCCTGAAAAGGGCCTTTTTTACCAACTCTGAAATTTACAGTATTTTTCAGTTTTTGGTAAGCTAAACTTTTTTATTTAACCTCTGGCAGTTTACCGCTTCGCTTTGTACCATTTCAGGATATTGACTGGACTTGAACTGCTGAAATTTCAGTAAAGACTGGAAAAATGGGGTTGTTCTAAAACTTCTGGCCGGTAGTGTAACATATATATACATACATATTGTGGCGGTCATGGGTACCGAGACACCAGCTTGCCACTCAGGGGGATTAATCCCCGGTTGTCGTCGGTAGAGCCAGACCTGGGGCCACCGCTTACAATTAACGTTGTGGTACAGTGGGTTGTTTTAAAACCACGAACGCCACCCAGTTAACCACGAGTTCCAGTGTCCACCGTCTAATTATGACGTTTAACTGGAGGTCACATGGTTATCTGAGCGGGAGCGCGCCCTCGGCAAAGCACCAATGTTATCTCGATTAGATTTTAATTAGGGCGGCCGAGCGTTTTAACCGCTGGTGCGTGCCGACTATTTTTGGTCAAATCTGTGGTAATTACCTCCCAGTCTATCTCGGTTCGAACAATGCGAGACCAATGGAAGGAAAGGACAAACACGGACAGGTTGGAAATCGACAAATGAATTATTAATAATAAAATTAATAAATGGAAAGATCTTTGTATTTTCTGAGGTAAATAAATGAATGAATTTAAAAGCAAAATCAATCAAAATGCCAGGAAAGAGACAAAGAGCAGATGCTTATCTTATCAGGAAACAGACAAAGAGCAGATGGACACAAGATTTAGCTGCAATCACCGAGTTTAGGCATTCAGCTTTTTCACGTGCGGTATCAGCAGTGCGGCCATTTGAGGTAAGGGAGGGAATGGAGGGGAACATACACCAGAAACAGATTTGATTAGACGCCACCAGGATTTTGAGGAGGGAGAGAGGTTTGTGAGTTCAGACTTGAGATTAGAAAGATGTTGTTTTCTGGCTCTCCTGGGGGTGGATACACACTTGTTCCGAGCTTTATGGAAGGAACTGAGATTGCCCTCAGTTGGGTTTGCTTTCCATGAGGCAAAGGCAAGTTGTTTCAGGACAACTGCCTCGCCACAAGCTTCAGTGAACCAAGGGCGGGAGGAAAGGTAGGACAACTGAAGACGAGAGGGGATAAATCTGTGCATAAGGGAGAGCAAGTTTCTTTGAAAGAATTCCCAGGATGAGTTGATGTTGGAGAAAGTAGCGATAGGAGACCAGTCTATAAGTTGAACAACAACGCCAACAACTCCAATAATAATAATAATAATAACAGAAATCAGGAAAATTGCTCATCCCTTTATTATCCCGACAGGGGTGAGGTGGGGTATTGTAATCGGCTCCATCTGTCTTTCCATCTCGTCAGTCCAACACACCACTCCACTCAACACATCACTTTATTATGCCATACACCCACAACAAACCATTGCTGCAACGCATGGAAACACACCACAACACACCACAAACAATCACACACACACACACACACACACACACACACACACACACACACACACACACACACCATGCTCAACATGCCACAACACCATACATATCACATTCAATACATCAACACACTTACATACCATAACTCCAACCCATCATTTTGACACCCTTTAATTATGCTATTCACACCAGCAAAATAAATGAAGGTTTTTGTGCGTAAATTGGATTTTCGCCAAATTTCTCGCACCAGTAAACACATTCTTTTATGTGGGAGGTGTGTAATGCCACAGATCGCTGCCATCATCTCTGCCAAAAATATTTTTTTAAAAACAACATGTACATACCTACATGAAGCAAAAACATGTGAACTGCTTTTGTGCATCTATAATACATGGGGGTTATATACCTATGGTAATTCAAATTGCACTGAGCCATGGACTGACACCCAGGTCTAAGGCCTGAGGCCTGCCATCTGTACTGCTTCACAAAATGGTGGTGCATGATTTTGATGGTGGGCAGAGTCAGGCGAGCTATCCAACCAATGGGACAAAGGCAGTCCATCGGCACAAACATACATACACACATAAATACACACATATATATATATATAGTGTTACGGCTGTGGAAATTCGCATTACACCATAAAGGGCCCTCAGGTGAGATATCTCGATAGGTACATGTGTAGTTAGCCCAAACCCGTTGTATAGAGGGAATTTATGTGATCCATCCGGGCTGCGACGCTTTGAGTTAGCAATTTTTCTGTTCTATCTGTTATTTCAAACAAACAAAAACCACCAACGATGCTGGTGGGCTTTTCCCGCCTGTTTCTCCCGTTTGAGTTAGCTCCACCCTCCTTCGAGGAGGTTCTCGAAAAGGGGCGTTCCCTCACCCCGACCGCCTCACGCTGTTCCTCCACCAATCGGCGGCGAGCTGCCCTTCCCCCTTCCCTCACACCAAGCGCGGTGA
>CM068962.1:35751366-35765848 GCA_035128595.1 Eptatretus atami | reverse complement strand
GAGAGAGAATGGAAAATGCGTAGATGTGTATGGGAGGAGTGGCTTCGTATTTGTGATTATGTAAATACATGATAACTATCACTTTCCTTGTACATACCTTGTGATGTGTGTGAAGTGAGTCAGTTTATAATTAATGTACAGTAGATGCACAAATTCCGCACAGAATCCAGTTTTCCCCGCATGGGTTTTGTTTGGTCGTCAAAGACTTGCTTCAGCCACACATTTAAGAGCAATCGGATGACCGCTACATTGAGTTGGGCAGTTGGAGACAGACGAGTTGGAGAATTGGTGAGCAAGGCGAGGAGACACGTTAGGGAGTTAGTTGGCCAATAGATTAACCAACTTTGTGGATGCTGCCACAGTTGCACGTGGGGTTGGGAGCCAGGCAATTGGAGACTGGCGGAGATCCTCAACTGCGTCCAAACCAGTGGTGCTATTTCGTGGTTTTTGCATGAAGCCATACCTGAGGGCCGCTCCAAAGAGCTCTCCGACACGACACACGCAGTTAGCCAGGATGCATGAGGCGCAACCATATTTTTACACGCCATGGGTTGTCCATCATTTATTCTCTTCCTCCCCAACCCCAACCTCACGATTTTTGAGTTCTCTCTTTACTCCCCTTTTTTAACAAAGATTTCCCTCTGTTGTTCGCATTTTTATGTTCGTGCGAATCACAGTTTTTAATGCTTTGTATGAGGTTTAAAAAATAATATTCTCATGACTTATTTAATATCAATAAATTATTGGGGAGTTCTGTGGTTTGCCTTCATGCTCTGTCGTCTTGGTGGGAAAGTCAGTAAGGCAGTGTATTTGTAAACCCGTTTGTTACAGCAAACGTGGAGGCCACAACCAATACATTTTTACACCCCAGGTCACAATACCCCTGCTCTCTTCCCATTATACATCCTCCCCACACCACCGCCTTACCCCATCCCCTTACTTAGAGAAGTTACACAACTTTGAACAAGCTGAGACAAACCGTCAAGGCATATATTACTTCCATTTGGATAACCAATCAAGTACCAGGAATTTGGGAACTTTATTTTACAAACTTCTAATGGAAATAATACGGGAAAACACTCAAATTTATGTATAATTAAGAATCTCACATGCAATAGTCTGTAATGTTTAGAAACTTTACAAATTAATAAAAACGAACAACCGTAAACAAAATCTTCCCCATCCTCTTTTCCCCTTCTCATAACAGTTAATGACTTCACACGATTTATCTGTTGAAATGATTTCTCCAATCTCAAAAAATAACTTCCAATTGTAACTTGAAATGATTTCTTGTCTTTTTCCAAAGTGAAAAGTTCAAAATTTAAGATGCAGCTTGGCATGAGCAGGCTTTACCATTGCAACCCCAACTCCCCTGTCAGGGTAATGGCACGTAAACTCAGCAATTCACACGAAATGGCTAAACTCGGAGGGAAATGGTGAGTGGTGATGGAGTCAGGCAAATAAAGATGAATGAAATTGCAATGACCATTGTTGATGTATGAAATGTGTTGATTATAAATGCAATGTAGATGTTAAGATTCGATTAAGTTAATAGTAAGAGTATAATTAGTCATAGAATATTTGCAAATTCACTGGTTACATGATAGGGTAGAAACAAAAAATAATTACATTGACACTCCCCCCCCCACAACCATGTTTGAATAATAAATGAGGTCCAATCATTGCATATCCCACAAACAATTTAATACTTTCTCGGTGGGTTAGTTTTGGCAGGTTGAAATTTTAACAATATTGATGTAACTCAAAGCCATGATTCAGAAAAAATCACAAAACTGTCCATAATAATCTGTAATGGTAAGTCTGGCGGTGGGCTTCCGCATCCGCGTTTTCACAAGAACGTCAACTTGACCAAAGGCCAAATGTCTGGTCTGCCTGCACGTGGATACACCGACCCAAAAGTTTTATCATCGGGTTGGGAATTGAACAAGACCAGAAGCATCAATGGCAGAATCTCTATCTCTCGAGCAGCCTAATTAACACAATCGTTCTGATCTAAATTCATTCAACTCTCTAAAAGGAAAGAATCTTACATTAAAAAGAATATGCACGGATATATGAGGAAACTTGGCGAAGAGGATGCCAATCGTGCCTGCGCTAGCACCAACACCTAGATACCTTAACCCAATCAAAAACATACAAGCTCCTTACTCGTCCTGCAATATCTTGTACCCTTCTATCCAATGCTTTAGGCACCTATCTAAATTCCATTTAAGCCGAGCTACTCTTTAGTTGCCAAACAATATTTCTAGTGAGACCATTCCATGCATAAAATAACTCTCTGAGTGAAAGACCCCTCCTTACTATATCGTTAAGATCTCCTCTTTTTTTACTCTCAGACTATCGCAACCTGTCCGATCGCTGTCTATTTTGCTGAATAAACTCTTCTGCACTTAATTGTCTGCCCCCTTCATTATCCTAAACTCTCAATCGAATTCCTTCGTTCATATCCTTTCTAATTGGTATAAAGTCCAGTCTCATTCAAGCCACTGCATACTGAGTCTAAGTTTGAGCTGGCATCAATCTAGTACCCGACACTGAACCTCTCCATGGTAGCTACGCCTTCTAATACATTGGACCCGCTTGTAGCAAGTAAAATTATAAATATGACAGCTCTTCTAACCACTCACTCACTGACTCACCCTGTAAATGTTAAGTACTTTCTCTGAGGACGAAATAAAGCTGATTTTTTTTGCATTTTGCATTCTGATATAACCTGAAGCCCCGATTCCAGAAGAAAAAAAATTCCATCCAATGACTGTCTGAAAATCTCTGTAAACAAAAATAT
Source organism: Eptatretus atami (assembly GCA_035128595.1). Classification (NCBI taxonomy): domain Eukaryota; kingdom Metazoa; phylum Chordata; class Myxini; order Myxiniformes; family Myxinidae; genus Eptatretus; species Eptatretus atami. Next base: position 35,763,042 of record CM068962.1, on the reverse strand, counting down.
TGGCACGTGTAGGGGTGGAGCTTGGATATTCTGTCGCTGCCTGTTGTCGAATGCCCGAGGGCTGTTTGATGCACCAGGGGCCATGAGTATGTCTCAGACTGCTTCACCACAGAGTGATGCGATGCCATCACTTCCTCAGCCGGGAGAGGAGCACTTGCTGCTCACCCATTGTTTATTTAATTGATTTATTTTCTGATGACACTGCAATGGATGCCCCACAGCCAAGTATTATGAAAAGGACTTAGGGGTTATTAGGTAGTTATTTCATAATTGGTGCTATTGCCCTGTTTTGTAGCACCATCTGTTTAGTATCTGCTAGGACCATGTGTATAGAGAGCTTCGTGTCACTCTAGACGCCACGTCTGCTCTTCACATTATCCACTGTATTTAAAATGTTTCTTAATCCTTCTCATTTACTTTCTTACCATCCGCATGTGAATTGGAAAGCAAGATAGCAGACTGCATGTGCAACTCTCTGCGGGAGGTGTTGGAAATACCACAACCACGTGTACCAATCTTGGCGTGCCTGTGGGACATGGCAAACACGTGTGTGATATTCAACAAAGGGACGGGCCCAGTAGCAGATGACGTAAGGGCCACATGTATAAAAAGGCTGGCAACAGAAGCACTGAGGACATAGAGTGTGACCCGATCACAGGTCCAGTGGGTTCCAGAGAAGAGTCCAGACTGGAAAGATAATTGGTGGAGAGTTGAGCATTGAACAATGCTGGGGTCTACCATGAGATTTTGACTTGAGAGGCCAGGACCAAGCTGCAGTACATTGCAACAGAAGAGTGGGAGCCTATCGCAGATGCTGCAGGGATGCCCCCTGCAAGACTGCAGATGTACGTTTTGTAAGTTCTGTTACAGGGGATACACTCGTCATCTACAATATGTGGGAAGAAGGATGTCTCACTGGTGATGCTAAGCCAAACAGTTTTTCTGCAAGATTAGGCGCTCATTCCCCTCCTCCTTCATTGCATCTTCTTTCTTTGTTTCTTCGGTTGTCTTGCTTTACTTTGGAGATTGTGGAGGAATGCATAAGATTTTCTCACTAAAGAAGACGTCCATTACCGTATTGTTTAAGATAGCTCAGGCAAGTAGGGCACTTGGCCAAGTTGCTTAAGCATTCAAGTAAGCAGTCCAATGAAATGGTTGATAAGGAACGCTGGCTTGGCAAGCCATAACAAGCTCATTGGTAATTGCACTAGACAGAGCAGACCTTACCCCTGCATACATATTCCCCTTATACAGAGTTACTTAAATAACAGACAGGCGCATCATTCATTCGGGAAGAATGAGGATGAAGAATAAATGAAGGAGAAGAATACAGAGTGGAACGCAACCACACAGTGTTGCATCAAAGGGCCAATTATTTGTGGAGGGGGTAGCATGGGGTTTATTGGGATGAGGGGTTGGTGGTGGAGTGTCGGTGATGTTTCATAAGTGTGTGGTGTGAGTGCATAGGGGAGCTGCGAGACACCCCAGGGAATTGCTCATGGGCCGTTTGTCTCTGACTCGGCACGACTCACTCCTGCACGCTCACCTAGCACAGCTGGGTCAGCACGACCTGTACTCCAGCCAGCTAATCTCCCGACAAGGCAGTCCTGGAGACTACTTCATGCCCCTGGCGCATCAACACCCTCAGGGCAATCGACAACAGCAGCGAACAGAGCCGAGTCCTGGCCTTTATAAGTTGCAAAGGCGGATGTGATTAGAGGATGCAACGTCACATGAAGCATCTCTCTGATGTGCATCCAACGGGGGTGGGTGCAGTACCCGGCTTGTGGAAAATCCCTGCGTCTTGATGTTCCAGATGGCGCGGTGAGCACCTAACCCCACCCCTGGGGCGCCAGCAGTGAGGAAAGCACACCCTGCTCCCTCCCTGTGGAACGTTTATTGTACTGTGCATGTGTTTGAGAAGTGTTGTCGCCACCGAACAAATGTTAGAGTGCAAGGAAGGAAAATGTGGGAAGGTAATTCAGTCTCGGTCTGGAGGCATTGTTCTATGGTTCGGGATGGATGACATATGGCGGTTGTGAATAATCATAAAAACTATAGATTTTTCCAATAATTCTGAAACAGGCCAACAATTTTCATTTGGCTTTTATTCGGGTAGAAGCAAGTCTTGCCTCAAGATAGCACCAACATTGAACCAGTAAGGGAGCTGATGGGATTTGGCATCGTTACACATGAAAAGGCAAAACGTGCATCATGAAGGTCTGATTCCTCATCCTCATCTGCTGCTGAGCAAAGCAGAACTATTTTGTTCCTCATGTTGTTCATGTCCATATCCCTATTTTCATTGGCAAGTCATGCTACATTAAAGAAGGCTTTATTAATGTAAAGGCATTAAAACAAATTGTCACCTAAGCCCATTTTGGCAGGAAATGAGATGGTTCCATTTGTTTGGATATTTGAAACAAATCCACCACAAAATTTAGGCAGTGTACAAATTTATTTTAGGTTCCTTGGTCATTAATGTTTTCAATAAACCAGAGTGGGCTGGCTTTTTTAATAAGAGGTCAAATTTCCTCAAAACAAACAGTGTAGGCTTATTGCTGTGTGTTTGGATCTATTTGGGAGGGTATGGATGATTTAATGTTCATAATTGGAGTGGTTTTTATCGTTATCTGCAAAGTAAGTGATAAAAAATTGTCACTTTATTTTTAGGAATGATCGACGACAAGAGCCGGTTAATGAATTTGGATTGTTTAAGCCTGGTTTAATAGTACAAGCTGTACGTAATTAATGTGCGAATAGTAGAGATCTCTCATGCTGCTCATTTGTCGTTTAACACTCTTGTGAAACTCAATTTGAACATCCATTTCCACAAATCCTTTGTGGAGTATTTCCAATCCATTGAAACCACCAATTATGAAAAGCTTTCCAAATTAATTTGCAAATAAACAATATTATTCATAATTTGATTACATTCATGTTACAAAAGGATTCAAAAAGAAGAAAGCATTTACTGCAGAGTGGATGTGGGAAGAGAGAGAGCCCAAAATTATGTTTAATGTCAATGGCAAGACCAATGGGAAGTGAGATTTCGTTCTTCTTTCCCTCCTCGTCTTCCCCTTCCTTCTCCTCTCTGCCTTTTACGACCAACAATTTTGTTTTCTTCAAACATTTGCTCAATGTATTTTATTGTCTTTAGACTGGGGATGTGGCTGAACACAATAGCGTAAAGTTTAATAAAATCTTTGTTTTATGAATCACTCTGGTTTCTGATTCCAAACGGTTGAAAAAGCGTCCATAATATAATAATTGTTGCCCTCATACCTTTTCAGGCAAGTCATTGCATAATTTAGTAGCACCTTTTTTGAAGTCAGTGAGCTGCTTTACAAGTAGACTAAAAATTCACACAATGCTTTTCAAAAAAGAGTAGACCACTGTTGTCCAGTACCAATGGCAAAACTCTAATTCCTTGTATTATTAGCTATGCCTGCATAAGAGAATGGGGCACCATTGGTTTACAAAGTCCACAATAACTTATGATTGCTCGATTCCTGTGTTGACACTTAACCTTGTTACAGTTAATCGGGATTAACAGCAGACTGGTGTTTTAAATATTTCGTTGATGTTTGGTGTCAACAGATTGCTTGTTGGATTTTTGCTGTCTTGTGAAGAGGATGCTGATTGGTTAAATCATGCACTACGAGCATAAAGTTCCGAAACAAAATCAAAATCAACCATCTCTGAACTTCTGCACTGGGTGAATGCAATTTTTATTTTTATTTTTGGTCTGACAAATGTCTGTAACAACCAACAACCTTATTCCACATCATGCAGAATGCATGCTATTTCAGTAACTGTGTGGAATAAGTGAATGTAGCGATCAAAATTGACTTTTCCTGATTCAAGAGAAATGAACAAATTCCTGGATTTTGTTGTCCAGTGAAGTGTTCAGTAAATACTGATTATCAATGACCCACAAAAAAGTACCTAATTTTTCTGCCTAGTTTGTTAAACATGCAAAACGTAATAGGAATGAGGAAATGATGATCTCAAAAACTCTGAGGTCACGGATTCTATGTCGAGCCCTCGTCAAAAAATGTAATTTGATATCCTTGAGATTTATGCTATCACATGCTCCAGTGATAATAGGACATGGTATATTATCTTTAGGTTTCGGCAATATTCTACATAATCCTCTGCTGCCTCCCACTCCAACGCTCCATCTTTTCTGCAATCCTGGTGGCCAGCCTTGAGTGATAGTCGAGCAAACCTTTTCCTTCTTTTCACAGTCACTTGCAAGAAAATAAGCAACTGTCTGAATTTTCTATCATAGAAATCGTGTTGGGATCTCTCTGTGAAAGTGTGATGCTGTACGGGATTACTATAATTTTGACTGAGAGAAGCTCATTCCAAGCCTCTGTGGAAGAGAGTCTTTAAAAAACCATTAAAAAAAAGGATTCCAAAAGAGAGTTGCAATTGATGTGACATGCTCAGCATAAACAGTTGAAAGCAAGAGCTCAAGTTTTCCGAACTCACTTCCATGCAACCGAACGTGCATCTTCCTTTAAGCAGGAGAATGGCTGCAGGTGTCAGACATTTTTCTCGTCGTGAACTTTTCCTCCCTCTGCCACATCAGGTGTAAACCTCTAGGCGAGCACGAGAAACATCCAAGCTCATGATATGCAACGAGCATGGGATGTTTAGTTGTTTATCACTTCCTGCTGGACAAGCTTGGAGAAGCTTCAGAACAGTCATTTTCCCAAAGAGAAACAAAGCTTAGCCGAAAGTGTTTTTGCTCACCATCGTCTAAAATCTGATTTTGATGGGCAAAAATAGGAAAAATAAAATAGTAGAACAGTCCAGGAAAAATATAACAAACTGTTAATAGCTCATTCCGTATACCGAGCAGAAATGCAAATTATTTATTTAAAGGGTAATTTAATCCCAACAACATCACTATATACTATCTCCATGGGTAAATTTGACTAGAATGTCTAAAATCGTGCAATGCACTTTTTGACACAACCCTAGTTTTCTCAAAATTCTAAAGACACAGAGACATCCCACCCACTCTTGCTGTTGTCTCCCTCTTGCTTGATCAGGTGTGTATGCATGCAATACTGGTCTGAATATTTTCCTCTTTTTCAAAATAAAACATGAATTCTGTTTATGAACTATTGTAACCCTCCCTTGCTGTGCTGACCTAATTAACACAAAAACCTCGATTGGCTGTTTTACATATACACTACTGGGTGCGAGAGAGTTTTAGAACACGCCCATTTTTCCAGTTTTTACTTGAAATTTAAGCAATTAATGTTTCAATGTGATCTGGACAAATTACCAAAGGCATGACAAATAAAGCAATTGCAGATAAAAAACAATCATGAAATCGTTTGTTGAACAAAATTTAAATCTAAAGATTATTAACCTCATCAAAGTAGCCACCTTTGCAGATATAACACGCAGAACATACTCTGTGGCATTCTTTCTCCGATGGAAATCAAATATTGTTCGGAAGTTCTTCCCAACACTGTTTGCAGAAGTTCACAACAAATGTGTTGTACTTGTAAGTTGCTTGCTTTTCACCTTCTGTCGCAGTTCATGCCCAAACCAGCTCGATGGGCTTAAGTCTGGAGACTGGTGGTTGGCCATTCATGATTTGAATAGCCTTCCGTCTTGGTTGTTTTCTTCTAAGATAAGATAGTTCTGACATAGCTCCACGGAGGTATGTTGTTGTGTCGTTATTCTGCTGTCACGGATGAACCCCTGACCAACTAGGCGTAGAACACGAGGTTTGCATGGTGCTCGCAAAATGCTGTGGTAGCCCTTTTGGTTCAGGGTGCCTGTCACTCTGGCAAGTCGCCGACTCTGGATCCCAGAAAAAGAGCCCCAGATCATCAAATGCTTCCTTTCCATGTTTGACAGTTGGTTTCACACACTGAGGAACCATCCTTTCGCCTACCTCGATGGCATACAAAACCCTGCCGTGAATGAACCGAAGATTTCTAATTTTGATTCATCGGTTCCTAAGACCTTCTTTCCAGTTTTCAGTTAGTCCACTGAATCGTGGGCTTCATGGCCCAGGCAAGCTCTTTTTCTTATTTTGCATCTGAAGTCAATGGCTTTCTTACTGCCACTCTACCTTACCTGCAGCTCGAAGTTCTTCTCTTCAGTCAGTTGAAACTGAACTTCCTTACTTGACCAGTGTTAAGCTGTGCTTGATAGCTGCTGTCCTGTGAGCCCGCCTCTCACGCAAGTGTTTGACGCTCAGAAACTTGTCTTCTGAATTGTGTTGTGGCTTTGGTCCTGCCATACCTTTCCTGTCAAGTTTCCTCCAGTTTCCAGTGCCTTTTGATGGTCGTCGGAAACTGTATCACTGAAACCTTGGCTGCTTTGCAATTTCTCCAAATGAAAGACCTACACTTTTAAGGGTTATTATGGTCTGTCTGTCTTCCTTTGACAATTGTTTTTTCCTCACCATTATGATAGCAATATACTAACTTCCTGCAGTACAATATTGTCTAAAATAATGCTTCAGAGGGTGTAGGCAACACAGTCCCTGTTCAACACTGCTTTTATACAGACAGTGTGTTTGTAACTAAATCAACAAAAAGTGGGAACACCTGGAGGAATTGTTTGCATAAACGTTCAAGGCCTTAATTTACCCTCCATTGCTGCAGAACAGCGCAGTTGCTAAACCCAATTACTGTGTTCCTGAAAAGGCCTTTTTACCAACTCTGCAATTTACAGTATTTTCAGTTTTTGTAAGCTAAACTTTTTTATTTAACCTCTGGCAAGTTTACCGCTTCGCTTTGTACCATTTCAGGATATTGACTGGACTTGAACTGCTGAAATTTCAGTAAAGAACTGGAAAATGGGGTTGTTCTAAAACTTCTGGCCGGTAGTGTAACCTTAATAATACATACATATTGTGGCGGTCATGGGTACCGAGACACCATGCTTGCCACTCAGGGGGATTTAATCCCCGGTTGTCGTCGGTAAGAGCCAGACTGGGGCCACACTTACAATTACGTTGTGGGTACAGTGGGTTGTTTTAAAAACCACGAACCAGCCACCCCAGTTAACCTACGAGTTCCAGATGTCCACCGTCTAATTTGAATGACGTTTAAACTGGAGGTCAACATGGTTATCTGAGCGGGAGCGCGCCCATCGGCAACAGCACAATGTTATCATCGATTAGAATTTTAATTAGGGCGGCCGAGCGTTTTAACCGCTTGGGTTGCGTGCGACTATTTTTTGGTCAAAATCTGTTGGTAATTACCTCCCAGTCTATCTCGGTCGAACAATGCGAGACCATGGAAAGGCAAAGGACAAACACGGACAGGTTGGAATCGACAAATGAATTATTAATAATAAAAATTAATAAAGGAAAGATCTTGTATTTTCTGAGGTAAAATAAATGATGAATTTAAAAGCAAAATCAATCGCAATATGCCAGGAAAGAGACAAAAGAGGCAGATGCTTATCTTATCAGGAAACAGACAAAGAGCAAGGATGGACACTAAGATTTAGCTTGCAATCACGAGTTTGGGCATTCAGGCTTTTTCACGTGCGGTATCAGCAGTGCGCATTTGAGGTAAGGGAGGGAATGGAGGGGAACATACACCAGAAACAGATTTGATTAGACCGCCTCACCTAGGATTTTGGAGGAGGGATGAGAGGTTTGTGATGTTCAGACCTTGAGACTTAGAAAGATGTTCGTTTTCTGCCTCCCTGGGGGTGGATAACACATTGTTCCGAAGCTTTATGGAAGGAACTGAAGATTGCCCTCAGTTGGGTTTTGCTTTCCATGAGGCAAAGGCAAGTTTTTCAGACAACTTGTCGCCACAAGCCCTTTCAGTGAACCAAGGCGGGAAGGAAAAGGTAGGAACAACTGAAGACGAGAGGGGATAAATCTGTGCATAAGGAGAGCAAGTTTCTTTGAAAGATTCCCAGGAGAAGTTGATGTTGGAGAAATAAGCGAATAGGAGACCAGTCATAAGTTTGGAACAACAACGCCAACAACTCCAATATAATACATAATAATAACAGAAATCAGAAATTGCTCAATCCCTTTTATTAATCCGCGACAGGGGTGGAGGTGGGGGTATTGTAATCGGCTCCATCTGTCTTCATCTCGTCAGTCCAACACACCACTTCCAACTCAAACATCACTTTAATTATGCCATACACCCAACAACAAACCATTGCTGCAACGCATGGAAACACAACCAAACACACCACAAAACAATCACACACACACTCCACACACACACACACAGCACACCACTCAGCACACACACACACACACCATGCTCAACATGCCACATACACCATACATATCACATTCAATACATCACACACTACATACATAACTCCAACCCATCATTTTGACAACCTTTAATTATGCTATTCACACGAGCAAAATAAATGAAGGTTTTTTGTTTGCGTTAAATTGGATTTCGCCAAATTTCTCGCACCACGTAACACATTCTTTTTATGTGGGAGGTGTGTAATGCCACAGATCGCTGCCATCATCTCTGCCAAAATATTTTTTAAAAACAACATTGTAACATAGCTTACATGAAGTCCAAAAACGTGTGAACTGCTTTTGTGCATCTATTAATACATGGGGTTATTATACCTATGGTAATTCAATTGGCACTGAGCATGGACTGACACCCAGGTCTAAGGCCTGAGGCCTGCCATCTGTACTCGCTGTCACAAAAATGGTGGTGCAGTGATTTTGATGGTGGGCAGAGTCAGGCGAGCTATCCACCAATGGGGAAAAGGCAGTCCATCGGCACAAACATACATAACACACATAAATACACACATAATATATATTATATATATTATATATATATTATATTATATATATATATATTATAATATATATAGTGTTTACGGCTGTGGAACTTCACAATTACACCATAAAGGGCCCTCAGGTGAGATATCTCGATAGGTACAATGTGTAAGTTAGCCCAAACCCGTTGTATAGAGGGAAAATTTATGTGATCCATCGGGCTGCGACGCTTTGAGTTAGCACTTTTTTCTGTTTCTATCTGTTTATTTAAAACCAAACAAAAAACCACCAACGATGGCTGGTGGGCTTCCGCGGCTGTTTTACTCCGTTTGATTTCGACCCCGCGCTTGGTGTGAGGGAAGGGGGAAGGGCAGCTCGCCGCCGATTGGTGGAGGAACACGCGTGAGGCGTCGGGGTGAGGGAACGCCTTTTCGAGAACGCTCCTCGAAGGAGGGGTGGAAGGCCGAAGATACGGGGGCGGAGCGACAGGGCGGAGCACCCGCTGCTATAGTAAAGACGACACGGGCGGGGCGTTCTCTCTCCTCCTCACATCTCTTCCTCCTCCTCTTCCTCTTGCTCGTCTGCGTGTGGTTGGTTTGTCTGGTTGGTGTTCCGTTCGTGCGTAACGAGTTCTTCAGAGGAAGTTTTCCACGAGTCCAGCTGGAGGGAGTCGAGTCGGCGTCATCCTGTCCTGGGCCCTGTTGCCGTCTACATCGGGTGAAGGGCGAGCCTCTGCCAGGTGCCGGGAGCCCCGTTCGTGCGCGGAGCGCTCACGTGCCGTGCGCGAGGTGCGAGTCGCAGACGCAACATCGGGGGAGCTCATTTCGAGGTCAAGGACGCGACGCTGGGATCGACGGCGCTGCAGGGAAATCGCAACTCTCTCCCTTTTTCCTTTGGGTTCGTGCTAAATGACTGTGGGCGGCGCCTGTCCTTGAATTAAAAACTGTTTAAGTGTATTTGCCGTGTTTGTCGGGTTTAGTCGGGACATCTCTTTTGCCTGTGATTGTGTATACGTGCATTTCTGACGTGCTTTTGCTTATTGTACAATGATTATTGTGACTAATACGTGCCTGTCCTGCTGGTCTGCGTGTGCAATTAAAACGTGCTTGGTGTGAACTTGTTCCCGTTTCGCTGCGTCCTTTCTTTTGTTTGAATTTCCACTCTTGCATCACGTAAAGGGGTCGTAGTGGTTTAAAACGCCCGGCTAATTCATCGGAACCATCAAGGCCGACGATAACACCGCTGGGTTATCACGTGTAGCACGGAACCGACCGCTTAAAGCGCGTTCCGTGTCGAGTTGGCCTGTGGCGTGCGTACGATCGCCCGGTCGACCACTCGCGCAGGTAAACTTGGTAGTCGAATTGGCGAGCAACCCTATCCTGCCGCGGGTGGGCCAATTGGACGATCGTGGTGAGGTTTAAACCCCCACCCGTGACTAGCGTCCCCGGCGTTGTTCCGAGAGGGTCACGACCTGAATTGGTCCGTCCGGTGGGCGATTAACGTGGCCGCGGTTCAGAGTTACGTGGCCCGTTCGCCATCGCCGACGGGCGCGAATTCGCAAACACTGGAGTAAGGAGTGGGATTCGAATCCACCCCGTCTCCCAAAAGCCTAAATTCTGGGATCGGTTCAGGGGTGAGAGGAGCGACCCCCCGACCCTCCAATTACGGAGCGGCTAAATTTATCTCTTACCCGAGAAACAAGATGGAGTCCTCAAGGCGAAGCGGGTGCTGGGGGTTATTTAGAAAATGGATGTGGGAGTGTTAGAATCCATGCCCATGGATGGAGACCCGAGCAGGAAATGTGTTGGTTGTGTAGGAACACGAACTCCCCAACTGAACCCAGAGCCCGAAATGGGCACGGCAGCGGCGCCGGCGTATGAACATCCCCCTCCCCCTCTCCACAAAACCCCCCCGATTCTGCCGATCGGCCCAGCCGAGTGCACCCGCTGGCCGGCAGCTATCGATGCTGGCGGGAATTAACGCAAAATTGCAAGCAATGAATGCAAAAAAATGGATACAAACAAAATGGAAAATAAGATGAATGGAAATACGCAACAAATGACAACAAAATGGATGACATAAAACAAAATCGGACAATAATGTGCTGCCTGCGGGAAGAGAATGCAGAGCAATGGCATAGCTGCAGGCAGGCATAATGGCAATTGCGGGGAGCGAAATGCGGGCGTGGGAAGCTCAAAATGGCGTCGCCAACCGTGTGATCGAACGAGCTGGAGGGAGTGCAACGGCTGTCCGGCCCGCGATGGAAGCGGGGAGGACAAAATAATTAGGGAGACGTGTAAAAATGAGAACCGTGAAGGTGACACAGAGGGATAAAATTAAAGTGGGGTTGACTGAAACGTGTAAACGAAGACACTTGGAGATGAAACGGAGATAATGGGACGAGATAAAAGGAATAACAAGAAACGGGAGATATACCGAGTCGAGAATGAATTAAATAAAACGAAGGAGGAAATAAAATAGACACGAAGAGGCTGGCAACAGAAATAAAATGTATAGAGACTCGGGAGATAGAAAAAATAGAGGAGAGACTGCACGATAAAGACAGGGTTAAAGGAACAGAACACACACACACAGAGTTAGTGGAGGATAATGGAGGCGAGCTGGCAGAACGTGTGGGGACCCGGTGCAAGCAGCTGGATGGCCTCCTTCGGGAACAGAGGTGAGACGCTATGCCTCCTTGAAGCTGAATCTCCCAGGTGGGTTCCGTCTGTGCGAGTTCGAGGGGGCGAGTGCTGTGGACGGGTGCACGTGCAGCTTGGGGGGTATAGAGGATCCGGGAACCCTTGTGGGGACACGAATCCCCAGTGTGGTTGTACAGGTGAGTGTGCGGAGATGCGTGCTTTCCGGCACGCATTGTGCGAGTGAGACCCCCTGTGTGAGTGAGAGGG
>CM068962.1:35729901-35749363 GCA_035128595.1 Eptatretus atami | reverse complement strand
GGGTTGGGAGTAGGCTAGGAGACGGTAGGTTAGCCGAACAATGACGATAAAGGGGGTTAGGAGACGAATTATAGTGGGGAGAGAAAAAAATAAAAACAACAAAAAAATAAGTTGGGGCTAAATTGGGTTTTGACAAATTAAGGGAGTGGGAAACTGACGGCAAAGGCGATTAGGTTGAGGGAGACAGGTCGTAGGTCCAGCCCCTTCTGAGTGGCCAGCACCACCGCACTCCCTCACCCACCCTCCATCTCACAGGAGCAAAAAGCTGGCCAGCTTTCATTGCTGGCTTGTTTACTTCAAGGCCTGTGCGGCCACATCATCGCCGGTTGCGCGGAGCCTGTACCCGGCCGGATCGTACTGCAGCTGTGCTTTCAAGGCCTGTGCCAGGTCGAATGTTCCCATGCCGGGGGGGACGAATTTTTTGGGGGGGCGGGTTTGCTACCGCGGCCTTGTCAGCCAGCCTGCCTGCACTGCCTTGCCTTGGCCCACATGCCTGCTGCCCATGATCACCAGCCCTCGTTCTGCGTGAATTTCCCCGACCCCTTGATTCCCCATTGCAAATATATTCATGTCGGCTAGTGGTGTATGTAGTATGTAGCATTGTGTATATATATAATATATGGAAATAATATATACTATATGGTTTATTGAGATATAGGGGTGGCGAAGAGCAGCGGCCCCGCGCGAGCAGGCGGGCCGAGACCGCGAAGCGAATCGCGCACGTCGGCCCAGCCTGACTCATTCGTTAACCGCTCTAAATATCCGGGGTGTTACTCACCATTACATAAGTAGATTCCTTCTAGGTTGCCGCTCCTTAATGGGGCAGCGACACAGCGCCGGCAGGGCGGCCCGTGGGGCACCGGGGTACAGCAGCCGCCGTGGCACGGGGCAGGGGCGCGCCAGGAGACGGCATGGTTGCTGCACCCGGCATTGTCTCATGGGTCGGGCGGCTGTATGGAGATATTTTTTTTATAGTTGGGTTTGTGTTGTGGTTTGTTTTTTTTTTTGTTTTTTTTTTTGTTCTTTTTATTTTGTGCGGTGAGTCACCTGCCACGTCTGCGTTGTGGCATCTGTCTATGTCTTGGTTGGGGCTGCAGAGACTGCATGCGGGCAGCCTGGCTCCCTGCTAACTGCTTTCTCTTTGCAGAGTCCATTGATCCTGGGCCATGGTTTAGTGTAAAATTTGTAAGTTAAGGTTAAGATGTACTGTAAATATGAGTGCGCCCCGGCATGTATGTGTTAGCGCCGGCAATTTTATTTAAGTCGTCTGAATGAGTGGGTTTGTTTAGTTAGTTACTCAGCCCGTAGGTTATTTATTTTGGGGACACGAATACACTGAATGTCGCACTCAGGGATCCGAAGGTAAAACGTACTAGGGGAGAACTACACATGATGGCACCGAGAATTTGATGACTCGGGACGAGTCTGTAAAAAGGGGAGGGGTAGTGTTCGCTGTGGAAATCGCATTACCATAAAGGCCCTCAGGTGAGATATCTCGATAGGTACATGTGTAGTTAGCCCAAACCCGTTGTATAGAGGAATTTATGTGATCCATCCGGCTGCGACGCTTTGAGTTAGCCATTTTTCTGTTCATCTTTTATTTCAAACAAACAAAAACCAACGATGCTGGTGGGCTTTTCCCGCCTGTTTCTCCGTTTGAGTTCCCCGCGCTGGTGTGAGGGAAGGGGAAGGGCAGCTCGCCGCCGATTGGTGGAGGAACAGCGTGAGCGTCGGGTGAGCGCCCCTGAAGACCTCCTCGAAGGAGGTAGCCGAAACGCCGGAGCGAAGGCGGAGCCCCGCGCTATAAAAGACGGACACGGGCGGGCGTTCTCTCTCTCCTCACTCTCTTCCTCCTCCTCTTCCTCTTCGCTCGTCTGCTTGTTTGTTGTCGTTGTGTTCTGTTTCTGTCGTTTATGTTCTTTCGAGTTTTTCCTGCAGTGGGTCAGTGGGTCCTGCGGCTGTCTTCACTGGGAGAGGGCGAGCCTTCTGCCAGGTGCCGGGAGCTCCGTTCGTGGCGCGAGCGGCTACACGTGCCGGCGCGAGGTGCGAGTCGCAGACCACATCGGGGGAGGCTCGGATTCGAGGTCAAGGACGCGACGCTGGACGACGCGTGCAGGGAAGTTGCAACTTTCTCTTTTCCTTTGGGTTCGTGTAAATGACTGTGGGTGGCGCCTGTCCTTGAAGTAAAACTGGTTAAGTGTTGCCGTGTGTCGGGTTTAGTCGGACATCTCTTTTGCCTGTGATTGTGTATACGTGCCATTTCTTGACGTGCTTTGCTGTATTGTACATGATTATTGTGACTGTAAATACGTGCCTTCCGTGCTGGTCTGCGTGTGCAATAAACGTGCTTGTGTGAACTTGTTCCCCGTTTCGCTGCGTCCTTTCCTTCATTTGAATTTCCATCTTGCATCACGTAAGGGGTTCGTAGTGGTTTAAAATGCCCGGTAATTAATCGGAACCTCAAGGCCACGATAACACTGCTCGGTTATCACTGTAGCACGGAACGGACCGCTGAAGCGTTCGTGTCCGGAGTCGGCCTGTGGCGTGGTACGATCGCCCGGTCGACCACTCGCGCAGGCACTTAGGTCGATCGAATTTGGCGAGCAAACCTATCCTGCGTGGGTGGGCAATTGGCACGATCGTGGTGAGTTAAACCCCACCCGTGACTAGCTCCCGGCGTTGTTCCGAGAGGGTCACGACTGAATTGTCCGTCCGGTGGGCGACGTGCGCGATTCAGTTACGTGTCGTTCGCACGCCGGCGGGCGCGAATTCGCAACAATATATCATATTACATAATATATATATATTATATATATAATATATACACACATGCATACATACATACATACACATAAATATATATATAATATATATTGTTGCGAATTCGCGCCCGCCGGCGTGCGAACGGCCACGTAACTCGATCGCGGCACGTCGCCCACCGGACGGACAATTTAGTCGTGACCCTCTCGGAACAACGCCGGGAGCCAGTCACGGGTGGGGGTTTTACCTCACCACGATCGTGCCAATTGCCACCCGCGCAGGATAGGTTGCTCGCCAAATTCGATCTACCTAAGTAACCTGCGCGAGTGGTCGACCGGGCGATCGTACCACGCCACAGGCCGACTCCGGACACAACCGCTTAAGCGGTCCGTTCCGTGCTACAGTGATAACCGAGCGGTGTGTTATCGCGCCTTGACGGTTCCGATTAATTACCGGGCATTTTAAACCCACTACGAACCCCTTACGTGATGCAAGATGGAAATTCAAACGAAGGAAAGGACGCAGCGAAACGGGGAACATTCACACAAGCACGTTTAATTGCACACGCAGACCAGCACGGAAGCACGTATACAGTCACAATCATCATGTACAATAAAGCAAAAGCAAGTCAAGAAATGGCCCGTATACACAATCGCAGGCAAAAGAGATGTCCCGACTAAACCGAAACACGGCAACACTTAACCAGTTTTACTTCAAGGACAGGCGCCACCCACAGTCATTTACACGAACCCAAAGGAAAAGAGAAAGTTGCGACTTCCCTGCACGCGTCGTCCAGCGTCGCGGTCCTTGACCTCGAATCCGAGCCTCCCCGTGTGGTCTGCGACTCGCACCTCGCGCCGGCACATGTAGCCGCTCCCGCCACGAACGGGGCTCCGGCACCTGGCAGAAGGCTCGCCCTCTCCGATGTAGACGGCGACAGGGCCCAGGACGAGGATGCGCCGACTCGACTCCCTCCAGCTGGACTCGTAGGAAAACTCTCTGAAGAACTCGTAACGAACGAACCACCAACAGCAAACAACACACTCAGACGAGCGAAAAGGAAGAGGAGGTGGAAGAGAGTGAGGAGAGAGAGAACGCAACCGCCCGTGTCCGTCTTTATAGCGCGGGCTCCGCCCTTCGCTCCGCCCCGTTCTCGGCTCCACCCTCCTTCGAGGAGGTTCTCGAAAAGGGGCGTTCCCTCACCCCGACCGCCTCACGCTGTTCATCCACCAATCGGCGGGAGCTGCCCTTCCCCTTCCTCCCACCAAGCGCGGGGAACTCAAACGGGAGAAACAGGCGGGAAAAGCCCACGCATCGTTGGTGGTTTTTGTTTGTTTGAAATAAAAGATAGAACAGAAAATGGCTAACTCAAAGCGTCGCAGCCCGGATGGATCACATAAATTCCCTCTATAAACGGGTTTGGGCTAACTACACATGTACCTACAGAGATATCTCACCTGAGGGCCCTTTATGGTGTAATGCAAATTTCCACAGCCGTAACAATATACATTATACATACATACATAGTGTAAAAATGAACTGGCCTTTATATCCAAGCAGAGTACCCGCCATATGGGCGATCTTGTTCCAAGCATGCAACACGTTCTTCTGACGCATACCTTTATTTGGGTGGTGTTTAAGCAAAAAAATAAAAAATAAAATCCATGAAGTTATGTGTATGAAGCAAAAACATATGTCCTGATTATAATTCAAAACACCTCACTGCACTGGAAAACGTGGGGACAGGAATCCTGTACTGTAAATGGTGGATACTTGTAATACCCTCCCCCACCTGGAGGCAGTGCTCCACGATACACATTTACATAGAGAATTGTGTCCCTCCCTCCCCCTCCCAACAAGACCAGCTGCAAAGATAAAGACACCCCTAAACATTCATTGGGGTCATGCTGATCCTCTGGAGAAAGTCTTGATGGAATTGGCCCACAGCTGTAGGAGGAGTAACACGACAAACAAACACACAAACACCGGTCAGTGAATTATAGTGAGGATAAGGGAATAAAGGGGGAAGTAATTGTGAATTTCACTTTCCATCTTTATTTACTTTTAACATTGTTCTAAACAAATGGGAACAGTGACAACGCAGGCATGAATGATAGACGAAATGGCCTTCTCATGCGCTAAAGTTCCCTGTGTATATTTGTGTCATGTTGTGAAGAACATGAAGACATGGGGATGGGAAGACAGAGAGTTGGGGGTTTGGATGCATGGAGTTGGAAGAGGGAGATTGAGACGTTGGGAGGGGGGGTGGGATTGGGGACTTGCGGTTTGGGGCAGTTGAGTATTTGAAGAAGAAGGGGGAGCAGATGAAAGATTTGGCTTGGGGGAGGGAGGGCAGAGAGGAACAGTTAGGATTGAGGGGTTTGAGGCTTTTGAGGGGGTGAGGGTGGGGGGAGGAGATGAGGACTTTTGGTTGGGAGGGGGGTTTAGACACTGGATTGTGTGTGGGTGTGGGGGTAGGCGGGGTTAGGAACCTAATGTCACATTTTACATGATGCAGAATTTCCATGGGTCCATGATAGTCCCGTTGTGTCTTTTTGGTCTGTCTGGTCTTTGGGGTCCTCCAGGTATTTTGGATTCTCTTGGTATTCCTCGGGTCATTTTGATCCACTGCGTCTTTTGGGTCCTCTGGATCCTTTGGATATTTTCAGTCCTCGGGGTCTTTTCGGTACTCGAGGTCTTTTGGGTGTTTTGGTTCCTCGGGATATTTAGGGTCCTTGGGGTCTTTTTGTGTTGTTTGTCTTCGGGGTGTTTTTGGCGTTTTGGGTCTTCAGGGTATTTTCTGTCTTTATTATTTTTAGTCTTTTGAGTCTCTTGGGTCTTTGGGGCATTTTTCAGTCTTCGGGATTTTTTGGGTTTCGAGGTATTTTAGGTCTTTCGGGTCTATGGGGTCTTTTGGGTCTTCAGTGTCTTCGGGGTCTTTTGGGTCTTTGGGCTATGTGGGTCCTCTGGGCACTTGAGGTTAAGTATTTCAGGTGTCAATTGTGGGTGGCATAAGGTCAACTGTCCAACCAATGGTTGAAGAGCAGATATACATCCATATAAACAATATACATAATCACATACACTTGCTCCATGATATATAAATTAGATACATTGCACATTGAAGAATATCTATTTAGAAGGTCTTTGTGTTTTATTCATTTCGTAGGCAGCGTATGGTTTCTGGTTGCATTACTCCTTACCGCTGGGAGCACGGCTGTGCTGCTTATGCAGTGCCCCCTGTAGGTTAGAGGAGGAATTTGGAATTTCACCAGAGTGCCAGAGATAGCTCACCTACCTTTCACAAAGGACACTGTGGGTTCTTTAATGGCTATCAACTTTTTTATTTTATTTTATTCGTATGCAGCCTGTGTCTGCTGGCTGCATCATTTTCTGGAGCACGGCTGTGCTGCTGATGCAGTGCCCCCTGTTATCAGTCAGCTAGTCCTCAATTTTCCGAATTCAACCTCAGAAGGGTGACAGGCTGAGTCAGCCCTACCTGGTATTAATTAAATGGAATGACAGGGGCTTGAACTCAAGACCCTAAGAACTTAAGCTAGCCACCTTAAACATTAAGCTAACACCAGGTTGAGAAGTATGCATGAAGATAATCGAACATGCATGAAGATAAATAATCGAACTGAAAATAGTTAAGCCAATGACAGGCCTGTCCACCACAACACCCCATTTTTAACGTCCAAATTATTTGATTCCTCGCTCTGCCTGTGAGACACCAGGATGACCAGTTAATAACTGGACTGAGATTCGAACCCAGGCTAGACGGCCTAGCGGCGAGTGTGCAGACGTATCGGCTATCCTGCCAGCCCATTGTTTGTATTGTACAGTTGTCCTATTCGGAGTTCAAACTTTGTAGGTCGAAACTCAATGCTGCAATGGTGCTGTCGCTCGCAGAAGGCATTGCATCTCCATTTTTGAGAGAGGACTTGAAGCCGGCTTTCTCATTTGAAATCATGGGAGTGTAAAATACATCTCATATTCCCATAACAGGGGGCCTGTAGACCAGTATAACGGTCCATTAAACTGTGAAAATGTATTGAATTGGGAAAAATGAAGCAAATTCGATTTGTAAAGAAGATGCAGATTTGTGCTCAGTAAATCAAGTCATTACAATAGATTTTGAAATGTTGAGTAAACAAGCATGATAGGTAAAATGATGTGCCATCAAAAGCAAAAAAGGTGATGATTAAACACACAATATTTATACTTTCTTCTCCCTTGTTTAAATCATGGCCAAAAATGTATTGTTAAATAAATAAATAAATAAATAAATAAAGGAACTTTCATGACCATGTAATTTATGGTGGTATTGTTGTTGTTTTGGAGAGTTTTGGATGATATCATGTTTTGCTGTTTCTTGATTTTACACTTAAGAGACTTGTAATTATTGTCAGTCATAAAATTATCGTTTTGGATATGTTGTTAATTTTGGAAAGGAAAATCACTGAAATGCAAATTATATTGATTTTAATATGAGTGCTTTGGATGTGGGATACAGTGCCGAGCACTTAATCAGCATCATTTTAGCAAAAGGGTCATCCTGATTCAACGTGCTTGCACATAGGTGAGTCTCATAGTCAACCGTAAGTGACCAGCAAAGGCCTTACTTGAGAGACACTAGACATGTCTAGCACATCCAAAGGATGCTGGGTGTTGTGGATGGACCCATGGTGTGGCACAGCATCATCCAATTAGTCAAGGCTTGGCAATAGTATTGTTGTGTTGTTAGCCCTTGGGATGTGAAATGCTGTGCTTGATACGGAGAGCATAAAAGTGCTTGGACATTCATCCACAAGGCTTGTTCTCTCCCTCTCCCATTCCCTGCCAGTTTTCACTGTCACTCCACATCGTTCTCTCAGTCTTTTTGAGAGTGCAAGCATATCAGCCAGAGATCTCCTGTGAGTTCATCAATGCTCTGCTGAGGCTCATGGCACTTGAGAGCTGTCATTCGTCAAGGCGTCAATATTAGGACCAGGCCTTTCCAGCGCAGGGGGAGGTAGGACTGTGGCTGCACCACAATTGTTCAGGCTGCTCTTTCTGCAAACTTCTTGTGATTCTAGTGGTGGTGTTCCATGCCATTTAATCGCTATAGCCATTTTCTGTTACATTGTGGGACTTTGTGAAAATCCAGATACCCAGCTGCTTCTGAACGGAAGCCATTGATTACGACCTATGACCTTGTACATTGTCTGTCCTTTTTGAATGGACCATTAATAAGTCTCTCCATTGTACCATGCCAGCTTGATCCTAAATGGCCTTAATTTTGAATGCTTATTTGCATTACATGTGCCTCCATTGTGAGAGTTGGCATACCTGATTCTGTTGTGTATTACACCAACAAGACTTTCAGTTAAAGTTTGGTTTTCTGCATAGCCCTGAATGAAACATTTGGTTTCTGAGGCTATTTATATACTCCCTGAATTCAACTGAACGACCTCAGACTATCTGGAATGTCCCTCTTAACTGCTGTAGTTAAGAAATAAGAACTTTAGATTTAGGATGTTTAATTAGTAGCTATATAATAGTGACATAGCTGTGCTGATTGTTAAATATATATATATTTTTTTATTTCCAGCAATGTGGTATGTGCTTTTCTCTGTGTAATAAGTTAATTGGCCTCTTCTTAACCCTCCGGTATCAGAGCCAACAAGCACCCCTGCAATTCTGGATGTGGATTCTGCCTTTGGTGGTGTGGTCAAAACTGAGTGTGCCCTGTGAGTGATTGCAACCTCTGAATGTGTGACAACATTCCCTTGCACACAAACAGCAAGTATACATAGCTATTGTGTGCAGCCTGTCTGCTGGTTGCATAATTTTCTGGGGGGCTGGCTGTGCCGCTGATGCAGTGCCCTCCATTACAGTACATTGGTACTCATCTCGCCAACTTCGGAAGGATGATGGGCTGAGTCAACCCACCTGTTGTTCACTCAATGGCAGACATGGGCTTAAACTCAAGACTCTAAGATCTTAAGCCAGCCACCTTAACCATTAATCCAACACCAGGCTTCCAAGTATGCATGAAGATAACTGAACTGAAAATAGTACTTTTTATTGAAAATTAATCTGTATTCACATAAATGCTTGAAGCTTCTTTACTTGAAAATAAAGAAATAAAACACCTTTTTCAGTCCTTTTACGATGGGCGTTCAAAATATTTTCTGAACAAAGTCATTACAATAGTGCATGAAACGCCGATGTTTTTATTTTTTGAAATACAATGAACTTACATATAATGAATAGCAAAATATATTTTCCTCCTTATTATAAATACATGTAGTATATAAAAAAATGGTAAAATCCAAAAAAACACCTCTCATACATTGTTTCCATTTTAATTATTTTAATCTCCTTGTAGTTAATGATAACAATACTAACAATCTTTACAAAATCCTGTTTTTTGCAAACAATCTTTAAAAATCTGTCAGTGCTTGTTGAATATTGTGTAGAATCGATTAAAACAAGTGGCCTGAACAAGTCGATCAGCAAACAGTTTCAACACGCACAAGGCATAAGATCGACTTACACGTGCTGTGTTAATTTGTCTGTTTTGTCATAATGACCTTTGGCTCTTTACACAATATATATTCACATACAAACACTCAATGCCTCCAAATACTGTATTCTCGTCACTGCATAAGATACAATCCACAAAAGATTATGAAAAACAAGATGTAATTTATACTTTATGGGTTATTTCACTGCCCATGGTTTTAGTGATTGTCTCGACTACCAAAAATATTTTTTTTATGACTGTAGAATATTGACAAGCTTGGCTGTGGTTGGGTACAGAGCAGAAGTAGGTTAGACAGGGAGTGGAAAGTGAATACACCTGTTCTTTGGCCTGACTTTTTTTGAACTGAGCATCTATTTTCTTGGAACCTATCAGGTTGTCTCAGACAGTCAAAAATTCGTTTTTGTGTGGGACTGTTTAAAGATATGCAGTTTTCTTTCAATTTAATTATTAGTTCCATGCTAAGAAAGTATATGTGGAAGACAGGCATGTAGTGTGAATGTTTTACACAAGTGCTGTGCTCATCTTTTCATCACTGTGATACACTCCCTGCCATTCTCTGCGGTTTTCTTGTTCTGAGAGGAGAGGTCAACTGTTGGTCAAGAGGAACCGAGGTCTGGGTTCGATAAAATGCAGAGCTGGCAAGGAACGACTGCCTTGTCAACAGCCAAATTAATGCAGCATGTGTGGTGCACACAGGGGTTAAAGTTCACATGTGGAGCCGAAATGCAAGCAGACCAGTCAGACAAGTGCCATTGCCTGGAGGCTTGATTAAATCCTTCACGGGACACAAGGGGAAAGATATGGTGAGCGTCATGAGTGGCCAGCTTTGACTGTTCAATGGAGCGCTCCAAGACTACTGGGACCCTTCGATCGATGTGTTACTGCCCTGATCTCTTTGCAAACCCTTGAACCTGGGTCGTTGGCAGTGCATGTATTCCTAACAGCCTGGGCCGAGCATAGCTGACAGTGACAGTAATCAACTAAAGGTAACCCTTCTTCCTGTCCTCCTACTTAACGAACTGTCCATTCACTGCAGAATGTCATGGCATTTTCGGTGCAGATGAACTGGTTTGGACAAGTAAAATATCAGCCAATGCAAGTAGAACTATTCAATGGAAACAAATAAAAGCCATTTTTTTGCTCCAAGGAGGGGTTAAAGTCCGAAACTTCAGCTTCACTCCTTGCTTCCCACAGCGGTTAACATCCCTCTGTCAACATTCTGTTGATGTCATCCATTGTTCTACCTGTGCGGCAACGCAAACTGACACAATGGCCTTCGCAAAGCAAGACTTGTTCATTTTACTTGGAGAGATAGCTCAGTTTGAAAATTTTGTTAGATATACACATACACAGTAGGGTCTCACTATATGCATGTTCATTATCTCCAGATTTGGAGCTAAGTTAGCATATTTATTCTAAAATATATGCGGCCATTTTCAGGAACACAACCCCTGAATAATTTGAGACCTTGATGTATATATTGTTCCACTGTACGTGTTATATCAATGCAAATTTATTCTTCATGAATGGAATAATGAAATCTTGAAATGCATTTTTCTTCCAAAAAGCTACGTTCCACCCGTTTAAGGTATTAAATATTTGTCAAGATGATTTGGACAGTAAAGAAAACAGCCTTACAAAATGTAATATAATTAATAATCGCTGTTAAAGTGAAATAAACAAACAAAAAAAAAACAACACTCATTTGCAGTGCTTTAAATATTATTTTATTGTAATTTTATGTTGGTTTAACAACAACATTTTGCAGTATTTGGAGAACGACAAGAGGATGTGAAGGGTAGCTCTGAATTCCAGCATTAAAACATACAGAGATGCTGTGTTGAGCAAAAAAAACCAAAAAAAGTAAAAGTTTTTCCCAAATTGAGAGGCAGCTGATACTTGTTTCATGGGAAAGGTGAGCTGAGTCAGTTTTTGTAGTAACACGAGAGAAATACACCCTTGCGTGGGCAATTTTTGCACCCTGCAGATTGCTCTTTTTGAAGGTCAGTACTTGTACAGATACTGATGCAGCATTCTGTTTTTAATCATCCGTTCAGCATCTTTTAACTGAGAGCCTCAAACGTCACTTCTGCATTCATCTCCAAACACTAATTGGCATTTTTCAGTTCTTCATGAGCCATGTTTGAAGCCGATTTATCGCAAGGTAGTAAATACTGATAAGAAATGTGCATCCTTTCACAGAATGCCTTTTATATCATTTGAAGACAGGGCTTTGCTGCGCTGTTTACAAACGATGATCTGTCATGTTTCACAACATGTTGCAATCAAGAAGGCACGTCATGGCCCCGTAGGCCACGGCTTTGCTCGCGGTATGGCGATCAGAAAGGTGTTGTCTGGGATAGTGAGTGGCCAACCCTGTGCACAACAAATCGGTCTACTAGTGCGTGCATTTGATGGAAACCTTTTCTGCTTCACTATGAGGAGGGGTTTACCCCTCAGTCAAGAGGAGGGACAACCTCTCGGCACATTGAGAGGTGGCCATTTGTCACTGTTTTGACCTGCGGTAAACATTTGTTTGCCATCCATCCCCTATACTCAAGGCAGCAGTTGCTGGAATGGGAGAGATGGTGGATTGGAAGGTGGGAGTTGTGAATGGTGGGGAGCACATGGGGGTGGGGGGAGGAAAATGGGTTAGTGGGGATGGAAGAGGGTGGTGAGTTAGAAAATCTGGGAACAGAAGGAGAAATGGCAGGGAGCTGAGGCTAAGACATGTCAAGCGACAGGAAGGATAAAATATTGACTGCAATCAGCTTGCCAAAATTGAGCTATTGTGTGAATCCAAGCTATCTGTCATGCAGACAATGCTGAAAGGTAGCTTGATTGTCATGACCATCATTGTAAAATTGTGAGGAGCTGAGTTTTGTGGTGTTCTTGATTGAGCGTAGCTTCACGTGTAACATTGCTCTGTGCATTATTTCCATAGGAAGACATGGAAATATTATATTAGGAGAACTATCTCACCTTGTCTGCCCATTGGTGCACAAGCTAAGGAGAAATATGTGTTTAAATATTTATGAGTGGTGCAGTGACATGAAAACAAGACATTTGGACGATGGGCATTTCAATAAGTTTGATCACGTAATAAACAGCAGTTTAGTAATCCTATTTTTTGTCTACATTCATGGCTCGTGGAAGAGCTATAACACATAATGAATCAGGTTGCAACAGAACAAAAGGGGCAGTAGAATGAGAGGGAGAAACACACTAACAGCAGAGTTGAGCAACAAAATAGAGGTAGATGGCCAAATACAGGATGTGGGAAAAATGAGGGGTAGGAGAAAACATATGGGGTGGACAAGATGGATACAGAAGCAAACTCTTAGGAAGGAAAACCTGAAAATTTGGAATGGGGTGGGCTTGGGGGGGGGGGGGGGGGGGGGGGGGGAGGAGAGGTGTTAATGGAGGTAGAAAAGATCATGGTTTTGGATGGGGCTGAACAGCTGTCTTGAAGATCCCGAGGAAAATTAGATTGAAGGAAATGTGGAAGTTAATTCCACAGGTGGGAAAAAAGAGGAACGAATGAGTGGAGGTGAGCAGTGGTTCCGCATTTAGGCAGTTTCACCAGAAGGGGGTTGTAGGTGGACCGTGTGCACTTTGCGGAAACCTGTAGGGGACAAAGTGTGGAAAATGCAGAGGGTGCAAAACCAGAAAGGAGGTAAACGAAGACCGAGAGACCACTGACCTGTTTGCAATGTGAAAGTTACAGGCCCATAGACTCAGCTTAAATGTGGGAGATTCCAGTGATCTTGAAGACCCTGGTTTATACTGTGGCAAGCCAAGCAAGGTTTGAAGCAGGGGCAACAGCCCAGAGAAGAGAGCAGTATTCCATCAAGCAGTGGATGAAAGCCTTGTCGGTGGATAAGAGTTCAGGTGTGCAAAGGAAGAACTTTTCAAGAAAAAGGATGCACAGATTGACTTTGGAGGCCAACATAGAATTGTGGTTTGCCCAATACATTTTTATTTAATCATCATTATCATGTGTGTTCTGCCCAAAGGCAGGTCCTTCACTCAACGACTTCTCCATGACTCTGTTCTGTGCTAGCCTTTTCATTTTACACTAACTTCAATGTTTAAATCATCCAGAATTGATAATCACTGCCCCAGCGTCGCAGGGAAACCACGAGGGAGGGGCTGTCCCGAGTTCCTCTACCGACTCACCAGGAATTATAGGCCATTGCACACAAATAACTTTGTGTCACGGCGGGTCGCTAATTGACCACAAACTCCAATAACTTGACCATGTGACCCAGGGTCCTCCATCTGACAACTATTTACCTAGGAACACGTGATCGCCTTATCGGGGAATCATGCCCTTGATGCGTACTTGCATTACTGAAGTACTTACTGTATCGGGTGCAGCCAAATGGAGCTGCCAAGTACGCACCGGTTATTTAAGCAGATTTTGGGGAATAACGTCCCGGATAAGCCAGGGTGCAGGCCATGCTAGACCAATGGAGGAAAAGACAAAAACGAATTGGGTTCATTTCTAACAGGCACATTTATTTAACAAAGTGAGGAAAATTATGTGGCACATTATGGGATTTATTGCAAATGTACAGCAGGAAAAGCAATGAATTTGTGCAGTGTGGCAAAAGGCATACAATATTTACAAAAGAAGAAGAAGACAGTGCAGAGTTATCCCGAATATTATTATACAGTCTTAACTTATGCTACGACAGGTGACATCACACAAACACATTCATACCCGAGGAAAATTAGAGATAGCCCAGATAGATCGAATCAGTTGAGGATTAGTGACCTCTCAATATCTGGTGCAGTCGGTGGACCTGCGCATCCCAAAACGCTTCGGAAAGGGGAGGAGGGAGAAATACTGATGGTGTCTATGGCACGTGAGTGAGAGGTGCAAGTTTAATGCAACATGGGGTGCAGCATAGTGTAAGAGGAAGAATGTGAGGTGCAGATCAATATGGTTCACTCTTGAGTTAGCTCTTGGGTTAGCTCTGAAAAGAACGTTCTTGGTCGGGCTTGCCCATCTTGATTGCTCTTTTGCATCCACAGTAAATGAGAGATAGATGGTAGAAGAAAGATTCATAAGAGAAAAGACCCTATTGTAATGGAATGAGAATATGTACATGTAAGTGTTGCTGTGAGATGCAGCCTCGGCTCACAGCAGTAGCTCGTGATCCCATGCTTGATCATGCTGACTCGCGGCGCCCCTCACTCAGCGCCAACACTTGTCCCCCTTGCGGCACCCCTCACTCAGTGCCAACACTTGTCCTCCTTGCGCCACCTTTTCCCCGGCAAGGTCCGATGTCTCGCAAGCTTTGGCATCTGGCAAGTTCTTCGTCCTGGCGATTCTGTCGAGTTCTGCCCCCGGCTCAATCCGTCGAGTTCCTTATTTGGCCAAGTCTCCCTCCATTTTGTCCTCAAAACTGATGTTGGTGTATTTACCCCCTCCCTTTGTACCCGTTCCTTTTGTTGTCATGTCCTGATCCATTCTGTGTTCCAGCTCACCAAAGATTAACCCACAAGCCATTTTGTAAACAAAAGAAAAGAAGAAAAATATAATGAAGATAAAATCTTTTTTTTCCTTTTAATAATCCCACTCAATTACTGTAATGGGACCGAGCCCATCTCTTGAATGACTTGAACCTGAGCTTGCCAGGTTGAATGCTCCGCAGAACAACCTGAGTATGAGGGGAATTAACTGACTTGAGCGACGCCAATGGCAGCCTGGGGTTACCGTTATAATTTAAATCGCTGTTTTAGTGAGCTTATGAACCAAGTTTGGGTGCTTATGAACTCGAGGAGTAATTTGCTACGTGAAAGGTCATGTCGGCACGTCAAAACCCACAAGAAAATAAAAGGAAAAAAAAGGTTTCATGAATACTAATTGGGGCTGCGAACAAGGGAGCATAAACCAGAACAGAAGAAAAGAGAACCCGATCAGCAGACACGCTTATTCGATACAAATACAGTTTTTTGGCTATCTTATTTGATACTTATGGACGTGGACTTGCACAGGAAGCGGTCCGGAAAGAAAGATATAAGAGGGGTCTAAATTGGGTAAGGCCTTCTCTGTCCAAGGTGCTGTGGACTAGCGCCGGTCGGACGTGCCACACTGCTTCCTTTTACACACAACGTGGCACGTGAGAGTTGCTCCCTGGCATGTGCATGCAAGGTAACAAGGTATGGCCTACAACATCCACGTCATGCCAGAAATGCTCCCGTTTCCTCCCTGCACCTCACAGCTCCATCCCCAGCCTTTCCCCCAAACCAAGTGGTTGCTTCCTCACAAAAACCAGGTCCAAGGGATAAAAGCACAACAGAGATCTTTACTGCATGGGGCCCAAACCACAATACTTCCTTTTAGTGACAAACTGTCATTAATGATCTTGCCTTTGACAAACATTGGCCAATCAGAGGGATTCCAAGGGCCCACAAGATGTCATGATCATGTGTGCTACATTCGCCACCAACAACAATAACCCCCAACTGTTGTTGAAACAACAACAATTAAATAAATAAAGAGAAAAATCACACATTTTTATGGGAAAACCAAGGATGGATGAGGGCCTGATTGTACATACTATCTCTGGCGATGCTAATTAGGATAATTACAAAACGATTGATCGAAACACACAGATTAAGAAATAACTACATTACATAATTTATTAACCCATTATCCCTAAAGGAATTGTTGTTGCAATACTTATGGAGAAAGCTGTGATGGTGAGATGGTTGAAGAACTTTCAATATACTGTAATTCTCTCTGAACCGAGAGACATATTTGGCAAAGAGGTTTGTGGGGATTGGCAAGAGGAGGGTCTGCACTATAAGTTTTGAACTCATTGTCCTGTTTAGCATTTCCTGAGCATACATGTAGCTCTTGATGCCGGTATTCCAGGTTCCATATACTGTATTGATTTGTCCATTATCTCTTAATGTCTTTGTAATTCATGGAAATGTGCAATATTGATGTCTTTTTATTTCTTTGTCTTGCATGTGATATACACATTCACACAACCTTCTCGTGCATCTTGGAGTAAACAAACACCCAATTAAGAATATAATTCCAAGTTTCGTTGCCCTCAAACGAGTTGATAATTTTATATCAAGAATTGCGATCAATGATGTTCCCCTAGAATGCCAAACGCAAGCAAGCTTGATGTAAATTATGGTGCTATGGTATATCATTAATTTTACAACATACCACAGCTGCATGCTCCAATGCCATGCGACTGCTTGGCTGATGTTGTCTCTAAAATCTTCCCTGCAACTACAGAGTAAGACGGCTTGAATTATAGACAGGAAATGACACAAATATAAGCAATCAATCAATAAATAAACAAACAGCTGCCTGTGAAGAGCGTTAACCTAACAAGGAATTTTATTTCTGCAAAACGCTCAGGGAATTGAGGGAGGATTGGGATGGTTATAATAAAATAAAATTTTTTAAAAAGGAGAACGAAAGGGAGTGAGGAGGATAAGAGGGGCATCTGGTCAAAATCTTCCAGTCTGGCTGTTTAATGTGTATATGGCCTTCAAGGCCATGAATAGTTTTGCTGGACCACCATCAGGTCTCTTTGTTCATGTATGAAACGCTAAAGTTACATTCAAACTGATTCGCAGTTTTATTATCATGAGTAATGAAGTACATTTCCTTTATAATGAGGTTGTGCATTTTTCACAACTGCATTCAATTTTCTTTTCTTTCAACAGAAACTAAAGCTACATGATGGCACACACACACACACACACACACACACACACACACACACACACACACACACACACACACACACACACACACGTGTGAGCGAGACTCCAAAATCACACATTGGGCTGTGACTATTGCAACATTTGAAAGGAAAGTGTGAAAAATATTCCACTAGAAGGAGAGTGGTGTTACCAAGAACAATTTACAATCCGCCGTCGAATGTTATTGAGCGCTTTTCCCACCTGCCGATGTTGGAGAGAGAATTTGATGCTGATATTGAGAGATAAACAAGAAACAAACATTCGCGTTGCTGAACCACAGTTCCCCACGAGGTGCGACCACGGAAGATACAAAACCTTAAATCCCGCAGCCTTCGTTTGCTGGTCATGAGGGACCGGCTCTGATAAATATCGGTCGTTGGAGGGAAGGGGAATCCATGGCTCTGGGTCGTTTCTTGCAGTGCATCTCTCTTTATGGGAACGGCCACAGCGAGAGTTATATTCACAGCAGGGAACCCGTTTGGCTATGTCGGTTGAGCGTGCTCGCTTTCATCTCTTAGGTATTTGACACTCACTAGTAATGCTCATGCACCTGTCATGTGCTAAGTCCCTTCAATGGATTCTTACATCTGGTAATAAAATTTTAATGGAACATTAACATTAGCGTTTCATACCCACTTGAGTTTTGGAAATTCACATCAGATTACAATTAAATTGAAGTAAACTAAAGTCGGCCTGTTCAATTCCACGAGATTTGTGTAATATGTTTTAAAATTTAAAACCTGCTTATTATTTGCCTTCAATTACCAAATCATCAACAGGAATACTACAAACCATCAGGGATCATAAAACGTCTCACTTTCCATCCTATTCAACATTTGAACTCCATAGATTCACTGATAACATATAGGAAGAGTGAAAAGCAAACAGACGCGAATCTGGGAAATGGCAAAAATGAATTATCCTAGTTGGCTCTTCAATTGAATCGTATTTGGAGCCCAACATTGCATTGTTTCAAGACAAATGTATGCTTGGTGGTGCCAACAGGATTTTGAGTGGTGAATAATAACAAGAAAAAATTGGTTTGATGGAACCATTCATGAGCAAAATGTGGAGAAATACCTTTGTGAAATGATTAAAGTAAATACTTTTACAAATTACATTCAATGATTCTGGAAGTGTTGAAGATAACATTTGCTGGTGCGGCACAAACTTCATTACTTCCACTTTCCTTCAGACCGCACCTTCTCCCCTTTATCCCTCTCATCACTCCCATTCCCCTATCCCCCTATGTTTTCAAAAAGAGTTGTTTTTGTTTTAAATTTTGATATACATATATACTGTATGAAGAATCGAACCCCCGAACGAGACGAGGCAGCAGGGCACAAACCGAGTGCCATCACAGCATTTTGCTGCATGACCTTACAGCAACAAGTGTCGCCTGCCATGCGAGCACATTCTCTCTGCCCTGCTGATCACCAGTCAGTAGGCTTGCAGCCAGTAATATTAAATTCAACGAAAGAAGCACACTGACCCTATGATACAACGCTGATGTCATGAACATAAATTATACCAAAACATCACCTCCAAACTAGGAGGCATCCGTATGGTACTCAAGCCTTTAGGGGTCGCCACAGCGGGTCATCCGTATGATCCGCATACTGATTTGGCACAGGTTTTACGCCGGATGCCCTTCCTGACGCAACTCTGGTCGCCTCTTACGACACAGGGATATGGTACACCTATTTTAACCGGGGCATACACCGGGCCCAGTACACTGGTACTCACTTCGCCGACCTCGGAAGGATGACAGGCTGAGTCAACCTGCTGGTGTGTATTAATTCAAGCGGCCAACGGGGCTTGAACTCAGGACCTTTTGGATCCCTAACCACTACGCCAACACCAGGCTATATATATATATATATATATATATATATATATATATATATATATATATATACACATATACAGTATATGATAATTAATGTGTGCATTTCTCCCTTTCATTATCTATCTCTCGAAGGAGAAGTTAATTCTTGCAGAACGTTTTCTGTAAGGCTCACTTGGTTGTGCCTGGTGGGTTTGAGGGTTGTGGAGTCGCGGTTGAAACCCGAATTCTGTCCAGGTTCCTACTGATGACTCCATATTTGGTCTTTACTTATTTGGGTTCCTTCTTGGTCTTCTGTTTGATTCTGTCCCCATAATATTTCTGCAAGGCAATAGAGGTCTGCCAACAACCCCCTTCTAGTGAAACTGTTAAAATCAAGAATGACTGCTCAACTTCACTCTTTCAGTCCTCTTTTTAGCCCCCATTGGACTTTGTCCGAAATGGGTTCTTATGGATTTGGTCTCAATTTTTGTGTCCATGCATGCGTATGTGTGTGCACCTGCAACAATATCTCAGACATGTATGGACCATTTTTTATTCATACTTGGCATAAAGACAACCCATGATGATATATATATATT
>CM068962.1:35709597-35723401 GCA_035128595.1 Eptatretus atami | reverse complement strand
GCCAATATTTTTGGACACGACTGTATTTGCTCAAAAAGACGATTCACTGATCCTACTATTGAGAAGACATCCACAACATTTTCAACAACTTTACACCTTTCCAGTAATGGGGTCTGGGAGACCTGGGAAACATAACAAAGTAAACTTTTGAAAAAAAACATTGTTTTTTATTTTTATTCTTTTATGTACAAAGGTGAGATTAATGGGGGAGTATTTGCTCAAAAGAAAGCATTCATTCCTTTTTATTTGGGATGGGACTCATGTCCGATGGAGATCATAATCAACAGAGAAGGGTATATATACATCTAGACTATATATATATATATATTGTTAGGCCGGTGTCAGCCGCCAACCGACGCTCTGAACAGAGCCGCAAGTCGAGTCGGCCCGACCGATCGCCCGGAACATAGATCGCCGCCCGGATAACTCGAGCGAGTCCTTGTACAAGAACCGAATACGCCAATGGGCAGATCAGCTGGGTAGGGTCGATTGCCAATCTTCAATGTACCTAAATACCCACGTGATCCAACTACCGGGGTATTCCACCCTCGACGGATCTCGTACGGAACAAACCGCCGAGGCGAGCTTGTCCGTGCGCGATTCCGAGCGGCGTAATCGCCGAGAACCGTCGGTCCAAAGTCCCCTATTACGGCAAACCAACGGCTTTCTAACTCCCAACACACGAAATGTTCAGTCAAGAGGGAATGGACGAAACGAGCAGGTTTACATTCAACAAGGCATTATTATAATGAAACACGTATGCAATTAAAGAAGCAAAACCGTATGCAATTATACGAGCAACAAAAGCACGACAAAAGAACTACAACCGTCTATAAGCAATTATTAATGTACAGTCACTTACACAGTTTTACTTACGGGACTGCGCCACAACATTCATTCGAAAGAAAAGCAGGAAAAAGACCCCATCAAAGGCAATGGGGTCAGACTGGACCTCTTGGGTCTTTATGGCGTGGGACTTGGCAGACGAACGAGTCCCAAGACCGTTGCAGGTTACCTGCACCCTCGTGGTGTCTGGCTTGGCGACCCGCGATGCTCCTTCCCCACGGCAGCTAGCGTAGCCGTGGTCGAGCTCGGGCCTTCCGTGTGGCAGGCGAGCTCTCTCGGCTCTCTCCACACGAACGCGCTTGGGCGACCGCGATGCTCCTTCCCCACGGCAGCTAGCGTAGCCGGTCGAGCTCCGGCCTTCCGTGTGGCAGGCGAGCTCTCTCCGGCTCTCTCCACACGAACGCGCGGTTTGCGCGACACAGCAGGCAAGCTGCGCCTCCAGCTCCGCGTCCTTCGCGACGCCGACTTCCACGCAGCTCCTTGGCTTCTGGCTTCCTCCCGACTCCCCCAACTGCCGAAGCAAAAAGCTTACTCCTCCCACGGGACTCAGCACACGAACTCTGCCACGGGACTCCCACGAACTCAGCCCTACCACGGGACTCCCACGGAACTCTCACGAACTCTTTTTGAACAAAGAAAAGATGTCCGCTTTATCCTTTGCACCCCCCCCGCACCCGGCGTGACTCATGCCTCGTGATCCACCCCACTCAACCATGGTGGGAGGGAGTTGTTGATCACCGCAGGGTTCTTCTTCCTCTTCGCAGAAGAGGAGGGACGTCTCCATTGTTTGCTCCCTAACTATTAAATCGATCCGCAGCGCATCTAATCGATTTCAAAACATTTAAACAATGGAAGGTGAGTATCTAGGGAACATGCACTTATCGACATAGCTGACTAAGGAACCTGTATGTTGTGTGCAATTGAATTCCAAATTCGTAAAATATATATATATAATACATATATTACACATATATATTATATAATATATATATATATATATATATATATAATATACGAGGGGTTTCAAAAAGTATCCAACCTTAATTTTTCGTGCGTAAACAAATGAAGCTAGGAGGCCTGGTTTGGTGCACGTACGTAGGCGATCTAATCCGTATGCGTGAATTTTCCCGCCTGCAGAAGCTGTCATCGCCGACAGACCGCCGATGATGAGGAAGTGTAAGTGAGCGCCGTCGGATTTTCGTTTTTGACAAAATGACGGATCACTTTGGTCTCATCGCCAGTGATCACTGTGTTGAAGAAGTTGGGATCGCTGTTCACAGTCTCCAGCATGTCTGTGCGATCTCAAACGAGTTGCTTCTGCTCGATCGTAGCAGCTTTGGCACGAACTTCGCTGAGATTCTCCTTAAGCCCAAATCCTCAGTCACAATGATGAACGGATCCAATGCTGATACCCGCCTCGTCTGCAATTCTCTGATCGTGATCGACGATCCTGCATCAGCAGGGTCCTCACTTGGTCAATGACGATCTCATTCGGGATGTTGAGGGCCTACCAGAACGTGCTTCACTTTCCACTGATGTGCGACCATCTTTGAAGCGGTTGTACCACTCTTCTATCTGTGTGGTGCCCATTGCTTCGTTCCCGAAGGCCTGTTGAATCTTGCGGATCGTTTCCACTTGGGAATCGCCAAGCTTTACACAAAATTTGATGCAGTAGCGTTGTTCAAGTTTTTTCCGTCATTTGTCAAAAACGAAAATCCGACGCGCTCACTTACACTTCCTCACTCATCGCGGTCTGTCGGCGACTGACAGCTTCTGCAGGCGGGAAAATATTCACGCATACGGATTAGGATCGCCTACATACGTGCACCAAACCACGCCTCCCTAGCTTCATTTGTTTATGCACGAAAATTAAGGTTGGATACTTTTTGAACACACCTCTAATATATATATATATATATATATATATATATGTATTATTATATATATATATATATATATATATATACAGTGGGGAACAAGTATTTAACACTGCCGATTTGCAGGTTTTCCCACTTACAAAGCACGTAGAGGTCTGTAATTTTTATCATAGGTACACTTCAACTGTGAAAGACGGAATCTAAAACAAAAATCCAGAAAATCACATTGTATGATTTTTAAATAATTAATTTGCATTTTATTGCATGAAATAAGTATTTGATACATCAGAAAAACAGAACTTAATATTGGTACAGAAACCTTTGTTTGCAATTACAGAGATCAGATGTTTCCTATAGTTCTTAACCAGGTTTGCACAGACTGCAGCAGGGATTTTGGCCCACTCCTCCATACAGATCTTCTCCAGCTCCTTCAGGTTTCCGGGCTGTCGCGGGCAACACAGACTTTCAGCTCCCTCCAAAGATTTTCTATTGGGTTCAGTCTGGAGACGGCTAGGCCACTCCAGGACCTTGAGATGCTTCTTACGAGCCACTCCTTAGTTGCCCTGGCTCTGTGTTTCGGGTCGTTGTCATGCTGGAAGACCAGCCACGCCCCATCTTCAATGCTCTTGTTGGGGAAGGAGGTTGTTGGCCAATATCTCGCGATACATGGCCCCATCCATCCTCCCTCAATACGGTGCAGTCGTCCTGTCCCTTTGCAGAAAAGCATCCCCAAAGAATGATGTTTCCACCTCCATGCTTCATGGTTGGATGGTGTTCTTGGGTTGTACTCATCCTTCTTCTTCCTCAAACACGGCAAGTGGAGTTTAAACCAAAAAGCTCTATTTTGTCTCATCAACCACATGACCTTTCCCATTCCTCCTCTGGATCCAGATGGTCATTGGCAAACTTCAAACGGGCCTGGACATGCGCTGGCTTGAGCAGAGGGACTTGCGTGCGCTGCAGGATTTTAATCCATGACGGCGTAGTGTGTTACTTATTGTTTTCTTGATACTTGTCGTCCAGCTCTCTTCAGTCATTGACCAGGTCCTGCCGTGTAGTTCTGGGCTGATCCTCACCTTTCTCATTATCATTGAGCTCCACGAGGTGAGATCTTGCATGGAGCCCAGACCGAGGGAGATTGACTGTTATCTTGAACTTCTTCCATTTTCTAATAATTGCGCCAACAGTTGTTGCCTTCTCACCAAGCTGCTTCCTATTGTCCTGTAACCCATCCCAGCCTTGTGCAAGTCTACAATTTTGTCCCTGATGTCCTTAGACAGCTCTCTGGTCTTGCCCATTGTGGAGAGGTTGGAGTCTATTGATTGAGTGTGGACAGCTGTCTTTTATGCAGATAACGAGTTCAAACAGGTGCAGTTAATACAGGTAATGAGTGGAGAATGGGAGGGATTCTTAAAGACAAAACTAACAGGTCTGTGAGAGCCGGATTCTTACTGGTAGGTGATCAAATACTTATTTCATTCAATAAAATGCAAATTATTATTTAAAAAATCATACAATGTGATTTTCAGGATTTTTATTTTAGATTCCGTCTTTCACAGTTGAAGTGTACCTATGATAAAAATTACAGACCTCTACGTGCTTTGTAAGTGGGAAAACCTG
Organism: Eptatretus atami; assembly: GCA_035128595.1. Taxonomy (NCBI): domain Eukaryota; kingdom Metazoa; phylum Chordata; class Myxini; order Myxiniformes; family Myxinidae; genus Eptatretus; species Eptatretus atami. The sequence goes on along the minus strand of CM068962.1, from coordinate 35,719,058 downwards.
CAAAATCGGCAGTGTATCAAATACTTGTTCTCCACTGTATAATATACACATATATATCTTTTAATCACCTTGGTATGATGTATATAACAATATTAACAATTATATTATTATTATACATATACATATATATACATATATATTATTAATTATACATATATATGCATATAATATTAATATAATGCATAATATACATATATATACATATTATACATATATATATATATATATATACATATTATATACCTCATCCTCAAACCCCTCCAAACCCAATGTCCTCAATCCGCCCACCCCTCAAACGCCTCAAACTCCTTGATCCCAACTCTCTGCCCAACTTCCCCCAAGCCAACTCTGTCATCCCTCCCCCTTTCTTCTTCAAGTCCGCAACTGCCTCAACCCCAAGTACTCAATCCCTTCCAACCCAATCCTCAATCCCCCCTCCCCCTTCCCATCATGTCAATCTCCCTCTTCCATCCATGCACCCAACACGCAACTCTCTGTCTCCTCTCCCCATTTCTTCCTGTTCTTCACAACATTACACAAATATACACAGGGAACTTTGGCGCTTGAGAGGGCCATTCGGCCTATCATGCCTGCGTTGTTCCCGTTCCCGTTTGTTAAGACAAATGTTAAAAGTAAATATAGATGGAAAGTTAAATTCACAATTACTTCCCCCTTTCTTCCCTTATCCTCTCTATAATTCATGGACCAGTGTTTGTGTGTTTGTTTGTCACGCTACTACTCCAACAGTTGTGGGCTGATTCCATCCAGACTTGCTACATAGAATCAGCGTGGCCCCAATTGATGTATCGGGGTGTTCTTAACTTTGGCGGTGGTGTTGGGGGGGTGGGGGGGGGGGAGACGCAAATTCTTCATGTAAATTGTCGTGAAGCACTGCCTCCAAGTGAGGGAGGGTATTACAATTCTTCACCATTAACAGTGCAGTATTCCTGTCCCCACGTTTTGCAGTGCAGTGAGGTGTTTTGAATTTTAATCAGTAGATATTTTTTTGCTTCATGCACATAACTGCATGGGTTATTTTAATTTTTGCCGATTCAGAGCTGTCAGTTGCCCTCTCCACCACCCAAATAAAGGTATGCATCAGAAGAACGTGTTGCATGCTTGGATCAAGATCGCCTACAGGGCAGGTACCCTGCTTGTGTGAGTAATAATGAACAAAAATGATGTCTAGAATGAGTTATGAACATTGTTACATGATCAGGAGCTCATTACCATCCAATGGGTGCAGCCTGTCAAAGACCAAGAGCGGAAGTGATGCCCCAATAGCCGTGGAAGAATTTTACGGAAGAACAAAGAGAAGCCGTGGGACAAACTCTCAAAAAAGCCTTCGTTTTTGAATTTCTTGACGCCCTCCGGCATTATGTAAGTCTCACATCAAAATATGTATTAATAGATTAGAATGTCAAATATACTTGTTCTTTTTTATTTTGATTCTGATTCGTTTTTACGGTATACTTGATTGGTTAAAAAAAAATAAAAAAAAATAAAAAACACATGAAAAACTATTGGCCAATCAAGTACAATGGTAAACAACACACATGACCAAAATAACATCAGCATGATGTTTATTTTGTGTTTGTATGTGGCGCGGAGTTCGCAACATGAAATGTTGCACGCATGTCTGCCGGAAGACAAAATCTAAAATATCATCGTTTTCCTTGAGCTCTTCGATGAAATTTAGAGGCTTACAGGTTTCGACAATTATTTAGCCCATGAGATCTGATCTTCAAATCCGAAATCATATTTTAATTATTACTTTAATTATTCCGTGAGAGTATGTCGTGTTTCCGAGGCAAGGCATTTTTAATAGGCCGAATCAAAATGACGACTAAAACCTCTGTGAGGTGAAGTTGGGCTGACCAAGGATGAGCCTTTCATGAAGGTACACCATTAATTATCTTCAAAAAAGGTATTTAACTTTACCCAACCACCCAGTTTTCATTCACGCACTCCCTTGGAGTTGCTTTGTAGCATGCATGCAAAATTTTGAGTTGCTCGGCTTCATGGTTTTGGAGTTATGGAGGACACACACACACACACACACACACACACACACACACACACACTGACTGTTATATCAGGGATCTTATGAAAATGGGAGCCAAATATAGGGGAACCAGTGATTTGGCCATGGAGTTGTGTTAGATCTTCTATTGTTGATTCTGTTTCTGATTTTGTCTGTAAAATGTGAAATTTTCGATAAAAGGATTTAGTGTTTGAGAAGCCAAGGCTTTTTTTCCCAGGATTGGGCAAACCCATTGTTGAGTAAGGTTCATGTTCCGAAGGATATTCAGGATCTGCATAAGAAGTATGTTTTAGTTCCGGCAGATAAATCAGCTAATAATATTGTGGTGGGTTGTATAAAGTTTTACATGGCGGTTTTATTAAGGGAGTTAGGTATTGATAGAGTTACTTCAACTGGTTTCGGGAATAGCACATATTTTCCATGTCAAAAGCATTTCCAAGACATTATGGCTGAGCATTAGTAGGTTTTCAGTAATAATTTTAACATAAAAAGTTGAGGTAAATGTATGTATTCCCCATCCTTTTCTGTATCCCTAAGCTTCTTAAAAACCTATATAAGTTTAGGTTTATAGTGGGAGCAATGTACTTTGAAACGGTTGTCAGTTATGGTTAATTCAAGTTACGAGTGGTTTGGGAGCAATTTAGGGAATATTGTTTAGCAATTCGTAATAATTCTGGTATTAACACTTTATGGAGTATTAGTTCCATTTTAGAGTTATTAGATATGATTCGATTCCTCAATATTGAATGTTGTTTTTGATTTTTTTTTTCAACCTTGTATACAAATTTGGATTTAGCATTGGTTAAGTATGCACCCTTTAGTGTTATTAGCCCCCTTTGGACTTCGTCCGAAACGGTGGCTTGTGGGTTTGGTCTTCATTTTCGTGTGCGTGCGCCGCTGCGCCCACAACCATATATCGGACATTATGGACCGATTTTATTCGCACTGGGCACAAAGACAACACATGCTGGTATACATATGCACTTCATTTTGTTTTGCGATGGAATCAAAGATGGCCGACAGGCGGCCATTTTAGCTGTTAAAAAAAAAACCCAGTGTCGAACACATCCTCAACCATTTATCGGACATGCATTTAGCAATGTTGCTCAAACTTAGCACACAGATAAGGATTGACGGCTTACATATGTACTTCATTTTGATTCAAGATGAGATCCAAGATGGCCGACTAGCAGCCATTTTGTTAATAAAATGCGTCACCAACCATTTCTCAGACATGCATGGTCCGATTTTGTTCAAACTTGGCAAAGGCACAGTGCATGATGCCATGTACGTTCATCTGACTTTGTTTTGTGATCTGGTCAAAGATGGCAAACTGGTAGACTGGCAGCCATTTAAGTTGCAAAAAAATCCTCTGTATCGAACACATCCTCAACCATTTCTCGGACATGCATTTACCGATTTTGTTCAAATTTGACACAGTTTAATCTTTGCCGATCTTGTTCAAACTTCCCGACGGCCACATTTGATCAGATCACAAAATAAAGTGAGGAGCGTGTGTATGCCATGATGTACTGTGCTTGTGCCATTTGAACAAATTCGGACTATGCATGTATGAGAAATTGTTGGGGACACATTTAAGTAACAAAATGGCTGCCAGTTCCAAAAAGTGTAATGGAGCCCTCCCAGGTTTTTTTTTTAAGAACAGATCTGATCTCGACAAATAATGAATTGCTTATGCAAGCTATCGTTCATTATCTGTGTGCCAAGTTTGAACAACATTGGCAAATGCATGTCCGAGAAATGCTTGATGACATGTTCAACATTGGGTTTTTTTGCAATGAAAATGGCCGCCAGTCGGCCATCTTGGATCTTATCTAAAAAAAATAAAAGAATGGCTTGCATACATAATCTATCATTCTTTATATGTGTGCCAGGTTTGAACAATATCGGTGAATGCATGTCCGAGAAATGGTTGAAGACGTGTTCGATACCGTTATTTATTTATTTTTTAAAATAACTAAAATGGCCACCAGTCGACCATCTTTCATTGAATCACGAAACAAAATGATGTGCATATGTACACCATCATGTGTTCTCTTTTTGCCAAGTACAAATAAAATTGGTCCATAAATGTCCGAGATATGGTGACGGATGCATGCACGCATGCATGCATGCACTGACATGAAAATTGAGACCAAATCCATAAGCCCCCATTTCGGACTAAGCATCGAAATAGCCGAACATAATCAATTGGTAGCAGCCTGGTAAGGCTTGTACTGTATATTTAGAAAAAAAATTAAAAAAATATATTATAATAATGATGAGTATCCTTGGTCTAAAGTAGCATCGTGGTAAATTACATGATCAAAAATACACGATAAAATACATGCAAATTCTCATTTTCATAACAATGTTTGTAAATTGTATTCACTGTGCTCTTTAACTTAAAGGTCCCCTGACATGCCAAAGTACATAAATTTCATTTACAGTATATATGTCCTAGAGGAGTTTTTCATCGTGATTTCAGATCTGACAATGTTTTTTTCACAATACTCATTCTGTAAAATGTAAAATTAAAAAAAACAAACATCTTCGGAACGGCCCTAAAATTCTCCTGAAAGGGCGTAACCCACATGACGTCATATACAGGATGTCAAGGCTCACGTTAATTACTCGGGTGGTGGTCTACGTGATTCTATTGGCTTGCTGTTGTGTTCCACATTTGATTGGTCGACTCAATCGCTTCGTTCATTTCTGCTTTAAAAAAATCGAACATTTGGTTTTGAAAATATGGATGACATGGACTTTCACTTGTCTGGTAACGACAGTGAGTGTGAGAGAAATGAAGGATTTTGGTCTGAATCACATGGAGAATTGTGGATAACAAAGTCGCGGAGGTGAAGTTCAGGCAGCTGGAAATGAAGTACGCGCTTACCAGTTCGAGCCCGAAGCAGGACAAGCAGAGAAAATGGCGATGAAATTCCCGGGATTAATTATGATCGGAGGAGACATCGAAGGAAGACTCGAAATAACAACTGGTTAGACTAAATCCTCTTCGTAATTCAATAATGTAAATTTGACTTGCATACTGTCGATATCAGAAATATTTTAGTGAGGTGACGTGAACAGCGCAGCGGACATGTTTCTCCGCGGCGAATTAATCACAAACAAGGCCGGCGCATGTCACGGCCGTGTTTCTCCGCGCATAAAACGAAGCAACCTCGCTGTCCGGATACGATGAAAACTTGTGTGCAGAACACACTTGCGACACAATTGTCTAGATAGTCCGATAAATCTGACGTTCTGTTGCATTTTTTTTTTTTATTCTACTGTCGTCATGTAGCGCCAGTAGAAAACAATGAAAAAAAGACAATAATAAAAATAAGCTACAGCACGTCAGATTTATCGGCCTAGTCGGACGGACGACGGATTTACGACTAGTCTAGACTCTAGAGATCTCGAGTTGACAAGTAACTTGTATTAGCATGCACACAATGTATAAGTCAATGCGTAAGATCCCGAGGATATGAGGCCGTGTAATAGGACAGATACATTTGTCTTTCATAGTTGTCAAACATTTTTTCCCTTTTCTTTTATTACAGCATTTTGGCTGGTGTGGTGGTCTATGGCAGCTTAGCTGCGGGGTAGCTATCATTTCTTGAAGCGCGACTGTGTCGCTGATGCAGTGCCCTCTACCAGTACACACACTGGAACTGGTACTCATTTCGCCGACCTCGGAAGATTGACAGGCTGAGTCACCCCTGGTGTATTAATTCAGCGGCCCGACGGGCTTGAACTCAGGACCCTAGGATCCCAAGCCGCCACCCTAACCACTGAGCCAACACCAGCTAGCATTTTGGCTAATGTTAATGAATAGCATGCCAATGGAAGCAGTACCTTCACTTTAGATTCCATATTCTCCGACGATTATCATCTTTCGGGAATACATGAAGGCTTACACCGTCTTTGCTTGTATTGCTGCATACTGCTACGATACGTCTTGCAGGCATTTTCGAAAGTACAGCTAAAACTATTTAAAACTTTCGCGAAACAATCACTGGAATTAAGACGATCACAGAGATTGCACTAACATGTGCAAATGCATTTGTAGGTACTGTATAAGGTGCGCGACATCTCGACTCGAGTCATCCACTCTGTGCGAGTTATGTATGTGACGTCACGCAGAGATTCGCTGAAGTCCATTTTTTTAAGGGGCGGGGATAGCAAGTTGTGAATAGCTCCAGAAATGATCGAAATATTGCTCTAATTATCCATTTTTGATTAAAAAAAAAAAACATGGGTGATTTCTTTATAGGAAGGTCAAGTTAATTTATAAATAACAAGTTTATTTTGCATGTCAGGGGACCTTTAAACACTTATTCTCACAAGTTAATGAATAAACCATTTTTCACCCTGATGATGAAGCCATTGAAATAGAAATATCCCTGTCCACATTTTAATTCTTGTAAGTGGTGTTAAAATGTGCTTGCAAAAATCCTTGTGACCACCACACACCACCCATATTGGATCATGGTCCATGGTAATGTTCTGTAGAGGATTCTCATTTTTAAAGGTACACAGATATTTCTTCACAATATCAGAAAATATCATCCAGGAAATTCCAGTGACTCATTACAATAATACCACCCATAAATTCCTTTGTTTCAGTCTCATTCAGAATGTTTTGTATCAGATCATATCCGCTAATCTCCTTGGAGGCCAACCCATAAATGGTATCATAGTCTGGAAAGACCGCTCACTTGGTAGTCTGGCTTTTTTGGGAGGCCATTTTGATGCAATACCTACATGTACTTATCACCACGCAATACCCATCTGTAAGATTGCCAAAAAAAACAGATGGAAGTAAACATTATTCGTAAGATCGCTCGTACAATTTGGGGTGCAAAAGCTGCTATCTTTCGCACTTCTGCCTGAGCTCTGACCTTTTTGACAGCTGAATAGGGAATACTGTGCCTCCATCTGAGCCTCAGTTTGTCACATTAAATTCAATGAAACATCTTCATTTAGCAATGAGGTTAATCACTGGAAATCTGAAATAAACCCCAGTTCACTGGTTACCACTCCTTTCAAACATCACCCTCCCACTCCCTACCCCCTCCATCTGGCGGAATGCAGCAACACGCAGAGAGGTAATCCAAATATACAATAACCCAGATCTTCCTATCCACAGAGACCTGACAGATGTCCTAACTCGCCACATGATCTTCCGAAGCCCTTTCTGGTCACGAGTTCAGCACCTCCTCCTCCATAACACTGAAGAATATTGGATGAATGTGTGGCTGAAAACTCCATTTCCAACAAATACATTGTTCCTGACCAAACAGTTCAACAACCTGGTTGCAATATTTTGAGAAGCATGTGAACAACCCTCAACAGGATAAGGACTGGACATAGCTAATGTGGCCCCTCAAAACCTCGCCTGGCTGTGACTGCCGAAACCTTGACCAAACCATGGAGCACATCAGAACATCTTATCTCTGACACAAGTTACAGGGTGACATATTGGAGTTAAACTCTCTCCAGCAGGGCATTGAACTGACTCGGGGACTTTGAACCACAACTCTGACGATAGCTTCTGCTCAACCAGACAAAAGAAGAAGTACCAGCAGGAGGCGTTGTATCATTGAGCATGCTGTTCTTTTAATAGGGACACAAAGCCACATTTGGTGTGTCAACTTCAAGATCTGATTGTATCTTTAAAAAAAAAGGATAAGCCATTGTGTGCCAATGACTTATCCTTTTTGGCTGAAATCATTGCTTGTGGTGAGCTGCATAATTATCATAACTTGAAGCAGGGGATTGTGATAGAATGTGAATATGGTACAGGTAGGATCCATCAATAGCCTTCCCTGTGTCAAAGTTTACTTTATTGCTTAATGTCGGAACACAAGTGCCTCATCTACCTAGTTCCTTTCACATCATTTCAAAGCTTCTTTTTATCCTGTTGAAAGGCCTTGAGTAACAAACTGTCAACGTGGATACACATTAACAATGTCAGTGATGCAAACAGTATTTTCAGATTAAAACAATCCATTGTGGGTTGGAATGTTCATGTTCCCATGTCAACCCTTAGCTCACAATGCTGTGAACCCAGGTTCAAAATGCATGTTTGCCCATTGTCTTCTTATGTCCTTGTAAATCTTGCAAAAGTACATTGATGTCCACTAATGTCTTTCTTCTGCATGGGATTTGTGTACAAGCTCCACTATGATCACGTAACTCGACATTAAATTAATAAAGGACAAAATGTCGATGAAAATTCATATTTTAAAACATGCCACAATCATGTGTTTCATAACAATCATCCAACAAGTCCATTTAAATAAATTGATAAAGTGAAGGAAAATAAATTACTCTTAAAATGACATCAATTTTATTTTTTTTGTTGACGTGGCTTATTTCACTGTGCCAATTAAGGAAAAAAACGTTGGAATCTGTAACTCTGCAATAACGAAGGACAATTTTCTGCCATTTAGTCAATTTTTGTAAATATATTTCGCTCACTAATTGCGTCTTTCACCTGACAGAACTTTGTGACAGTGATGCAAGCTCAATAACACATTTAATGTATTTCAATTGCAGTGAGGAAAGCAATAATTCTTGCCAAGGCAAATTGATCACCTCACACAATGACGTAACATTTAAGGATTATCAGAAATAATAAACATGGTTTCATTGTGCTTCAGACAATAGTTCTGACACACAAGTTATGTTAACTGATATGATACTGACAAACACTTGATTATGAAGGATTTTTTTAATTATTTCTCTAAAAGGGGATGTTGTTCGACAAACAAGATACTTACAAAGATATATATATATATATATATATAATATATATAATATATATATATACATACATATATATATATATATATATATATATATATATATATATATACACAGGGTAGCCCGAAAGTTACTTTACCCCTGATAAATTTCTCGCACTTTCCTCCGTCCCTTCCCCTCTGCCCTCGTCCCCTCACCCGCTATGGTATGCGGAAACACTGACTCAGAAGAATGATTTAGCACATACAGGTACAATGACAAATTAATTATTGTAAGTACTTTGCAATAAAACCTGTATATTAAAAGAGTTCAAGAACAATGCTTCACTGGGAAGGGGTAAAGTGACTTTCAGGCACTTGAGTATATATATATATAATATATATATATATATATATATAATATTATTAATACACACCACACAATACCTATAGAAAGTCCACACCCCCTTTCAAAATTTTCACCTTTGTTACCTTATCAGCTGGAATTAAATTGCATTAAATGAGGCTTTTTCCGCTTTTATTTACACATTGTAATCCACACTTCCAAGTGAAAAATAAATTCTTCAAATTTCAGAAAATCAATTAAAAATACAAAACTAGAATATCATGGTTGGATAAGTGTCCACCCCCTTATATATAGTGTGTTA
>CM068962.1:35687648-35699733 GCA_035128595.1 Eptatretus atami | reverse complement strand
TAGACCTGTATTAATTAATCTCGTAGCCGCACGCAAAGGTGGAAGGAGGTTGATGATCATTCTACCCCTGTCTGTTTGTCTGTTTTTTGTTAATTGCCGGAATTCCATCGGATTCGCAATTATGTTGGTCGGTGTAGTTTGGTCATTCTGTGTCGTGTCTTGCCTGTTTTGTTTATGGTGTCTTGCTTTTACTCAGTTTGTTTTTAGCAGGCCACACCATTTCAGCAGATCTCCATGTGACCAAGACTGTACAGAACCTATAACACATCAGCCTGCGATCCCAACTTAGACACTTGTCATTTTTGGTGAATCTAGGTCAAAGGTCAAGGTCACTGCGAAAAACCGAAATTCTCTATTTTCGCAATAACATCGCTAAAATGGTCGTATCGACTTCAAACCAAATCCAAATGTGCATCTTCCATACTGCATCCAACCATATGTCTCATTGGGGTGTCACACCAACACCCTTCTTGGGCGGATCGGAGGGGACACCCGTCGAAGTCAGGAGCGGTCGGTCAAAAAAGTTCAAAGTTGCAATGTGGGCAGGTTGGGTGTGTGACAAGGACAAACTGATTCGATTTTGGTGAAGATCCGAATCTGGATCCCAATACGATAATTATTTAATTTTAAAGTGATTCTTCACCATTGAGAGATCGGGCCAAAATCGATATATAGCGTGATATTTCCAAAATGTATTGGGCCCGATATGTTCTCGTGGATCAGGCATTGCCTGGCGGCAGTATGCACTTGACCGAGTGCCCTTCTAGTTGTTACCTGTGCTTATAGATAGGTGGGAGTCCTCAGGTATGTATATGGCACATGCATTTGACTGTTTAATGACCACATGTTTACATAGTTTACCTGGAACACAAAATAATCCCGACACACGTAGGAATGTTGATACATTGACAATCCAGCATTATCTCATCTCTGAATCTTGCACACATTGCATCACCATCCCAAGATCAATATATATTTTATAACGATGCTGTAGGAAAAAAAAAATCATCTTATCTCACTCAACTCAATCCTTCACCTCCCTTTTCACCTCAATTTACTATTCAATGAGTATTCACACCGAGCAAATATTACACATTCATTTTAAACTACGGAATCCCATCTCAAAGTACAGCCCATCTCCACTTGCCAATGCTGATGGAGACAGCTCATTTTATTATGGACTCATTGGGTGCAGAGAGGTTTGACCCTTTATTGAAAGGTTTGCATAATAAACCAATGAATGAGCCCAAAGTTTACCATCCACATTGAAGTAAACCCAAGCAAGAACAAAGGCAGGTGGATTTCATTCACCTGTGCTTTTCCACTGGATGATAATAACCAGAGTAAATATGAAAGGTTGTCATACATATCACAACATAATAAATATTTTAAACACCAAGAGGGTCTCATTTACACTTGGACAATTTCCCAAGAAATAGAAAGAACAAAAAAGGCCAAAACATTTTCCCGAGACACCCACATATATATGTATATATGTATATATATATGTATATATGTATATGTGTATATATGTATATGTGTATATAGTTATATATATATGTATGTGTATATATGTATATGTGTATATAGTTATATATATATGTATATGTATATATATAAATGTATATATATGTATATATATATGTATAGATATATGTATATACTGTATATGTATATGTATATATATATGTGTAATAGTTATATATATGTATATGTATATATATATATGTATGTATATGTATGTATATATATATATATTATATGTATATATATATATATATATGTATTTATTATATATATATATATATATATATAATATATATACAGTCAACCCCTGCTTCATCGCGGTTCACCTATCGCCCCCGGTTCATCGCGGTTTCCCTTGGAACGTAACTAATTTTTTCTGCGGATTCCCCGGTACATCGCGGTAATAATGTATAAAATATAAATATATTTAAGCAATAAATTATAACGCGTGGTGCTCGACCAGTCACACAACGCACGAGACAAAGTTTCGCTTGTGAACTTCGAATATTTTCTACATTTTTCTCCAAGCCCCACGATGCCGCCCAAACGTCCTGCACCTTCTCAGGCTTCTGGCAAGGAACCGAAGCGCCAGAGGAAGGTCCTGGGACGCTCCAGGAGAAGGTTAAGGTAAAGGTGCTCGATATATGCTTTGGGAAGGAAAAAGGTTTGCCGCCGTTGGACGAGCACTGCTCATACCCAGCACCTCAAAACCAACCAGACCAGACTAGTCGATCTCCGGCACCTCAAACCCAATCACTGCCAAACGACCAGACCAGACCAGTCGATCTCCGGCACCTCAAACCCAATCACTGCCAAACCAACCAGACCAGACTAGTCGATCTCAGGCACCTCAAACCCAATCACTCCCAAACCGACCAGACCAGACGAGTCGATTTTTTGGGAGGTGTCCATTCATCGCGGATTTTCACTTAGTGCGGGGAGGTTTGGAACGTAACCCCCGCGAGAAACGGGGGATTACTGTTATATATATATATATATATATATATATATATATATGTCAAGCACAATAGCAAGCAGCTGTTGAAAGGAAGGTAACAGAGCGAGCAGAGAGATCAAAATGCAAGTCCAGAGGAGGTCTCAGCATGGTCCCACCACTGCTTCAAAAGCCCAACATAGGCGTAAAGCACCTACATCAATTCTGTAACGATCCACTGAAGTTAAACTAAAAGTAAAAACTCCGTTGCTGGTGATGAAACAGGCAGAACAAATTGGTAAAACATTGCAACAGAATAATTGGTGAATCAATGCGATTAACTCCATTCAACAGTCAGTACTGTAAGAAAGATCAATTGTGCCTTATATTGGTAGCAGAGTTGTTTCCCTCAAAAGTTGTAACTAATGTAGATTATTGATACAAATATATGAGCAAATATTTCATTTGGTTAACCCATTAATTAAGCGTAATTTTTTTTTGATGTTGCCTGTTATACTGATGTTGCCTCAGCTGCATTATGAGTCATGGATTGCAATAAGATGAGTTTAGAGATTTTGAAACTGCACCCTCATTATAATAATAATCATCATTCCCTCTAATACATTATCATAATAGTATGCATTAGTATTATGAATAAATTCATTTATGTCATTTAAAAGAAAAGGTTAACAATGAGCAGAGGATATTGGGAGGAAAAAAAAGAATACTTGTGCTTTTACTTGTAAAAGAGACTCCTTTCCCACCAACCCAACTTCTCAATTATACGCACGTTTGGTACCAGGTGACCGAGTCACTGCATAATGGTATTGGCGCATCACCTGCAGAAGGGACCCAACTAAGGTGCTGCCAGATCGTACGCTTCCGTTCTGCTTTAATTTGCTGCTTCGCGTAGGTTGATTCTGGGCACCCTGTGGGCTTTAACGCGCTTCACAGCTGGGCTTCGAGCAACATTGATTGAATTGTGAAGAAACACCTACCTTTCTCTACATCTCCACTCCACCCACTCTTCGGCGGTGGATTGGGTACACTGAGAGGCTGTTAATGACGACAGGAGACTTCTGAGGTGGTTGATAGAACAGGAACAAAAAGAAAACTGTTGGGAGAGAAAAGTATTCTTACACAAAGCTTCATTATTTCAGTCTTTTACAAATAGCATTAATTAATTATCCATTAAATGTGCTATTGCAGTGATTCATACAGTATGTGTACGTATATCGTTCTGGATTATTTACATTTTTTAAAAACATATTATCACTAATGCATTTATTTGCACAGTTGTTTTTTTCCTAATATGTCTTTGAAATCTTTCCTGTATAATTATATTATCCTATTCTTGTTCAACCTGTGAAGAGAAGCACACATTACAACTTATAAATAATATGAGTTCCCTTACAAGGAACTTCGATGGAGGAGGAGGCCATTTGGCCCATCAAAGGTTGTGGTGAGGGTGGATGGAAGTTATGTTTGCACCCCTGTCTGCCTGTCTGTTTGTTTGTGTATGAGCAGGATATCTCAAAAAGTTGTGAACGGATTCGGAAGAAATTTGAACAGGTAGGGTGTGTAACAATGACAAATTGATTATATTTTCGGGAATATCTGGATACAATAATTTTTTAATATTTTAAAGTGATTCTTCACCACTAAGAGATAGGGCCAAAAACGACTTATAGTCCTGAACCAATTTATGGCTGTTTATCCATGCTCTATCCTTTTTTTAAATGCTGTGCATCAAACAAGCAACCAGCACGTAGCATTTTAAAGTATTTTGGTATGTTTTCAACAAAATCGGAAAATGAATCCAAAAACAAATCTGCAGTTTAACAATACTTTGGCTCTGACTTTGTGCCAATCACATATGCGTAGAGAGGATTGAGATGATTTTTTTTTTTTACTCTTTGTCCACCAACCAACATATCCCGCCCACCCCGCCCGATCTGCTATCAAGCGTTTCCCAAAGTTCTGCATTCCCAACTCAACCAATGACCCTCAGGGATTGTTAGGTCCCATGAACACTTTTTCCAAATCCATCCTGTCTTCATGCCTTCAGATATCACTGCCAAGACACTTACCCCCTCGCCTATCATTACACAAACGAACTCAAAGAAAGCAGCTCCAAACCTCTACTCTGCCGGTGTCTGCCTCAACCCAAACAAAAAATTCCCTCCCGATATTAGACACAGATTTCAGGCTCTTCTCCAAAAGTATGATGACATATTTGACCCAAGGCCTAAAGGTTTTTCTGGGGCTTCCCATCCAATTACAATCTGTGGTTAACATGCGACCTGTCCAGTCCCCTCAACAAATGGGTCGTCTATCTTTATACTTGTGTGACAACCTCCTCAAACGGCAACATAAGTTTGTTGAGCTGGAGGACAATGGAATCTTTGTTAAGCTTGTGGGACAATCAAATAAATGATACAAAATAAATTTCGACTACAAATAACAATTATCGTGACCAGCTACATCATAACAAGTAATTAAACGTTTCCCTGACGACATGATGTTTCAATGTTTTGCATTGTAAGCAGGACAATGTGGCATGTACACCTTGTCCCAAGCAGTGAATGTAGATTTCTTATACTGAGTGCACATATGTATATATATATATATATATATATGTATCCATCCATCCATTGGGACCATACTTTGTGCAGAGCATTAGTGCTGCATAAACAGTCTCCTTGGCTATTGGGCACAATCCTGGACAGGTCACCACTCCAACGCAGGATACCAGCAAGCTGGCACTCATTTTGCTGACCTCAGAAGGATGACAGGCAGAGTTAACCCCACCTGGTATTAATTCAACAGCCAAGTGGGATTTGAACTCAGGATCCTAGGATCCCAAGCCCACCACCCTAACCATTAAGCCAACATCAGACACTATAAATATACATCTTCAAATTTAATGTTTTAATTATTTGGACTATCATAAGTATCACCCGAATTATATCCAGATTCCTCCGGATGACTCCATCTTTGCTCTTTACTTCTTCGGGTTTCTTCTTGGTCTTACGTTTCGTTATGTTCGTATAATATTCTGATGCTATGTGGACTATGCTTCCCCGCTGACAGACCTCTGGTAGCTTATACATGTTGCTGCGTTTGAGCCTGAGGAGTAACTGCTGAAATCTATCTCTTCGGTTTCTTCCCGACATCTTTGTTCTTTGTTCCTTTCATATTTCTTTCTAATTTTTTTTCACAATAATCTTTGTTCATTCTAATTCTTTCTTTTTCTTCTCTTTCATCTCTTTTACTTTCTACTTCTCTCTTTCATTATCTATCTCTCTTTGGAGAATTGAATTATTGCAGAAATTTTTTTCTGTCGCGCTCACTTGGCTGTGCCTTGATGGATTTTGAGGGTAGTGGATTAGCGGCTAAAACCCAAATCCTATCCAGGTTCCACCTGATGACTCCATCTTTGCTCTTTATTTCTTCGGATTCTTTCTTGGTCTTCCGTTTGACTTTGTAGAACATTTTGAGTCTGCACACATCGGTAAATACAACATAAGTAAATTATGGTTAAATGGTTAAGTTCATTTGGTGTATACATGGTACAGAAATTCTGGGCTAAATGACCCATCAAGACTGTACCTTAACCACATTACGTTAATTTCATCAATCAATTTCCTTGTCTTAATATTCTGCCTACTTTTCTTTGTTCTCCATAATCTTTCTATTCTGCCTATTCCCTTGTAATAAGGACATCATAAATGCGTCGCAAATTCATTATACAAGCAGTGAGCAAGGAAATTACCACAAAAGAAGAAAGCTATTTTGCCTGCTGAGAGTGAATTGAAAAAGTTTCTTTGTTGTTCTGCTTTTTGTTGTTGTTGTTGTTGTTGTCTTTTTTACTGTCCTTATTTTCCTGTTACTCGCAGACACATTGAGCTGCAGCCAATAACGCCGGTCCGTCTGACATCGGGAAAATTAATTCCCAACCATTGCATGACAATAAAAAAAATAACAAAATTCCATGATGCTTATAACAAAGAGTACAATCAAACATTTCTCTTCCATTTGCTGAACAATTCCTTTTGATTCAACCTTTGCATGATAAGTTTTACAGTCTTCTTAAAACTTTTTGGAAGTGTTAATGTTTTATGACTTCAGGTGATCGAGGGCAAAATACAATTGGGATGACATTAAGCCCCCTTTTTTTTTTCAAAGTGCGATGGTACAATGTGTTCATCATTTAATTTCCTGCACTGCAGGGGTACTGGTGTAATCCGAGGTTACTGAAATAATGAAGTGGTTATATTACGCGGCAATGCTCATTTGTGCTCAGACATTTCCTTTTCTTCTGTGAACTGCATGGCTCATGCACATGTCGTCGTGCAGCAACCAATTTACAAGTGGCCCTCTGGTTCATTTGGTCAACCCCAGTTTATAAGACTGATACAAAGAAACTTACATGCTCGAGGGCCCAGTGGTAATATATTTCAACAGTGTAAGCCATGAAAATGATTTTATTTTTAACGACATGTGAGAACTAAACAAGGTGAGTGAAGCAGTGTTCTTCAATCAGAAGCTAATGATAGCCTGTTTAAATAATGCTAATCAACACCGAAAAAGGTAAACTAAAACAAAATAAGTATACAAATTGTGAACAAGGTCATTAAAGTTTTTAAATTTATTTTTGTATTCAGAAATGTAGCCTCATGAAGATGCTAAATTAAAGAGGACAGCAGATTCATTGATTAACAGAGGATCAAAGAGGAACAGGGAGACAAAGACATCACACATGAGTGCAGATGAGTGGGAGAAGGGAAGGGATGGGAAAGGAAAGTGAGGGGAGTCAGAGAGAGAGAGTAGAAGAAAGCAGCAGTTGGTATGGGAGAACGCATGAGGTAACGAATGGCAGCACTTTTGAAGGCCTCAATGGAGCATCACGAGATAACACTTGCATGGAATCCATTCCACAGACGATAGAATAGAGCGACAACGCAACGTAGTTGAATGTTTAGCTTAGAATAAACAGCTTTTCCATTTGAGCTAATGAGCTGTAATTCACTGCAACTACATGCACAGAAACCCACAGCAATGCTATTGCCGGGGCACAAGCATAAGCTGGGCACACGCATAGATCGCCATTGGGGCAGAACGGACGTCCTTTTGGTACCGTGCACTAAACGATCGATGCCTGCCTCTCTTTTTTACTCTTAGCATTCTGGCCATGTCAATGGAAATTATAGTTGTTTGCATTAATGTTTCACTTGTTGATGTGTCACACTGACAGCCAAACTCACTTGCTTCAAAGGCGTCTGCTGCCTCACAGATACTATTAAAAGGTCACCACAATGTGAAAGCAATGCTGCATTCACTACGGCCTGGATTTTGCATTTTATTGGAATTGCAGTAAATAAATGAAGATTAAAAGTTATGTGCACGCTTTGTTCTAAGAAAATATAGAGTGAAATATATTCCTTTGTCCCCCAACTGTGACATGATTCTCCATCCATCCATTGGGACCATACACTGTGCAGAACGTTGGTGCTGCCGAAGCAGTCTCCTTGGCTATTGGGCACAATCCTAGACAGGTCACCACTCCAACACAGGATACTCAAATAGCTCAATCATCCCAGCAAGGTGGTACTCATTTTGCCAACCTCAAAAGGATGACAGGCTGAGTCAACCCCACCTGGCATTAATTCAACAGCAAAGCAGGATTTGAACTCAGGACCATAGGATCCCAAGCTCACCACCTTAACCATTAAGCCAACACCAGGCTTATGATTCTCCATTATCAAATATAATGACAGGAACACATTGCCATAAGATATGAATAAGAAGACAAATCAGACTGGAATGAGTACAGTGGAAAGTTAAAATTTATGTTTATATCCTGAATGACCCAGAAAGAGTAATCCAATGAACAAAACAAAATTAATAAAACAAACAACAAGATACACATGATTTCACTTATGATGTTGATAAAACTTTCAGGAAAAAATGGGTGTCGCACTAACCTTGATCTATTTTGTGGTGAGATCTGACATTGATTTGTTCATGCTAAATCTCCTTTTCTGCCCCTGGTATATCATTAAGGTATCCGATCTTTCTATCTTGGCTGCCTGAGGTCGAAGCAGCACCAATATTTGTCGAGACAAACGGAACCGTTTTGTCAGTCAAAGTGAGTTGCTCATTGTGCAAATTTATAAGCTCTTCAGCAAATACAGATTAATTTGAGCGACTTCTTTCTTGTTACCTCTGCCACCGAAGGTGGACAGAGGCTATGTTTTCACCCCTGTCTGTCTCTGTCTGTCTGTCTGTTTGTCTGTGTCTGTGCACAGGATATCTCAAAAAGTTATTGACGGATTCAGACGAAATTTGGTGGAGAGATTGTGTGTGACAACGACGAATTGGTTACATTTTGGTGAGCATCTGGATGCGGATACAATGATTAAAAAAGAAATGTAAATGATTCTTCGCCATTGAGAGATGGGGCTAAAAACAATGTGTCGCACGATATCTCAAAAAGTTGTGGACGGATTATGTCAAAATTTGATAGATGAGTTGGGTAATATAAACTAGAAGGTGATGAGAACAAGCCAATAAGATTTTGGTTCAGGTCCGGATGCAGATCCAGACTTTCAGTGATATACAAAACATAAACTGTTCAGGCTGGTGGAGGTATGCGCTCCACTGAGCGTCATTCTAGTTTATATTTTGTTTAGGGCACTAAGGACATTGGAATTGGAGGACATTCAAAAATTGTCCTCCGTAGGATTCCAATCATTCCAAGGGAAAAGTTTAGAATATGGGTGTCACCACAATGGACACTTCTTTCCTTTCACTAATTGTTTCGATATCAATGAAGTGGCGATTGTACATGTGTGAGTTGTGGTTCAGCCGACAGTCGGCTGCTTAATTCTCCTCATCCACTGCACCCACGCACTTGCGTTGATCGCAAAGGGCAGAAACTCAATACCTCTCATCCACGGATATTTTCTTATTTTCCATCTTTTTTTATTTTAGTGGGATTTACATCCAGGGATGCAGCGATTATAATTAAACATTTTCACTAATCAATATTTTTGTGAGATACACATAATAACCTTGATATATTTCAGTCCAGTCAAAGGCGTTTCAGCATAGCAATGACTGCGAGGAAGTGCGCCGATTTTCAAAAGTAGGGCACATTCAATTGCACATCCTGTGCATGCACGAGAGGGCATTCTCGTTATCAGGAGGGATTTGAAAAGCTGTGTATTGTGGAAGGGTAACAAGGTGTGCAATTTTGGAAGAATGCATGCAACCTGTGGGGAGGATAGAGATATGACAAGAAAGCGAAGCCAGAAGTAAGGGGTTGGAAAACTAAGAGTATACCAACCTGCCTGTGGTCGGTGAAAAGCAGACCTTGGACTCGGCCTTCGACTGAGATGTACCAATAATATGGAGAGCCTTGTATGTGATCATATGCAGAGGAACTAGGTTTGAAGCAGTTTCACCAGACCAGAGTGGGACCCATACTACATCGTACTTGGATTCACTGTAATGAGCTCAGCAATTGCACACTAACTTGCAGAGAAAGTCTATAAAATCAATAATCTCCGTACTCCTTGCCCAAACTCCAAAAAATTCAACATTACTGTAACAATCTCCAACATAGGAATGGAATAACTGTTGTTGCCAATTATGAGAGTCATTAAGTTAGTTGCTAAAAACCTGTGCCCTTTCATAAATTTGAGAAGTAGCATGACCATGCATCACCTGTAAAACTATAATTAAAATAGGACTACTCGTCAGGAAATTATGGATGACTGGAATGGTGATGTTACCCCGTCTTGGCTTGGGATTACACATTCAAGGAATGAACAACACAGGTATCTGCAAGGAACAAAACGGTAATTTATTTACGGTCAAAGGGAGGTAATTACGCAGCTACTATATCTAGTTACAGTTTGAGTCTTCCCCCGTTATTTTACTCAATTGGATATATTTTTACCACATGTGACAACATAACAAGAGAAGTTTGCAACAATATATTTAACATAATGGAAAGCACTAGACAAGTTATGATTGAAAATATGGCTCACTTATGAAAGTATGTGACGGGTAATGAAGAGCGAAGAAAATGAATGTACGAGTATCATAGAAAAGCCATGGAAGCGTCAACTTTGTGCATCGATCTTCTTTGGTGCGCTGCTCTCTAAATGCTCCTTTTTGTGGTCTCATAAGCTTAATGGAAACTTTCTCTTTTGCCATGTCCTAGTCTGAAATTCCTCTGACTTTATTTTGGTATATTATTTTTCTTGTTAAGCAAACTATGTCTCTTTTCATCCAAAAACGCCACCATCTTGGTGATCAGAGTTTTGTACTGCTGCTGCTGTGCTGTTGTTCCACCACACTCCATGTGCATTTCCTTCCAAAGCTTTTGGCTAGGGGAGTGGTGCAGACATGTTTTTATTTTCCCTTTAGTTTCTGTTCTTTATATGTCCACTATAAATATATATATATATATATATATATATATATATATATATATATATATATATATATATATATTGTTGCGGGTCGGGGACCGGTGGCGAGAACGACCGCTAGGTGGGGGAAGTTACGTCGTCTCCCACCAGACTCCCGGAGTTGTAGGCTGTCGTTCCGGATAATTCCGTGATGCGGCGGGTCGCTTAGCCGACCGTGGACGCCAATACCTCCACCGCGTAGCGTAGGGTCTTTTTGTCGAGAACCAATTTACCTAATTAACCACGCGGTGTCGTCTACTGGGGAACCACGCCCTCGGTACGCCTTGCCCGAACCGGGTCACTCTACCAACTATGGTAGAGTACCAACTCCGGATCGGATCCAGCCGAGTGGAACTGCCAAGGACGTACCGGCTAGAATGAACAGATTATCGGGGATAAAGACCCGGCTAAAAACTTAGATCCAAACCATGCTGGACCAATGAAGGAAAAGACCAAAACGAACTGGGAACATTTCTACAATAATTTATTTACAATAAAGCGAGGAAAGTTATGTGGTACAGGTAACAGGTTTATTGGGGTGTTATCCAGGGGAAGATGAGAGAGATGTAGTGCGACAATTTTACAGTAACTTATAAAGCAGACAGAGCAGACTTGTCGTGAGAATAATACAGGCGGGATTTACAAGGTTCGAATAAGTTATACAGTACTACTTACCAGACGGCGCTACACACTCAGACACACACTCAGACAAAATACACCCAGTTGAAGGCAAAGGACTTTTGCAGCCAGGGAGGGAGGCAGGCTGAGGTCGCAGTTCTCGGTTCCTGAGTTCCGGGGAAAGGAATGCTCCATGGTGCGGCACCTGTCAATGGTCGTGCGGCTCGGTCCACGGCCACCAATGTGGAGACCGTGTCGGCGAAGGAGCCCGGGTCGAGTAGAGCGGAGTCCGAGGCGGGGATCAGGGTTTCCAGCTTACTCCCAGATGATCACTTTCCAGCTCACCAGATGACTCACTTTCCAGCTCACTCGCTCTCCCTCTCAGCACACCAGACGACGAACCCTCCGACCCTCTTAGCACTAATGATCCGACTCTCTCAACACCCTACCCTGAGGATGGTGTCGTAATTTATAGATCGCCCTCAGCAGATAGGGGCCTTGGTGAAGCCGATGTCACTGTTCG
>CM068962.1:35667389-35682101 GCA_035128595.1 Eptatretus atami | reverse complement strand
GGAAAAGAGAGAGATAAAATTCCCTCCCGATATTAGACACAAGATTTCAGGTCTTCCAAAAGTATGATGAATATTTGACCCAAGGCTAAAGGTTTTTTCTGAGGCTTCCATCCAATTAAACTTGGTGTAACATGCGACCTGTCCAGTCCCTCACACAAATGGGTGTCTATCTTTATACTTGTGTGAACAAACCTCCTAAACGGCCACATAAGTTTGTTGAGCTGGAGGACATGAATCTTTGTTAAGCTTGTGGGACAATCAAAAAAGATACAAAATAATTTCGACTACAAATAACAAATTATGTTGACCGCTACATCATAAACAGTAATTAAACGTTTCCCTGAGACATTGATGTTTCAATGTTTTGCATTGTAAGCAGGACAATGTGGCATGTACACCTCTGTCCAAGCCAGTGAATGTAAATTTCTTATACTGAGTGCCAATATGTTATATATATATATATATATATTAAATTTTAATAGTATCCATCCATCCATTGGACCATACTTTGTGCAGAGCATTAGTGCGCATTAAACAGTCTCTTGCTATGGGCACAAATCCTGGCAGGTCACCACTCCAACGCAGGAAACCAGCAAGGCTGGCACTTATTTTGCTGACCTCAGGAAGGATGACGGCAAGAGTTAACCCCACCTGGTATTAATTCAACAGCAAGTGGATTTGAACTCAAGGATCTAGGATCCCAAGCCCACCACTAACCATAAGCAACATCAGCACAATAAATATACATCTTGCAAATTTAATGTTTAATTATTTGGACTATCATAAGTATCACGAATTATATCAGATTCCTCCGGATGACTCCATCTTTGCTCTTACTTCTTCGGGTTTCTTCTTGGTCTTACGTTTCGTTATGTTCGTATCAATATTCTGATGCTATGTGGACTATGCTTCCCCGCTGAGAAGACCTCTGGTAGTTATACATGTTTGACTTGTCGTTTGAGCCCTGAGGAGTAATGCTGAAATTATCTCTTCGGTTTCTCCCCACATCTTTGTTCTTTGTTCCTTATATCTCCTTCTAATTTTTTTTTTCACAATAATCTTTGTTTCATTCTACATTCTTTCTTTTCTTCTTCTCTTTCATCTCTTTTACTTTCTGACTTCTCTCTTCATTATCTAATCTCTCTTTGAGAATGAATTATTGCAGAATTTTTTTCTGTCAGCGCTCACTTGGCTGTGCCTTGATGGATTTTTGAGGGTAGTGGATTAGCGGCTAAAACCCAAATTCCTATCCAGAGTTTCACCTGATACTCCATCTTTGCTCTTTATTCTCGGATTCTTCTTTGGTCTTTCCGTTTGACTTTGGGTAGAAATTTGTAGTCTGCACAACATCGGTAATACAACATAAGTAAAATTTGGTTTAAATGGTTATTCATTTGGTGTAAATACTGGTACAGAAATCTGGGCTAAAATGACCCACAAGACTGTAACCTTAAACCACTTACGTAATTTCATCAATCAATTTCCTTGTCTTAAAATATTCGCCTACTTTCTTTTGTTCTCCATAATCTTCTATTCTGCCTATTCCCTTGTAATAAGGGACATCATAAATGCGTCGCAAATTCATTATACAAGAGTGACAAGGAATTTACCCACAAAGAAGAAAGCTATTTTGCCTGTGAGAGTGAATTGAAAAAGTTCTTTGTTGTTCTTCTTTTTTGTTGTTGTTTGTTGTGTTGTCTTTTTACTGTCCTTATTTTCCTGTTACTCGCAGAACACATTGAGCTGCAGCCAATAACGCCGGCCGTCTGACATCGGAAAATTAATTCCCAACCATTGCATGACAATAAAAAAAAAAACAAAATTCCATGATGCTTATAAAAAGAGTACAATCAAACATTTCTCTCATTTGCTGAACAATTCCTTTGATTCAACCTTTGCATGATAAGTTTTACAGTCTTCTTAAAACTTTTTGGAAGTGTTAATGTTTTATGACTTCAGGTGATCGAGGGCAAAATACAATTGGGATGACATTAAGCCCCCTTTTTTTTTTTCAAAGTGCGATGGTACAATGTGTTCATCATTTAATTTCCTGCACTGCAGGGTCTGGTGTAATCCGAGGTTACTGAAATAATGAAGTGGTTATATTACGCGGCAATGCTCATTTGTGCTCAGACATTCCTTTTCTTCTGTGAACTGCAGGCTCATGCACATGTCGTCGTGCAGCAACCAATTTACAAGTGGCCCTCTGGTTCATTTGGTCAACCCCAGTTATAAGACTTGATACAAAGAAACTTACATGCTCGAGGGCCCAGTGGTAATATATTTCAACAGTGTAAGCCATGAAAATGATTTTATTTTTAACGACATGTGAGAACTAAAAAGGTGAGTGAAGCAGTGTTCTTCAATCAGAAGCTAATGATAGCCTGTTTAAATAATGCTAATCAACACGCGAAAAGGTAAACTAAAACAAATAAGTATACAAAGTTGTGAACAAGGTCATTAAAGTTTTTAAATTTATTTTTGTATTCAGAAATGTAGCCTCATGAAGATGCTAAATTAAAGAGGACAGCAGATTCATTGATTAACAGAGGATCAAAGAGGAACAGGGAGACAAAGACATCACACATGAGTGCAGATGAGTGGGAGAAGGGAAGGGATGGGAAAGGAAAGTGAGGGGAGTCAGAGAGAGAGAGTAGAAGAAAGCAGCAGTTGTATGGGAAGACGCATGAGTACGAATGGCAGCACTTTTGAAGGCCTCAATGGACATCACGAGATAACACTTGCATGGAATCCATCCACAGACGATAGAATAGAGCGACAACGCAAACGTAGTTGAAATGTTTAGCTTAGAATTAAACAGCTTTCCATTTGAGCTAATGAGCTGTAATTCACTGCAACTACATGCACAGAAACCCACAGCAATGCTATTGCCGGGGCACAATCCATAGCTGGGCACACGCATAGATCGCCATTGGGCAGAACGGACGTCCTTTTGGTACCGTGCACTAAACGATCGATGCCTGCCTCTCTTTTTTACTCTAGCATTCTGCCATGTCAATGGAAATTATAGTTGTTTGCATTAATGTTTCACTTGTTGATGGTCACACTGACAGCCAAACTCACTTGCTTCAAAGGCGTCTGCTGCCTCACAAGATACTATTAAAAGGTCACCACAATGTAAAGCAATGCTGCATTCACTACGGCTGGATTTTGCATTTTATTGAATTGCAGTAAATAATGAAGATTAAAAGTTATGTGCACGCTTTGTTCTAAGAAAATATAGATGAAATATATCTCCTTTTGTCCCCCAACGTGACATGATTCTCCATCCATCCATGGGACCATACACTGTGCAAGAACGTTGGTGCTTGCCGAAGCAGTCTCCTTGGCTATTGGGCACAATCCTAGACAGGTCACCACTCCAACACAGGATACTCAAAATAGCTCAATCATCCCAGCAGGTGTACTCATTTTGCCAACCTCAAAAGGATGACAGGCTGAGTCAACCCCACCTGCATTAATCAACAGCAAAGCAGGATTGAACTCAGAGACCATAGGATCCCAAGCTCACCACCTTAACCATTAAGCCCAACACCAGCTTATGATTCTCCATTACAAATATAATGACAGGAACACATTGCCATAAGATAGAATAAGAATGACAAATCAGACTGGAATGAGTACAGTGGAAAGTTAAATTTATGTTATATATACCTGAATGACCACGAAAGAGTAATCCAATGAACAAAACAAAAATTAATAAAACAAACAACAAGATACACATGATTTCACTTATGATGTTGATAAAACTCTTCAGGAAAAATGGGTGTCGACACTAACCTTGATTTATTTTGTGGTGAGATCTGACATTGATTTGTTCATGCTAAATCTCTTTTCTGCCCCTGGTATATCATTAAGGTATCCGATCTTTCTATCTTGCTGCCTGAGGTCGAAGCACACCAATATTTGTCGAGACAAACGGAACCGTTTTGTCAGTCAAAGTGAGTTGCTCATGTGCAAATTTATAAGCTCTTCAGAAATACAGATTAATTTAGCGACTTCTTCTTGTTACTTGCCACCGAAGGTGGACAGAGGCTATGTTTTCACCCCTGTCTGTCTCTGTCTGTCTGTCTGTTTGTCTGTGTCTGTGCATCGGATATCTCAAAAAGTTATTGACGATTCAGACGAAATTTGGGAGAAGATGGTGTGACAACGACGAATTGGTTACATTTTGGTGAGCATCTGGATGCGGATACAATGATTAAAAAGAAATGTAAATGATTCTTCGCCATTGAGAGATGGGCTAAAAACAATGTGTCGCACGATATCTCAAAAAGTTTGGACGGATTATGTCAAAATTTGATAGATGAGTTGGGTAATATAAACTAGAAGGGATGAGAAACAAGCCAATAAGATTTGGTTCAGGTCCGGAGCAGATCCAGACTTTCAGTGATATACAAAAACATAAACTGTTCAGGCTGGTGAGGTATGCGCTCCACTGAGCGTCATTCTAGTTTATATTTTTGTTTAGGGCAACTAAGGACATTGAATTGGAGGACATTCAAAAATTGTCCTCGTAGGATTCCAATCATTCCAAGGAAAAGTTTAGAATATGGTGTCACCACAATGGACACTTCTTTCCTTTCACTAATTGTTTCGATATCAATGAAGTGGCGATGTACATGTGTGAGTTGTGTTCACCGACAGTCGGCTGCTTAATTCTCCTCATCCACTGCACCCACGCACTTGCGTTGATCGCAAAGGGCAGAAACTCAATACCTCTCATCCACGATATTTTCTTATTTTCCATCTTTTTTATTTTAGTGGATTTACATCCAGGATGCACGATATAATTAAACATTTCACTAATCAATATTTTTGTGAGATACACATAATAACCTGATATATTTCAGTCCAGTCAAAGGCGTTTCAGCATAGCAATGACTGCAGGAATGCGCCGATTTTCAAAAGTAGGGCACATTCAATGCACATCCTGTGCATGCACGAGAGGCATTCTCGTTATCAGGAGGGATTTGAAAAGCTGTGTATTGTGGAAGGTAACAAGGTGTGCAATTTGGAAGAATGCATGCAACCTGTGGGAGGATAGAGATATGACAAGAAGCGAAGCCAGAAGTAAGTTGGAAAACTAAGAGTATACAACCTGCCTGTGGTCGTGAAAAGCAGACCTTGGACTCGGCTTCGACTGAGATGTACCAATATATGGAGAGCCTTTGTAGTGTCATATGCAGAGGAACTAGGTTTGAAGCAGTTTCACCAGACCAGAGTGGGACCCATACTACATCGTACTTGGATTCACTGTAATGAGCTCAGCAATTGCACACTCACTTGCAGAGAAAGTCTATAAAATCAATAATCTCCGTACTCCTTGCCCAAACTCCAAAAAATTCAACATTATGTAACAATCTCCAACATAGGAATGGAATAACTGTTGTTGCCAATTATGAGAGTCATTAAGTTAGTTGCTAAAAAACCTGTGCCCTTTCATAAATTGAGAAGTAGCATGACCATGCATCACTGTAAAACTATAATTAAAAAGGACTACTCGTCAGGAATTATGGATGACTGGAATGGTGATGTTACCCCCGTCTTGGCTTGGATTACACATTAAGGAATGAACAACACAGGTATCTGCAAGGAACAAAACGGTAATTTATTTACGGTCAAAGGGAGGTAATTACGCAGCTACTATATCTAGTTACAGTTTGAGTCTTCCCCCGTTATTTTACTCAATTGGATATATTTTTACCACATGTGACAACATAACAAGAGAGTTTGCAACAATATATTTAACATAATGGAAAGCACTAAGACAAGTTATGATTGAAAATAATGGCTCACTTATGAAAGTATGTGACGGGTAATGAAGAGCGAAGAAAATGAATGTACGAGTATCATAGAAAAGCCATGGAAGCGTCAACCTTTGGTGCATCGATCTTCTTTGGTGCGCTGCTCTCTAAATGCTCCTTTTTGTGGTTCATAACTTAATGGAACTTTCTCTTTTGCCATGTCCTAGTCTGAAATTCCTCTGACTTTATTTTGGTATAATTATTTTTCTTGTTAAGCAAACTATGTCTCTTTTCATCCAAAAACCCACACATCTTGGTGATCAGAGTTTTGTACTGCTGCTGCTGTGCTGTTGTTCCACCACCTCCATGTGCATTTCCTTCCAAAGCTTTTGGCTAGGGGAGTGGTGCAGACATGTTTTTATTTTCCCTTTAGTTCTGTTCTTTATATTCCACTATAAAAATATATATATATATAACAATTTTATATATATATATATATATATATATATATATATATATATATATATATATATATATTGTTGCGGGTCGGGGACCGGTGGCGAGAACGACCGCTAGGTGGGGGAAGTTACGTCGTCTCCCACCAGACTCCCGGAGTTGTAGGCTGTCGTTCCGGATAATTCCGTGATGCGGCGGGTCGCTTAGCCGACCGTGGACGCCAATACTCCCACCGCGTAGCGTAGGGTCTTTTTGTCGAGAACCAATTTACCTAATTAACCACGCGGTGTCGTCTACTGGGAACCACGCCCTCGGTACGCCTTGCCCGAACGGGTCATCTACCAACTATGGTAGAGTACCAACTCCGGATCGGATCCAGCCGAGTGGAACTGCCAAGGACGTACCGCTAGAATGAACAGATTATCGGGATAAAGACCCGGCTAAAAACTTTAGATCCAAACCAGCTGGACCAATGAAGGAAAAGACCAAAACGAACTGGGAACATTTCTACAATAATTTATTTACAATAAAGCGAGGAAAGTTATGTGGTACAGTAAAGGTTTATTGGGGTGTTATCAGGGGAAGATGAGAGAGATGTAGTGCGACAATTTACAGTAACTTATAAAGCAGACAGAGCAGACTTGTCGTGAGAATAATACAGGCGGGATTTACAAGGTTCGAATAAGTTCAAACAGTACTACTTACCAGACGGCGCTACACACTCAGACACACACTCAGACAAAATAACCCAGTTGAAGGCAAAGGATTTTGCAGCCAGGGAGGGAGGCAGGCTGAGGTCGCAGTTCTCGGTTCCTGAGTTCCGGGGAAAGGAATGCTCCATGGTGCGGCACCTGTCAATGGTCGTGCGGCTCGGTCACGGCCACCAATGTGGAGACCGTGTCGGCGAAGGAGCCCGGGTCGAGTAGAGCGGAGTCCGAGGCGGGGATCAGGGTTTCCAGCTTACTCCCAAGATGACTCACTTTCCAGCTCACCAGACGACTCACTTTCCAGCTCACCAGATGACTCACTTTCCAGCTCACTCGCTCTCCCTCTCAGCACACCAGACGACGAACCTCCCGACCCTCTTAGCACTAATGATCCGCACTCTCTCAACACCCTACCCTGAGGATGGTGTCGTAATTTATAGATCGCCCTCAGCAGATAGGGGCCTTGGTGAAGCCGATGTCACTGTTCGCCCTGATTGGATGGGGCTCCATGGGGCCGCCTTTCTGGGCGGGTTTTGGCCATACGGGAAGCCTCCCACTCCACACGTGCGGACTTGCCAAAAAGGAACTCCTGCAAGAGGATTTTGCCCTGGAACAGCGAGTCGCCGGTTGGGCGAGTAGGCGAACAAGCGTTTGTTCAGCCCATGCGAGAGGAAGGTACTGTGGTTCATAATGGAGGGATATAAAGATTTATTAATCTAACTAAAAAAACATCGCAACGCACCACTTTGATTTTCCACTAAACATAAGGAGGGGTTCTATCTACACATATACTTAACGGAATAACTGACTTCGGGACAACTGTATGTTTGTATGCATATGGTCCTCGAACCGTAACAATATATATATATATATATATATATATATAATATTATATATATATATATATATATATATTATATATAATATTATATATATATACCTATACATTAATATGTTTGATTGATGTACCATACTCTTGACATACCCGAGCATTGGTGCTGCCAAAGTATTTTTCTTGACAAGGGTTATCCTGGGTGGTTTGCCATTTCCTTCCCAGAATTGTTGCATGCTCTATACTGAGTGTCATGCAAGGAAGCAGCACATACCATTTTAAAAGCCTTTGGTATGACTCAGCAGGGGTTTGAAGTTTGAAACAATTATAAGAAAACCACCACCTTCTAGACTCAGAGTGGACCTTTAACCATTATGCCACCAAGTTGTTATAGTAGTGCATTGTATTGTGCAACATGCCCCCACTATTACATACTCACGAGAGTACCCACTCTCCGGGCGATCTTAATCAAGCATGCAACCTGTTCTTCTGAAGCATAACTTTATTTGGTGTGTGGTAGGCAAGTGAAGCTCTATATCGGAAAAATAAATAACCCTGGTTGCGTGCATGAAGCAAAAACATACCTACTGCTTATAATTCAAAACACCTCACTGCACTGGAAAACGTGGGGACAGGAATAATGTACTGTAAATGGTGGAGACTTGTATTACCCTCCTCCACCTGAGAGTGGAGCTACCCGATACACATTTACATAGAGAATTTGCGTACCCCTCCCACCACCCCGCCCCAACCTCCTTCACCCCCCAAGACCACCAGCAAAGAAAACACCCATATAGATTAATTGGAGTTCTGCTGATCCTCTGTAGCAAGTCTGGATGTAATTGGGCAGAACTGTAGGAGGAGTAGCTCACAAACAAACACGTGAATTATTATAAGGATGTATGCATGTGTATGTTCCCACTGTACACTCACTCTCGTTGAGGAAGTGAATGCCATTGCGGCTGTTACGTTTTGGGATATATTTTATATATTTGGGAACAAACTTTGGTACATACCGGGGGATGAGGTTGTGATCAAGTTTCATCAAAATTTGTGTGTACTTTCAGAGAAGAAGCTATAAGTGTTTGTGGATGGATGGACAACATGCTATCCCATAAGCTCCCCAATCTATGTTCCAGGTGAGCTAAAAAATAGGACCATACGTCTGGAAACTCACCTGGATCAGGAGCAACAGTCACGAAGACCCCTTTAAACCCTGATTTTTTTTTTTAATGCCGTGAACAAATTTTGGTACATCACAGGTGATGAATGTTGTGGTCAAGCTTAAATTGAAATTGTGTGTGCAGTTTCAGAGAAGAGAGAAATACCTATCTTGGAGGGAACAAATCCCTCAACCCCCCCCCATAGACTTCCTTCATGACAGACGGTTGTGATGCGGTCAATACAACTTTGTTAGGCATCGGATTTGACGCTTGTGGCCAAATTTCATCAAAATTGTGTTTGGTTCAAGCGATAATGATTGAATGTTTGCAGACTCACTGACTGACTAACTGACTGACGGACACTGCTCGATTCCATAAACTTACTGGACTAAAATCCAAGTGAGCTAATAATAATAATTAATGAGTATGGAGGAGTCTATGTAAGAGCTGGGCTTGTAGTATACAGTGGCCTGCAAAAGTATTCACCCCTACCAATAATGGTACATTTAAATAATTACCAATTATGTAGAAACTATTTCCAATTGAACTTTTTATTCAAAACTGAAGATCAAACTAAACAATGTTTAGTTGAAGGAGGTTACATGTCAGGAATACCTGCAAAAACATGAAGAAATCAAAATTCACTGGTTGTAGTATTCAACCTTGAGGTCAGTACTTGGTGAAGCACCTTTTGCAGCAATGACTGTTTTGAGTCTTGTGGGGTAGGCTTCTCAATCAACTTTACACAGTGAGATGGTGAACTACTTACTCATTCGTCACGTGAAAATTGCTCTCCTCTTCCAAGTTTGATGGTGATCGTCGATGGATTGCAATCTTCAAGTCTCGCCATAAATGTCAATTGGGTTCAAGTCAGAACTTTGATTGGGCCACTCAAGAGCATTTATTTTCTTCTTATTCAGGCACTCAAGTGTGACTTTAGCTTTGTGTTTTGCATCATTGTCCTGCTGAAATGTGAATCTCTTACCCAATTTCAGATTCATGGCTGACTCAAGCAGGTTTTCATCAAGGATTCTCCTGTACTTTATACCATGCATTTTCCCTTCTATCCTGACAAGCTTGCCAGTCCTTGCTGATGAAAAACAGTTCCAAAAATGATCTGCCACTAATGCTTAACATTAGGGATGTTGATGACTGGGTGATGTGCAGTGTTAGGCTTGCACCAGATGTAACACTTTGAATTTAGACCAAAAAGTTAAATTTTTGTCTCCTCTGACCACAAACCTTTTCTCCACATGCGTGCAGTATCATAAACATGCTTTATTGCAGACTCCATACGAGCTTTTAGATGTGTCTTTTCAGTAATGGCTTCTTTCTTGCCATCTGACCATAGAGGCCAGCTTTGTAAAGTGAACGGGATGTTGTTGATTGATGAATACTGACTCCATCTTGGATATAGAGCCTTGCAGATCTTTCAAAGTCATTGGTAGATTTACAGGACATCCCGAACCATTTCCTGCTTACCGGGCTGCTGAGTTTGGATGGGCAACCTGATCTGGGTTGAGTCTGGGTAGTAGATTACGTCTCCACTTCTTAATGATGGATTTACCAAACTCAAAGGGATAACGAGTGACTTCGGAATCTTTTATGGCCCTCTCCTGAACAGTGCTTCTCCACCACTTTATGTCTGACTTCTTTGGAAAGGTCCTTGGTCTTCATGTTTGCCTTGTTGGTTGACCAAGTCAGTTGAACCTTAAACCCCTTTCATAAGTGTGGGAGTTTAATTTTTAAGTTAAACCACTGATTACATACAGGTGAAACCTATTGTACTTATTTTGTAACCGTTCAAACAAATAATTTGCTCCTGAAGTGATTTAGGGTGAATTCGCCAAAGAGGTTGAATATTTATGCGATTGAGAATCATCTGATTTTCTCTGTTAATCGAAATTATTTGATTTTATCCACATTTTTCAGCTTTATCACTTTGGAGTAGTTTGTAGCAGTTTGTAGCCTGGTGTTGCTTAGTGGTTAGGGTGGGCTTGGAATCCTCGGGTCCTGAGTTCGAGCCTGCTGGCCCTGAATTAACATCAGGGGGTTTACTCAGCCTGTCATCATTCTGAGGTTTGGTGAAACGAGCACCAGTAACTGGTAATTATCCTGCGGGTCGAAGGCGACTGCGTCAGGAAGGGCATCCGGCCATAAAAACATTGCCACAAGAAAGGGTACCATGATTAGAGCGTGCAAAAAGCTGACCCCTGCTACAGGGAAAAAAGGCTTTAAATGGGGGATGATGACTTTGAGTTTAGTTTGTGATAACTCTATATGAAGTTTGATTTGAAAGCATCATGAAATAAGCTCAGGTGGCATCAAAATGTGAAAAATTTGGAGTGGGAGGGGGGTAAATGATTTTGCAGGCCACTGTTTCTTATATCTGTTTCTTATAAGCCTTGAAAAGTCTAGCGAAAACCAAAAGTTTTTTTTTTAATTTAAAAACCACGATTTTATTTATCTGCCTAATGAAACTACCTTCAATGGGCGGTGTATATAAGACCTATGTCACGATTGCTGTGAACAAAACATGCATTACCTCATTTCCTCTGCATGAGTTGTAATCAAAATGTACCTTTGTTTCCTCAAAACGGTCCCTTCATTTAATGATAGAAGATGCATTGTTCAGTCTTCAAATTACACCAGAGGCCTGTGCACCCTGTACCTTGCAAGACATTTTTATTATGCCGAAACAAAATGGTGGCTTACTACCCCTGCAAAGTGAACAGCTGGCTGATCAAGGATAAGCCTGTTTTTGTTTTTCCAGATGAGATGAGTGAATTATCTTCAAATGGGGTGTTTCAATTTAACCACACCCAATTTTCAATCATGCACTCCCTTGGAGTTCCTTTCGTATGTATGCAAAGTTTTGGGTTGCTAGATTTCATGGTTTTGGAGTTATGGAGGACACGTGTACACACACACACACACACACACACACACACACACACACAACACACACACACACACACACTGATATCAGGTGTTTGCTACACACAATTCTAATGAAACTTGACCACCACCTTCATCACCATGATGTCCCAAAGGTTGTTCACCCATTAAAAAATTTGGGTCGAGGAGGGTCTACGGGGGGGGGGGGGGGGGGGTTTCCCCCAAAATATGCATTTTCTTCTTCTCAGAAACTACATACACAATTCCAATAAAACTTGACCACCATCTTCATCACCCTCGTGATGTACAAATTTGTTCACGCATTAAATAAATAATTGGGGTGTAAGGGGTTCTACGGAGAGGTTGCCCCCCCCTAAAAAAGTATTTGTTTTTTCTTTCAGAAACCACACACACAATTTCGATGAAACTTCACCACAACCTTTATCACCTGTGAGTACCAAAGTTTTGTTCAGGGCATTAAAAAAAAATCTATAGGTATTTACTTTCTTCTCCATTATATATTTTGTGGTCATCCATGCCTACCAGTGGTTCCCTGGTTATCTTATCCAGATGAGCACCCAGTGGTATTGCCTGTGTTTAAATATCTCTGTAAGGTTCTTTTCATCATTGCTGTAGCTCCAGCTATACCTGGTACAACTTTGACATTCTTCAGCTTCCAGGATCTTCTCATTTCATTCTTGAGGTCTTGGTATTCGGTTTTTTTTCTGATTTCTGCATCGTTATTCCAAAATCACTGGAATTAACACCTCAATCAGCAATGCCTTCTTCTCTTTTTGTTTGTAAGTATGATTTCTGGTTACAACTCAATGGGATCATTAGGTCGTACATGAGTGGTGATACTTCCACGATTTCAGTGATTGCTTTTGGTTCATGTTCCCACAAATTTTCTGGAACTGAGATCTCAAAGTTTTTGCAGATGTGCCAGCGGATTACTTTACAAACTCTGTTTTGTCATTGTATGTACAGCTGTTCTGACATGAGTTGTTTTTGTGTGTTTTTCGGTCATTAAGCGTAACTTATCATTCTCTTACTAACCCGCTCTCTCCACCCCCCCTTCTTTTCTCTTTCCCCCTTCCAAGCTTCTCCCCTCCTCCCTTCATCCTCTCCCCTCCTTTCCCTCCATCCTTTCCTATCTTCTCCCCTCCCTCTCTCCTTTCTTCTTCTCTCCCTCCCTCCTTGCCTCCTCTCTGTCCCCTCCCTCTCTCTCCTCTCTTCCTCTCTCTCTTTCACTCCCTCCTCCCTCTCTCTCCCCACCCTTAATGCCCCCATCAGCGATGTTGTATTTGTCATTAGCAAATACGTTGGGTTGAATTTGCTCGTTACAATTTTTTTTTTTGCCCAAAAATGAAAAACACTGTCGGTCCATCCATTGAAACCGTGTGACTATATGTCTTTAATTACTTCTGTTTGAATGTCAGTCACTCCCTGACTTCACACACATATGTCGATTAATTACATACTAATGGAATGTAATTTTTGACCCTTTGGACTGCTGAGACCCCTTAGACCATTGAAGACCCTTTAAGACCCCCAATACTCTTAAGACCCCAAAATACTCTTAAATCCAGAGGACCCAAAAGACCAGGATGACTCAAAAGACCCATAAGATCCTGGGGATCCAAAACACCCGAGGACCCCGAAGACCCAAAAGATCCCAAGGACCCAAAAGACCCCGGGGACCCAAAAGACCCAGATGACCCAAAAGACCACGGAGACCCAGATGACCCAAAGGTCCCCGATGACCTAAAAGACCATCATGACCCAAAAGACCCCCAGGACCCAAAATACCCAGAATCCCTCAAGGACCCTGAAGACCCAAAAGATCTTGAGGACTCAAAAGACCCAGAGGACCCCAAAGATCCTTAAGACCCCTTTTACCTTTAAGACCCTTTTAACACTCTAGATGCCTTTATATCTCTTCACCCTTGAGACCTTTTATACCCTTTTGACCCAAAGAACCATTAGACCTTTACATTGCTTTAGTCCCTTTGGACCCCTCAGACCTTAACACCATTTAGACTCCTTACACCCTTTAGACAGCTGAGGCCCTTGACTATTTAGAGCTTTAGACCACTTGGATCTTTTTATTTCTATTTATACATATATTGATTATACACCATAGTCTCCTCTCCTCTCCTCTGCTCAGCTTTGTTCCTTCTGCCAGCCACATCTTTAAAGTGACAAATTTCAAACGTGGGGTACAAACGCAGCCTCATGTGAAAGTGAGTAAGGGGAGGGGGAGGGGGGCAGGAGGTGCATAATTTTTTTATGTAAATGTGTACTGTGTAGCACCACCTCACTGTTCCTTTTTTACCTGGGTAATGCTGTTCTGTTCTTGTGTATGGCAGCTTGGCTGCCAAGCAGCTGTCATTTCTTGGAAGCATGGCTGTGCCAAACTGTGCCGCTGATGCTTTGCCCCTCTACCAGTTCACTGGTACTCATTTTGCCGACCTTGGAAGGATGACAGGCTGAGGCAACCAGACCCGGTGTGAATTCAGCAGCCAAAGGGGCTTGAACTCAGGACGTTAAGATCCATCCATCCATCCATTGGGACCATACTCTCTGCAGAGCATTGGTACTGCCTAAGTAGTCTCCTTGGCTCTTGGGCACAATCCTGGACAGGTCGCAACTCTGACACAGGATACCATCAATCTAGCACTCATTTTGCTGACCTCGGAAAGATGATAGGCAGAGTCAACCCCACCTGGTATTCATTCAACAACCGAGTGGGATTTTAACTCAGGATCCTAGGATCCCAAGCCCACCACCCCAACCATTAAGCCATCACCAAGCTTTGTGGATAACGCTGAAGTTAAAGCACTGTGCACTGGTAAATTTGTCTTCCTTCCCCTCTCAACCCCCCCCCC
>CM068962.1:35635439-35655743 GCA_035128595.1 Eptatretus atami | reverse complement strand
TTCAAAATATAATCTTGAATTTTCTTAAGACATAGCGCAGAGAGATTACTTCTTCATTTCCACGGCACGACTGTGCTCTTCAAGGCACTTCCCAATTTTACAGAAACGAAGGAGGGATAGTGAACTTCCCTTTCTCTTGTGCTTGAATGGATAAAGTGGATATTTTGTGTTTGAAATACTGATGTCTTATAAGAGTTCCACAATAGGGACCCTGATGATGATATTTCAAACCAGAGAAAGAGTCCCATATACGGTGCTACTCCGGACCCACATCCTTATCGGCTACTGCAAGATGTGCTCTGTGCAAGAACAGATTGAACCACGAACCATGAAATGTACTACTGCAAGATGTGCTTGCTCAAGAGTACTCTGCTAAACAGAATATAAAACCCGGGGTGACTGAAGATAGACAGGGCAGATTGTTATATTCACTCTAGCTTTCTGTTCGACCTGTGCACGGGTGTTTGGTTGGCTGTTTAACTGGCTGGTTGTTTAATTGTTCGTTTAATTAATTGTTAGTTTAATTCATTGTTTGTTTGACAGATTGTTGTTTAATCGATTGGCTGCTTGTTTGATAGATTGATGATTAAAAAGAAATTGTAGACCTGTTCTTGACTTCTCTTGCTGTGTGTGAAGCTATATTATTTTTGCTGTGATTAGGCCATTAAATTTGCTGATGATTGTCTCTCCAAATAGAAGCATTGTAATTCAAGGTCCGGGGTTCAAGCCCTGACATAAGCACACCCCGCTGGTGTGTGTGTGTGTGTGTATGTGTGTGTGTGTGTGTGTGTGTGTGTGTGTGTGTGTGTGTGTGTGTGTGTGTTGTGTGTGTGTGGTATAATTGTGTAGCATGTGTATATGTATATATATATATTATATGTATATATAAATATATATATATGTATGTGTTATATATATATGTATGTATATATATATATATATATATAATATATATGTATATATATATACACATATATACATAATATGATATATATGTACATATGTGTATATGTATATATATATGTATATATATGTATAAATATATATGTATATATATGTTTATTATATATATAGTTTTATATATGATATATATATATGCATATATGTGTATACAGTCATCCCCGGTTTATTGCGGGGGTTACGTTCCAAACCCCCCCGCGAGAAGTGAAAATCCGCGATGAATGGATGCCTCCCCAAAAAATCGACTCGTCTGGTCTGGTCGGCTTGGCAATGATCGGGTTCGAGTGGCTGGAGATCGACTCGTCTGGTCTGGTCGGCTTTGCAATGATCGGGTTCGAGGTGCCGGAGATCGACTCGTCTGGTCTGGTCGCCTTGGCAGTGATCGGTTCGAGGTGCCGGAGATCGACTTGTCTGGTCTGGTCGGTTTGAATGTGCTCGTCCAACCGCGGCAAACCTTTTTCCTTCCCGAAGCATATATCGAGCACCTTAACCTTCTCCTGGAGCGTCAGGACCTTCCTCTGGCGCTTCGGTTCCTTGCCAGAAGCCTTAGAAGGTGCAGGGCGTTTGGGCGGCATCGTAGGGCTTGGAGAAAAAACGTAGAAAATATTCGAAGTTCACAAGCGAAACTTTGTCTCGTGCATTGTGGACTGTGCTTGAGCGCCACGCGTTATAATTTATTGCTTAAATAATTTATATTTATATATTATTACCGCGATATACCGGGGAATCTGCAGAAAAAATTAGTTAGGTTCCAAGGGAAAACCCACGATGAACCGGGGCGCGATAGATGAACCGCGATATAGCGGGGGATTACTGTATATGTGTACATATATACTATATATATATATATATATATATATATATATATATATATATATATATATATAAATCCTGGCAATATCTCAGTCATATTTTGAGCTAGGAAGCTGATATTTGGACATGACAGTGTCTAAGTGATTTTTCTATAAAGGGTATTTTTGATTTATTGATTAATCGATTAATTATTCATTTTTAGATTAATTACTTAATTTTCAAAAAGTTACAAATTTGGATGAAACAGTGGTGATTTAGGTACGCTATTTAGCAATTGACTAAGAAATTAATTATTTTACGATTATTATGTATTTATTTAAATTATGCAATTAATCAAATCAATCAATTATTGTACACCACTCCCTCCCAATTAGTCTCCATGTGCTGTAAGGGGGCTCGCCAGGTGCCGATATCATGTGCTGGTGGATTGTTATTTATTTATTTGGCATGGGAGCAGTGTACTTTGAATGTACGCAAACTTGATTTTGAGATATTGATTAATCGATTAATTATTTACTTTCTTGCTTGTCCGAGCGATATCTCAGCCCTCCTTTGAGCTAGGAAGCTGAAATTTGTGGACGAAAGTGAAGATGTGGTTTGGCAAAAACTGCATTTTTTATTTTTTGATTAATCAATTAATTGATTACTTACTTAATTATTATCGATTTATTAATTCCTTATTTATTTTCTTTCTCATCTCGGCAATATCTCAGGCATATTTTGAGCTCGGGAGCTTATATTTGGACGTGACGCTGACCACGTAATTAGGCTATAAAGAGTATTTTTTATTTATTGACTAATCAGTTGATTAATTATTCATTTTTCGATGAATTACTTCATTTTCAAACAGTTACAGATTCAGATGAAAGAGTGGTGGTTTCGGTATGCTATTAAGCAATTGATTGAGAAATTAATTATTTTACAAATACGATTTATTTTAATTATGCAATTTCTCACTCAATCAATCAATTATTGCACACCGCTCACTCCAAATCCGTTTCCATGTGCTGTATGGCAAGTAAGTATCAGTTGTACATATTTTCCTCAGTATCATTTGTACACATTCACCTCAGAAGAACACCGCTCCCTCCCCGTTCCGTCTTGCAGCACCGCCGGGCTCCAAAGGAACCCCAGCGATGTGGCGCACTGGAGGATTTGTTGTACACCGCTCCTTCCCAATGCCATATCCAGGCAAGGAATGACGTCATTGCCGGGCGCTGAAGGGAGTACTCTGTTTTCACTCCGTTTGTTTTCTTGTTTGTTTGTTTGTTTATCCGGTTGATATCTCAGCCATCCTTTGAGCTCAGAAGCTCATATTTGGACACGACAGTAACCAAGTGATTTGGCTATTAAGAGTATTTGTGATTTATTGATTAATCAATTAATCGTTTAATTACTTAATTGTTATCAATTTATTAATTACTTATTTATTTTATTTGTCATACTGGCAATATCTCAGGTACCTTTTGAGCTCGGAAGCTGATATTTGGACAGGACAGTGACCAAGTCATTTGGCTATAAAGAATATTTTTGTTTTATTGTTTTATCAATTAATTGATTGATTACTTAATTATCGATTTTATTACATAATTATTTATTTTTATTTCTCATCCCAGCAATATCTCAGGCACCTTTCGAACAAGGAAACTTAAATTTGGACATGACAATGACAACTTGATTTGGCTTTCAAGAGTATTTTTGATTTATTGATTAATCAATTGATTAATTATTTTCTTTCTTGCTTGGCCGGGCAATATCTCAGCCATCCTTTGAGCTCGGAAGCTGAAATCTGCGGACAAAAGTGAAGATGTGCTTTGGCAAAAATGTTATTTTTTATTTTTTGATTAAATTAAATCATTGATTACTTAATTATTATCGATTTATTAATTACTTATTTATATTATTTCTCATCCGGGCAATATCTCAGGCATATTTTGAGTGAGGAAGCTGATATTTGGACATGAAGCACCCTGGTACGGTTCACCAGAGGACCTGTGTTCAATTCCTGGTCTGGGTGTGTATTTTTCCCACATATTCATATTAAGTTTGTTTCCCTGTTCATTTATAACTTTAAATTGAAGTATATACTTAAACACTGTGTGGGGTAACATGTTCTATGAACTCTCTAGTTGCTATAGTTGTAAAATCTAAATCACTTACGACCGTCTAAATCATCCGATATTGATCGAGGGTGGCCGAAATTGTGTACTTAGAAAGTGAGTCTGCTTGTTGGTTTGCTTGTTTGCTCCTTTTACATTTTGATCCCTTCGGACAATTTCCACAAAATTTGCTGTACCACATCATATTTATAAGTGTAAAATTAACTTTGCAATGAAAACTTTCAGTTGTCAATCAAATTAATGTAAAAAGATGAAAAAAAAATATCACGTGACATATGCCCTCCTCTCATCTCACATTGGCTTGGGCAGGCTAACAACCCAGCTTGCTTCCCACTCCCCAAGCGGCTTGCTTGATTCAAGGCACTCAAGTTAGCACTCCAAGGGACAGGAGTACTCAGCACCACTTAACAACATGGTGATCTGCAATATAAAAATTTATTTAATTATGTAATTTATTTAACATCATGGTACTAAAACAAATGCTGTCTGGGCTGTTTTCAGTTTTATGCGATCATCTTCTGACAACTTTCCCAAGGGAATTGATAGTGTTAGCAGTGGCTCTTGGGTGTACTATATATGAAGAGTAAAATAAAGATAAATTAATGTGGAGTCA
The DNA here is from genome assembly GCA_035128595.1 of Eptatretus atami. Taxonomy (NCBI): domain Eukaryota; kingdom Metazoa; phylum Chordata; class Myxini; order Myxiniformes; family Myxinidae; genus Eptatretus; species Eptatretus atami. The sequence continues at coordinate 35,651,237 of CM068962.1, read as the reverse complement.
GAAGGGGGAGCTACCCGGCAAGTTTATCTCGGTTACTTTTCCTGTGCATTTTAGGGTGGGGATGGAGGGGGTTTGTATGTTTGTAGATTTTAAAGAACCAGGATGAAAAGTAGAAGTAACAAGAAAAATACAACATATCTGTGATCACAAAGTGATCATCAAGAGCAAGCCTCACCTAACCAGGAGAGGCTTACGCTTGTGTCTTGGTGATCGCCCACGACTTACCCTTGGCCCATAATCCAATGATGGCCATCATTTTTTTAGACCACCATATGACCTTGACCTTCAAAATTTATGAATAGAGTGTAAATAAAGAAAATGTGTCCCCATATATATTCTATCCAAAAAGCTCAACATCATGAAAATCGAAATAAAATTATTCAAGTTATGATCAAAATGTTGTTTTTTGTTAATTCGGTCAAAATCCGAAAAAAGTAGGTCAAGGACACTAATAAAATATCAGGTGTACAACGTCAGCAGAGGTACACTATTATGATGCAAGAACATATTGGAAGGCCAAGCGGTCTTTGAAATTCCGCATTGGCAAAATTGAACGATGACACAAAACAAAACAAAAAACGTGTTATTTTTTTTCAGACCACAATTTGATGTTGACCTTTAACGCAGAGGGTATGATTTAAATGTAAATGCACCTTGCTCTTGGCTATCTATCGAGGGAAATCTCATTCTGATTATACAAACCTTCGTCGAATTTTGGTGAAAATATTACAATCTCTATAATTGGGTCATTACCTGAAAATTAGGTCAAGGTCAAAAAATGATATGATAACCCGCCATACTTGTTCTTCCCATTATTGATGCAAAATTTAATACCGAAAGTCCCAGTTGGCTCTGAGATACAGTTTCGACATTGGCAGAAAAAAGGAAGAAAAATCTAAATGGTGGTTTTAGTACTCCTTTGGGGTGTAAGACATTAACGTTTAACTCGTAGTGGTATGATGTAAATTGAGCTTAAATCTGCCTTGCTCTGGCTATCTAGGGAGGGCAATTTCATTCTGATCATGTATTTTGTGTCACTGACAATGTCAAATTATCATACAGCATTTTTACCACCTTTGGTAGAAGTAAATAAATACATTAAAACACTGTCAATTCCTACCAACCCACGTACGTTTATTTACGTCACATAATATGTGAATTACTTTCCATGCACATGTGAAATACAGCTTGTTGATAAATTAAAAAAATCCTGTATTTGCGCATTATTGAGCTTTGAAAACTGGGGCAAAAATCAAAGAATTTTTTTGGTAAAAACTTTTCTTTCCTCTGAATTATGAAAACGTACCTTCTTTTGGCGGCGTATAATAGACCGCTGCCTCGATCGCCCCTGATGCAAAACATGCATTACCTCATTTCCGCTGCATGAGCTGTCATCAAAACGTACCTTTATTTCATGATAGAAGATGCATTGTTCAGTCTTCAAATGTATACCAAAAGCCTGAAACCTAAGGCCTATACAGAGTGAACAAAATGGTGGTGATTTGAATTTTTTATAGTAAGAAATGTGGGTGGTGTCATGCTATTGAAGCTCCGCCCTGGATGGACAGACAGACAGACAGACAGATGCACAGATCGACTGGTGCAGAATATATTTATGATCATGATTATTTATTCATTTGCTTATTATTATTATTATTATTATTATTATTATTATCGTTGTGGGAGAACCAGATAATTGCACACTTTACAACCACTCCTTTTGATCTGCTCTGGCAGTTTCTTGTGCAAGCAAAATGAGTTTGAAAGCTTTTCATTGTATTCACAGAACATAAAGCAGTTAGGGCTGTGGAATTCCACATGCAATATGTCCAGCAATAAATCAAATGTTTAGCTTGAAGAATAGGTCAGAATGCATAAAGCTCGACAAGTATATTACATTGCCCTCTTCCCAAAGCTACGCCATAGAGACAGACTGAAAATATTAGCAGTAACAGGATCAGGGATTTCCCTTGTATTCCCTAGGCTAATAAAAATGTTCATATTCTGCAGAATTCTGCATCCAAGTGGGTGTTAATTATTTGAAGACAAGTAGATTAAGGGCTTTTGTAGACGACATTCGACGTCATGCTTGTAATTCATAATCTTGTAAGCGCTTGCTTTTAAAAAGACTTACATTATTTTAAGACGCCCTAAGAGGTTTGTGGAGATCTGTGAAACATCTTACAGAGACTGCTGATCATGTTGAGTCGTGGCTCGATCCCACCCCCACAACCCTACCACCTCCACTTTCCCTTCCCTTCACACAAGCTCCCTCACCACCTAGGGTGCAAGTATAACATGATCAGCCTTGGCACGCTGCTCCTTCTTAGATCTATGCTTCCTCCCGGCATGGCAACCCTGCTCCTCCATCTGGCAGGGAACTTCGATCAAAAGCCCACATGTGGTGATAGCTTGGAGGGGAGCTACTCCAGCCACTGTGCTGCCCTCTGGCAGGTGGACTATTTGAGAGGAAAGGTGGTGTTTGGGGGAAGGTAGTGGGGAGGTGGAGGATACAAAGCAATCAATATGGATGCGGGTCGTTTGTGCCAGGTGAAAGGCAAGTGGAACGCACCTTTACCACCTGCCTTCACACCCACAGGCCAAAGCTGCCTTGGGGGCCTCGTGAAAGGCAAGCCTGGCAAAGAGATGCTGCTGTGGCTTCCCACCAAGGGCCAATTTGTTGGTTTCACCATCTCTTGCAGTGCGACACATTGTCAGGCAACTTGAGACCAGAGGGCAATGGAAACTTTCTCGGTTGCCTTCAGAGCTGCAAGTAGATTGGTTTTTCAGTGCAGAAGCCATTTATACTCTGTAATATTTATGGCTCATTTCTCTTGTGTAAATCGCAAAATACTTTTCTGTCGATGCTTTTGCTTTTGTGATATCTTTGCATCCTTCTGAATGCGCAAAGTCTGTTTACATTTTTCGGTTTTTGAATTGGTATGAAGTTCAAAACACCTGGTACAGGCACTGCATTTATAAAGATTATCAGTAAAGCCTTGGCTTGAGAATGAATATAATGATTAACAATTTTAACCTTTTAACTCCTCACTCAATCTTAATTTTTATATTTTGTTTGCCTTAGACTGACAAGAGAGCTCAATGATAGCATACCCCCATTGGAGCTATCTCATGCAGCATTTGATTCCTGACAGAATAGGATATGATGACAAACTGTAACGCTCCTTGTCATGCCATGGCTTGCCAAGCCGTGGATTGCATCATACACCAGGCAAGTAGGAAGATGGCTTGAATTTGATGGGTGGGGGAGGGTATCAGGTTCCATGAACAGTGCTCTGGTGGACACCGAGTGGCAAAACCTCCTGCTACTCCTATGTTTTCAAGATCTTCAAGGCTTGAGAAGGGCTATTCTGAGTTCCCTTTTTACATAAACATATTAGTTAGTTCATTCGTTTCTCCGGTCCCCATTTCGGGACATTGGGCAGCAAATAGTCTCCATTGAATCCGGTTCCAAACCAGCTCTTTTACTTTACTCCAGGTGGTTTCCCTCTCTTTGAAGTCTTCTTTGAAGGTACCCATCCAAGTGTTTTTGGCCTCCCCCCCCTTTTTCATTTCCCACCAGACGGAATCTATTCAATAGCGATGCCGGTAGGTCGCCTCACAGGTTGTCGTAGCACATGACCTTCCAACCTCAGATATCTCTCCATCACAATGTCACTCAGGCACCATTGTCCATTCTGTTCCAGCAGATTCTCATTGGTGACGTGTTCTCTCCAGGTGATGGCCATAATATACAAAAATGAAAAACATCAAATATTCATTGCAAGCATTCTACTCACAATTAAAACATCTCATGTACTGGTGAAACAATAGAATGTAACAAAGCATCACAACATTTACAGCCATTTACCTGCACTTAACTGACCTATTATTACCAGTTCAGCTGCTATTTAAGCATCGTGAACATTTGTGTTTTTTTGCTTGAAGGGTCACTGGCAGATATTCGGAAATACTGAAGATGACAAAAGCTTAACTTCTCCAAGAGGCATTCAACAGCTCTTGCATTTTTATCAGATGGCTATTTGTTGGTTTCTTCTAAGGTATAAAAAGGCTTTGTAATTTTGTAGAAGAGCACATTTTGCTCCTGTTCTGGTTGTCTATCAAGTGTGACAAAGTGTCTTGAGATCTAGAGCACTTGGAGATGACTCATGCGTCATGTATCCAAATCATGTCTATCTTTTAGGTGAGAATCCCAAGAGCTATGCAAGGTTAAGTATGACCTTTACTGGATCTCGTAGAACTTTTAACATCCAAGAGACATCCTTCTTATTCTTTCGTGTGGAGTTGTCAAAATATTTGCTACGAGCACAGCTGTGCCACTGATGGAGTACCTCCTGACGGTTAGAGCAGGAATATGGAATTTGTTCAGGGTACCAGTAGTGGCTCATCCACTATTCGCATAGGACACCATGGGATCTTTAACACCCACCAACTCATGCCATGAGATGGGGCGCCGCGTTTAGCATCCCTCTAAGGGATGGCATACATTGATGAATCACTTTGAATGTGAAACACCAGGATAAGAGTTTATAGCTGGGCCAAGATTCAAACCCAGGCGAGTGTACGTATACTTCTACACTGTCCTGCCAGCCCGGGAAGCATCCTGCAAGCACATATTGACAGTAAACCAAGCCGTGCACTGAGAGCCGTGTTGGCCCTTCCTTTCCAACGTGAGTGTAGCCACTCCATTCCTTATTCCTGGCATGATAGCAGCACCATGCAAAGGTGCTGCTATCATGCTGTTGCTGAGACTCTGACCATGGTAGTTGCTGAGAGGGAGGCACAGGCGAATTGGTATATCTCTGCAGAAGTGATAATGTTTGAATCATTTCTGCTTTTACTGACATTATCCCAACTGGGTCTTCAGTGATGACACAATCTTCCCCAACTCACTGTGTGCATAGAACCAGTTGATCTTTCGTCGTGCTGTCTCCAGTTTCATCAAATATTTTTTTGGAGGAAAAGTTGGCGAAACAATTATTTTTTGAAGGATTTGGGGTTGCTCATACTGAATATTTTGTTTACCATGTTTTTTTTGGTTTGTTTGATTTTTTTTCTTAAGACCAAAATCATCCCAAAAAATTAAATGGCCACCATGTGAAACTTCAAATGAGAAAATCAAGATACGTACCTACATCTTTTGACTCCATTTGTTTTCCCACGAAGAATATATCCAATCGATTTATTTTCATGGTTCCCTCACAGGTGCGCAGACATCATGCACACCACTCGGTATCGTACTCGGCCAGCAATTTCATGACGAATTCCAAACAGAGCAAGTTTGTTTGTAATTCTAATCTCCCTCAAAAGAGGGTGCTGTGGTTTTCAGAGCGAGCAACGTCGAAATCGATTTTGAACATTCGACATCCATCACGGTGAAGTAGAATGAATATGTATTATTTTTGGTGATGGCGCATTCATAATTTGGAGGGGGGACGGGAGCTGTACCCTTTCTTCCTGCACCCAGTGAGTGCAGTACACGGTATTCTACTTTCATAGAAGATGCAAAGCCCGTTGTCTCCTCTGTGAGCAATGGCTAGTGGACATTAAATATCTCGCAGTGCCTTTCAGAAAGCATAGGTCATTGTGTACTGGTAAGTGTCCAAGTTTCAAATTCAGCAACACCCTGTGATGAAGTGGAAACCTGTCCAGGAAAAATTCTCAGCGACAGAATGGATCACACTGTGATGTGAGAGATGGGAAACCCTGCGGCTATGACAGTTGATCAATCATAATAATGATGATGATGATTATGATGATGATAAAATCCACAGATTTACTGATGAATCCTTGCTATAATTTACGGACTGGTGTTTGTGTGTTTGTTTGTTTGTTTGTTTGTTGCGCTCCTCCTCCTGCAGTTCTGGGCAGATTATATCCAGACTTGCTACATAGGATCAGCATGACCCCAATGAATGTATGGGGGTGTTTTTATCTTTGCCAGTGGTCTTGGGGAGAGGGGAAGTGACACAAATTCTCTCTGTAAATGTGTATCATGTAACGCCACCTCCAGGTGGGGGAGGGTATTACAAGTCTCCACCATTTGCAGTGCAGTATTCCTGTCCCCACGTTTTCCAGTGCAGTGAGGTGTTTTGAATTATAAGTCGAAGGTATGTTTTTGCTTCATGCATGTAACGTTTTTTTGTTTTTTTTTGCCTTTACAGAGCTATTAGTTACCTATACACCGCCCAAACAAAGGTATGCGTCAGAAGAATGTGTTGCATGCTTGGAACAAGATCGACCGAAGGGCAGGTACTCTGCCAGTGGTTTGAAAGACGAATGCCCTCACCAGGATCTTGCTGGGAAGACATCTTAATTTTAATGCATTTTTGCAGGGTTCAATTTCATGTTGATCCTTTTGTACTATTTCATTTAATAAGACTATGCACTGTTAATTGTGTGTTTGAAAGCTGGTTTGATTGATGACATTTCAACCTGTGTTCGGTCATCAACTTCCTTAAATGTATGCAGTTCATCTGACGGCAATGCATCTTTAATCATCACAAGAGAAACTAGAAAGGCACTCGATAGAGGCATACTTCTGCCACATAACACAATGCCTGATCCAAGAGAACATATCTGGCCCAATACATTTTTGAAATATCATGCTAATGCATAGTTTTTGGCCCTTTCTCTCAATGGTGAAGAATCACTTTAAAAAATTCTCGTACTCTGATCCGAATCTGGATCTTCACCAAAATTGAATCAATTCTTCCTTGTCACACACCCAATAGTCCACCAAGTTTTTTCCAAATACGTCCACAACTTTTTGAGATATCCTGTACACAAACAAACAGACAAACAGACAGAAAGGGGTGAAAACATAACCTCCTTCACCTTCAGCGGCGGAGGTAGTGATGAGTCCAAAACATGTTACTTGAGGGACTCTTGAATTGAGAAATGCCAAATCAGAAAGAATTTCCTGATAGCAAACACATTGCTGTCCAGAAATCAGAGATCCAGTGAATATACAATGATAGCATGATATACACCAAGATCATTCAGCTTTGTGAGCATCTGGAACAACATCTCCTTGTTGAAAAGAGGAGTTAATTCTCTGAGTTAGAGGTGTTGCTAACTCAACAGAGAATTCGCAGTTAATGCATGCAGATATCCCATCAGGTACAGCAGAAGTTTTAGGCCGAATCATTGTCAATGGATTTGGCACTTCTCATGGGTTTACAGTGAGTCATGGTTTTGCAGATGGAAGTTATGGTGAAGTGCAGTCAAATTAAGTGGGACTACATCAGGAGAAACAGATAAAATATTCATTGCAAGCATTGGGTTTTCTGGTTTGAAGCAGTTATGGCAACCAAAGTACAGTGCTGTGGTCAGACTGCACAATTCCCCTTAAAATTTGGGAGGGTAGTCAAGTGCAGGAATCTGCAAGAACACATCCAAACTGGGCAGCGTCGAAGAGGATGGAGAAACGAGAGGGCAGGAGTGAGGCCAAAATGAAGCAAAAGTGAACTAAGAGTCCACTAACCTATCTGTGGTGAGTGACAAGTAGGTCTTGGGACTCGGCATCCTGCCATGATATGCCAATAACATGGAGAGCCTTGGTGTTGATTGCTTCCAGGGAAACAAGCAGCTGCACCAGCCTAGAGGTAAACTATATTTTGAAGACCAGCAGAGTACCCACCCGACGTGTGATCTTGTTCCAATCATGCAACACATTATTCTGACGCGTACCTTTATTTGGGAGGTGTATAGGCAACTTGCAGCTCCGTGTCGGCAAAATAATAATAATAATTATAACCAAGTTACTTGCATGAAGTAAAAACATACCTACTGATTACAATTCAAAACACCTCGCTGTACTGGACAATGTGGGGACAGGAATACTGTACTGTAATTGGTGGAGACTTGTAATACCCTCCCCCACCTGGAGGCAGTGCTACATTTGCGTCCCCTCCCCTTCCCCCCAAGGCCAACAGAAAATATAAGAGCACCCCTAAACACTAATTGTGGTCAAGCTGATCCTCTGTAGCAAGTCTGGATGTAATCGGCCCACACTTGTAGGAGGAGTAGCACGACAAACACACAAACACCGGTCTATGAATTATAATAAGGATTAGCTGAAGAAAGGGGGAAATGATTGTGAATTTAACGTTCCATATTTATTTACTTTGGACATTCTTCTTAAATGGGAACAGGAACAATGCAGGCATGATAGGCCGAATGGCCTCCTCATCCGCCAAAGTTCCCTGTATCTTTGTGTAACGTTGTCAATAATGGGAAGAAATGGGGAGGGGAGGACAGAGAGTGAGAGGTGGGGGTGCATGGAGTTGGAAGATGCGAAATTGAGATGTTGGGAAGGGGGGGGGGGAGATTGAGCACTTAGGGTTGGAGCAGTTGAGTACTTGAAGAAGAAAAGGGGAGGGATGACAGAGGGGGGTGGGGGAGGAGGACAGAGAGGGGCAGAGTTGGGATCGAGGGGTTGAGCTTTTGTGGGGTAGGGGAGGAGTTGAGGACATTGGGGTGGGAGGGGGTTTAAGGATTTGAAGAAAAGGGGAAGAGAGCACAGAGTTTGGGTGTGCTTGGAGGGGGGTCGCAGAGAGGAGACATATTTGAGAAGGGGGTTGAGGACTTGTGGTGTTTGTGTTGTGTGTGTGTTGTGTGTGTGTTGTGTGTGTGTGTGTGTGTGTGTGTGTGTGCGTGCGCACATGTGTGTGTGTGTGTGTGTAGAGGGGGGAGAGGGATTTGTGGACCCAAAGTCACAATTTACATGATGCAGAATTTCCATGGGTCTTTTGGGTCCTCTAGGTATTTTGGGTTCTCCAGGTATTTTGGATACCCTGGGTCTTTTGGTTCCTCTGGATGTTTTGGGTGTTCGGGGTCCTCAAAGTTACTTGCATTGTCTGGGTCATTTGGGTATTTTAGGTTTTCTCAGTCCTTGGGGTATTTTGTGTACTTTTGGGTGTTTTAGTTCCTCGGGGTCTTTTGGGTCCTCAGGATCTTTTGTGGCTTGTGGGTCTTTGGGATCTTTTCAGTGTTTTTGGTCTTCGGGATATTTTCAGTCTTTGGGGTATTTTGGGTCCTCTGTGGTCTTTTGTGTCTCAGAGGTTTTTGGGCTCTAAAGATCTTTTGGTCTTGAGGGTCTTTTGGGTCTTCGAGGTCTTTTTGGTCCTCGGGGTCTTTTGGGTCCTCGGGGTCTTTTGGGTCTTAAAGGGTCTTCTGGGTATTCGGGATATTTTAGGTATTTTGGGTCTTTTAGGTATTTTGGGTTTTTGGGGCATTTTCAGTCTTTTGAGTTTTCTGGGTCTTTCAGGGTCTTTTCGGTGTTTTCGGTCTTTGTGGTCTTTAATGGTATTCTGGATCTTCAGAGTCTTTTCAGTCTTTTTGGGTCCTCAGGGTCGTTTGGTTCCTCGGGGTCGTTTGGGTCCTCAGGGTCTTTTGGGACTTTGAGGTATTTTGGATCTTTGGGGTATTTTGAATCTTTCAGGGTCTTCTGGGTCTTTTGGGTATTTAAGGATCTTTGGGGTATTTTGGGTCATCCGGATCTATTGCGTCTTCGGGGTCTTTAAGGGTCTTCTGGGTCTTTGGGGTCTTCAGGGTCTTTTGGGTTTTCAGGGTCTTTTCAAAGTCTGTTTGGGTCCTCTGGGTCTTTTAGTTCTTGGAGTCCTCAGGGATGTCTGGGTCCTCGGGGTCATTTGGATCTTTTAGGTCCTTGGGGGGGGGGGGTCTTTTGGTGCCTTCTGGGTACTTCAGGTTAAGTATTTTAGGTTACAATTGTGGGTGACGTCAGGTTATCTGTCCAGTCAATGGGTGAAGAGCAGATATACACACATACATAATCGCATACACTTGCTCCATTTTATATCGATGAACTTGATGTATGCACGCAAAACATTTAGGTGTCTACATTCAGAATGACTTGAAGTGGATGGGCACGTGGAAAATATTGAAAAGTGTGCGAATAGCAAACCTTACATATGTTATCTTTTTTTGCACACAAAGTCGAGGCTCATGGATGAGCTAGAACAAAGAAGGGATCAGGACGTAATAGAACAAAATAACAGCAGAAAAAGTGGGGGCAGGGGGGAACACACCAGCAGCAGGGTTGAGGGACAAAATAGAGACACTTGGACAAATAGTCAGGAAGAATGAGAGGTAGGGCAAGACATGTGGGGTGGACAATATTGCTGTAGAAGCAAACTATCAGGAAAGCAAAACTGGAAACTTTGAAAAAGGTGGGCTTGGAGAGGTTTAACGGGGGTAAAAAATATCATGGTTTTGGATGGGGGATGATCTGAAATGGTGGTGAACAGCTGTCGTGAAGACCTGGAGGGAAGAATTAGGTCTGAGAATGTGGAAGTTGGTTCCACAGGTGGGAAAAAAGAATAATGAATGAGTGGAGGTGAGCAATGATTCTGGATTTTGTGAGTTTCACCAGAAGGGGGTTGCTGGTGGACCATGTGTGCCCTGCAGAAACCTTGAAGGTGGGGATTAGAACAGAGAGTGCAAAGCATTGAAAGAGCAGAGGGTGCAATACCAGAAAGGAGGCGGGAGAATATAAGGAAACCAACTGACCTGTCTGCAATGTGAGAGTGATCAGCCCATAGACTCAGCTTCATCGCAGGACAGTCCAATGATCTTGAAGGCCTTGGTTTTCATGGCATCAAGCAGAGCAATATGTGACTAATGTGAGGCAGGAGCACCAGCCAAGAAGGGAGAGCAGCATTCCAAGCTGAGGATGAAGGCCTTGTATGTGGATAGGAGTTCAGGTGTGCCAAGGAAGGAATTTGCATGATGGAGGATGCCCAGTCGGTGACTGGCTATTGAAGCTAACTTAGAAGTGTGGTTAGTCCAAGAAAGATCATGGCTGATAGTGTGATCCAGGAGTTTGAGTATTTTATCTCACTATATTTAAGCTTCTATAATGCCTATTCCTTTGACACATCTTTGTATTATTAAGGAAAATTGTTTGTTTCATTATTAATATTCTGTAACGCATAGTATTTTTATTGTCATGTTTTTTATTACCTCTGCCACCGAAGGTGATGGAGGTTATGTTTTCACCCCTTCCTGTCTGTTTATTACTTGGCAATTTTTTTCCTTTTTTTGACAAGTATGTTGATCGCCTCCGTTTGTTTGTTTGTGTGTTTGTTTGTCTGTCCGTTCGCCTCAAACCCAAACCGCTCAACCGATCGCTCTGAAATTTTCAAAGATTAATGTCACTGACCCTGCAACGGACACGCATTGAAGTTTCGTAAAATTCGGTCGACGGAAAAGGTCTACAGAGGCCAAAAGGCCAATTTGAGCCAAATTTTCTAAAATCCTCAAATTTCATCTGATTGACTTGAAATTTCAACAGGATTTGCATATCAGGTCAATGAAGTCAAACACCTATTACGTTTGAGGTTACATTAGGTGAAAAGGTCAACATAGGCCATATGGTCAACCCAAAACAAGCCAAATTTATAGATTGTTTCTAAAATTGTCAATTTTCATCCGATTTACTTGAAATTTGAAGATCATTTGCATAATCAGGTCACCAAATTCAACCACTGACTAATTTTTGCGATAAACATAGACCAAAAGGTCAACATAGGCCAAATTTCTAAAATCCTCAATTTTAATCCAATTAACTTGAAATTTAAAGAACATTTGCATATCAGGTCACTGAATTCAACCACCGACTAATTTTGAGGTAAACATAGGCCAAAAGGTTGACATCGGCCAGTTTGGGCCAAATTTCCTAAAATCCTCAATTTTCATCCAATTGACATGAAATTTGAAATACATTTTCATGTCCGGTCACTGAATTCAAACACCTATTAATTTTGAGGTAAACTTATGCCAAAAGGTTAATTTGGGCCAAATTTTCTAAATCCTCAATTTTCATCCGATTGAGTTGAAATTTGAAAATAATTTACATATCAGGTCACTGAATTCAACCACCTATTATTTTTGCGGTTGTCATAGGCGAAAATGTAAACATAGACCAAAAGGTCAACATAGGCCAATTTTCTAAAATCCTCCATTTTCATCCAATTAAGTTTAAGTCAAGTTGAAATTTGAAGAGTATTTGCATATATATATATATATATATCAGGTCACTGAATTCAACCACCTATTAATTTTGAGGTAAGCATAGGCCAAAAGGTCAAAATAGGCCAAAAGGCCAATTTGGGGGAATTTTTATAAAATCCTCAATTTTCATCCGATTGACTAGAAATTTGAAGAGCATTTTTAGGTCAGGTCACTGAATTCAACTACCATTTAATTTTAAGGTCAAATGGTCAACAGGCAAAATTTCTAAAATTGATAGATATTGAGACAAGCCGTAGGCGGACATGGGTAGTCGCCTACCCAATAGAACCTGACGTGATGGGCCCGTTCGATGGGGAATGACCTGAGGATTAAGCACAAAAAAATTCATGATTCTAGCTTCAAGGGTTAATGCTGCAGATTGTTTTTTCGTTAAAATACCCCACATTTAGAGGTTTTTCGGCCGTTGCTAGGCAACGGAGGGGTCCATAGCAACGGTTCTTTCTCACACATAACTAGGACATCCATGAACCTACCATACCAGTTTCATGTATATCTGACTCATAGTCTCTGAGATATAACGAACTTCGTTTTTTATTGTTTTCGACCAGGGTTCATTCAAAGTCTATCTTTTCCGACAGTTTTCATAGGATCCGGCTGAAATTTTTGACAATATGGCTGAATGTACTGCCCACAGTCGCTCGTTGCCCGATTTTTGATTTTCGAAAAAATAATTTTTTTATGATTTTTCAAAAATTTCAAAGTCCGTTCTAGGCCAACGGTGGTCTCCATAGCAACGGTTCTCATTTGCACACAACTAGGTCATGGTATGAACCTACCCACCAAGTTTCATCGGAATCGCCATTGTATTAACGGAGCACTGGACCGAACAGACAGACATACAGACAGACATACAGACAAACATATCGACGGAAAAAGTGATAAATAGGTAGATCAAAAAAAAAATTTTTTTTTTTTCGACTTTATCGACTACCCAAAAAACTAAATATATCACTATATCTCAAAAAGTTGTGGACGAATGAGGACAAAACAAGGTAGATGAGTTGAATAGGAGACAAGAACAAGCGGATTGGGTTTTGGTTAGGATCCAGCTCATCAGTGGGATACAAAACGTAAACTGCTCCACCTGGCAGAGGTGTGTGCTCTATCGAGTGCCATTCTACTTTCTGCTGTTTTGCCAAGTTGTTACTCTATGAGTGATTTTTCATTTTTTGTTTGTCTGTTTATTTGTTTTTGTGCAGGATATCTCAAAAAGTTGTTGATGGATCTGAATGAAATTTTGTGGACAGGTTGGTGTGTGTGACAAGGACGAACTGATTAGATTTTGGTGAACATCCGGATCCGACGACTGGAATTTTTAAAGTGATTCTTCACCATTGAGAGATAGGGCCAAAAATTATGTATAGCACGATATCTAAAAAAGTTGTGACAGATTCAGACGAAGCTTGGTGAACATGTTGAGTATGTGACAAGGAAGAATTGCTTCAATTTTGGTGAAGATCAGAATCCGGATCCGGATCTGATAATTTTTCAAGTGATTCTTCACCATTGAGTGATAGGGCTAAACAAATATATAGCATGATATCTCAAAAAGTTGTGGACGGATTTGGAGAAAACTTGGTGGACTATTGGGTTTGTGACAAGGAAGAATTGATTCAATTTTGGTGAAGATCCGGATCCGAATCTGATAATTTTTAAAGTGATTCTTCACCATTGAGAGATAGGGCCAAAAACGATAGAAAGAATGATATTTCAAATATGTATTAGGCTCAATATGTTCTCGTAGATCAGGCATTACGTGGCAGTGGTATGCGCTCTCCCGAGTACCCTTCTAGTTTTTTTATGGTGTATTATGATTTTTTTTAATAATGAATCTTTTGGTTTTCTTTAATTATGTAATTCACATGAAATTCAGCATGCTGAGTGCTTTCCACCATCACCTCATTCGTTTCCCCATAACCACCTCTGCTTTATTTTATTCTTTTTGGCTATTCACTTTTCCCACCATCACCTTTTCCCTCTTTGCCATCTGTCCACATGTGCGAGCTCTCATATACAGTATGTGCACTCGCCTTTGATATGTCCAGCCTGGGTTTGAATCTCAGACCAGCTATGACCTGTCACCCTGTCTGTGTTGTGCAGGTAGGGCGAGGCATCAATGTGTCGTTCATTCGATAGATGTGAAGCCTGAGAAACCGTTTGCCTCGACTTACAAAGCCTTTCAACAATATGTTTGAAATTATTTAGTTTCATAGCTTTGTCGACATTAAGATCATTACCATCGCAGCGAAAACCCACTTTCATTCCTCCATGGAAGCTCTAGACAAACAAACTTTGAATGAGTGCACTCACTGACACACACACACGCCACGCAACACACACCACACACACACACACACACACACACACACACACACATTTTATTCAAATAAATAAAACATCCATTGTTATTAATTTAAATTTGAAATCAAACATTTGTGGTGCATTCTAATGCAAACAAAGGCATGTTCTTTTTCACCTCTGTGCTGCATTTCGCCCGATGGCTAGCTTCATGTTCTTAACCTCGGCCTCCTATTCCCCATCGAGCACCGCAGTTCCATCTCGCACTGCGGTACGTGCGCTCAGCACCGAGACATCCAGCCTTTGATCTATGGCTGTGTTGTTTGCCTTGTGTGCCCACTCCATTTCTCATCACACTTTGGATTTGCTTTATTGCTGAATATTTTGACCCAAATCCTATTCTTCACCGTGAACCATTTTATTGACCCAATCATTTCCAGCATCATTTTTGCTCTTACATTAACACATTTGTTTGCATTGTATAACATATTTGGACGTGGTCTGATGTGGAAAGAAAATTGCATAAAACATTATAATCTTTGATATATGTACTTATTTTAAACAATTATTGTTCTGCGATGATGTGGGGAAAATGATGTTTTATTTACGTCACTGCAAGCAACTATTCACAAGGAATCACAAGGAAATTCGATGCAGGTGGAGGTCAGTCAGCCCATCATGCCTGCACCACGTCAACACCGCACCAATTTATCAACACCAGATCAAAAGAAGAAAATGCAAAATATATTTAAAACATTTTTTTTAATTAAGTGTTTTTTGTGGGGTTTTTTTTTTGTAGTTTTTGTATTTTTTTTTTTTCATCTTCTCAAGGGAGTGGACATAGGCTTGGTAAAAAAACACAACATCAACCACACAACACCCTTGATACCCCAACAACAGCACTCCAAACACATGTACACAATCACCCATCAATGCTCAAACTACCTAAAAATCTTGCCCAACATCCCTATACCCCTCTATCTCCATAACTTCCAGGTACCTATCTAATTCCAATTTAAACTTATCTAATGTTTCTACTGACACTACCATTCCAGGGAGACCATTCGATGCATTAACGACTCTGATTAATAGACCCCTGCCTTACTACCGTCTTAACTCTCCTCTTCTTTTCTCTCAGGCTATGACTCCTGATCCTATCACTGTCTACTTTGATGAATAATTATTCTGCAATTGTTTTATCTATACCTTTCATTATCTTAAACATCTCAATCACATCTCCTCGTAACCACCTCCTTTCTCGCGTATAAAGCCCTGTCTCCTTCAGCTGCTCCTCATAGCTGAGTCTAGCTAGGCCCAGAATAAATCGAGTAGCCGTATGCTGAACCCTATCTATGGCATTTATTTCCTTCCTGAGTTGTGGTGACCAAAACTGCACACAATATTTTAGATGTGGCCCTCACT
>CM068962.1:35600350-35623962 GCA_035128595.1 Eptatretus atami | reverse complement strand
AAGAAGAGAGATTATATATATGTATGTATGTATATATATGGGTTGCCATATATATTTCTGGGTCTGCCATTGGCGTATTCGGTTCTTGCACAAGGACCGTCGGCTCGGAGTTATCGGGCGGCGATCTATATTCGGGCGATCGGTCGGGCCGACTCGACTTGCGGCTCCATCAGAAGCGGTCGGCTCGCGACGACCCCCGGCACCATAAACAATATATATATTGTAGAAATATATATATATATATATTTGTATATATATGTATAGTATATATATGTTATATATATATGTGTGTATATATACATATATAGTCATATATACTGTATATATAATATATATATATGTATATGTATATATATGATATTATGTATATGTAATAATATATGTATATATATAATATCATAGACTCCTATGAGAGAAGGACTGGAACCTCCCATGCTCGGGGTTTGTACTTGAGTCTGAGGATTAACTTGAGTCGGGGCTAAAATGACTTCTAGAAGTGGCTGATGA
Source organism: Eptatretus atami (assembly GCA_035128595.1). Lineage (NCBI taxonomy): Eukaryota > Metazoa > Chordata > Myxini > Myxiniformes > Myxinidae > Eptatretus > Eptatretus atami. The sequence continues at coordinate 35,623,455 of CM068962.1, read as the reverse complement.
CACGATCTCGGGATGCCATATAGGGGTTTTTTTTGAGGACGTCGAGTGTCATAGTGGTCATTTTCCAACACCACCTGAGGTCATCTTCAAGGTCAAAAGGTCATATTTCAAGGTCAAATTACTGAATTTTGGTATTTTTTTGCCCGTTTTTGTGTCTAACTCATAAACGGTGAGAGATGGCTGATTGTAATAAGATGCAAGTGTGTAGAGCTGTCAAACTTTGATATTTATTGTCATATATACGTATTACATAAACATTATATGCATGTCACAACACTATGCCGATTACAACTACGTCTATGTCTATCACTAGTTGGAGAGCTTTTCTTGCCTCCTGAGGCATCCCAAAGCTTTTTCTTTGTCACTTACATTTAGGACATGAGCTTTCAATAGAATGTTAGCTAAAGTAGTAATGCAGCATTACTACTAGCTAAAGGTGCATCTACAGAGGATAACAGCTCAGAAAAATGAAATCGGCAACGCATTTTAGTCTTGTCATACAAATTATAGGCATTATGTACAAAAAAGACGGTTACATAGTCGGCACACTCAATCCACCTCTATTCAAATTATCTAGAAACTTAGATGACACCTCGCTACCATCTTCATCATCAATGATCTCCTCCATATTAGTGCTATCGCCATATTTATGAACAAGGTGTCCGACCAAATAAACTACTTTATGCTTAAGGGCATCGTCAGACCCCAAGAGATCCTGAGTGTCTTGAGGAGTAATCTCGTCAATGAGTTCACTTCGCTCATCTGGATTTATGGAAGTTGTATAGTTCTTGTCGCAATCAATCACACGAGAACTAGATTCGGGCATAATGTCATGCTTAATGAGTGTTTACAAATTTACAATTTTAGCTTGCAGCCATAATGTCAACTACGTCAATGTAGAAGTTTCCACCGCTTCTTTGCCTGGCTTGGCCGAAAACTTTTCCAAGGCTTCATCTGCAAAATAGCAGGAAGAACGTAGTCAAAGTCTTTCTCTGCCAGAAGCAATTTGGCAGCATCCACATTTATTACGTGTGGACACAGTGAAGGCTTCAGCAGTTTGCTGAGTTAGCTTCAGCTTACGACCACCACCTCCTTGCCATGCGCAGGTAGATATAATTTGGCAGGCCTGCTCCAGCCTAGTGAAACTTGTACAGTCTGCTGTCCAAGGCTGTCTGGATTCGTCGCGCAGATGGATAGCTGAGAAACGGTCTTTCACGTTCATCATCTTGAACCACTCACTCATTATCTGGGTGAGGATGATTGTGCCTTCGCTGATGCCCAGTGAATCCTTGAAGGTCTTTAAAGCAGCGGCAGTCTTGTCATTGAACACTTGGCATACCAATGGTACGCTCTGGCGTTGAAGGGGCTTGGGGAAAACAGTGGTGTGCGTCGGCTTGGTTAAGCGAATAGGAGTAGCCCGGTCAATCTCATAAACCTTCTGAATGTCACTCCAGTAAGCTTTGTACTCATTACCATCTACGACAAATGAGAGTGTCTTGCCATCAACAGTAATCCAGTTGTTGCGAACATTTTTGAAGATGTGCACGTAGTCGTACACTAAGAACATAGATTGCTCTTGAATTGACAGCACTTGGCAACTTCCTGGTCCTCCAAGTTTTGAATAAACACTGCGGTTGGTATTGCAATTGTCACATATCAAAGAAATCACAGTACCGCCAGCATCAACTATAGCTGATGCAGCTTCGATAAGGAGTTCCTTCAGCTGATCGGCAGTTAGTTTTTTGCAGGGCAAAATGCGTAGAATATAGCGTGGACCACCGAAATGGCAGGCAACTTCAACAACCATAGCATGTGAAGCAATCATTTCATGTTCACCACCCGCTGCTGCATTTTGAGCATATCCTACAACATGCCCTCCAGAAAATCGCAATGTCTCGACCAGCTTTACCTCGTCAAACAATAAATTGACCAAACGCTGCTGTGGTTTAAGCTGGTCGAACAAGGTTTTGAGGTTGGAGTCCTGCTGACTACTAGCAAGCATCTGTTTTACCTTTTTTGTTGATGGTAGAATGATTAAGCCGGATCGACGAATCATTTTGTATGCACTGGGTGATATGTTGTGAAGCTGCATTGCGAAAATCATAGTATCAGTATCAAATCGGCGACGATCAAGAGGTTTGAACATAAGATGCAGCTGCGACAGAAGGAAGGTGAAATGAGGATGCTCGTGTGCCTCAGTCATCCAACAGAGCTGGCTTATTACAAGCTGAAGAATTTCCTTGCTTGTGCATTCATAGATGTTTACCTGGTCAGTTATGGATCTAATCTGGGTCCATTTTGAGAGCAGGCTGTTCTTCTGCAAAGGAAAAAATCGTTTGGGCACCTCAATGCCATCTTTCTCAACTCTATTCAAGAATAGAAATCCAAAAGGTGAGTGAACTTGTTGGAAATGAAAGAACTGCTTGACAGTTTGTCCAGTAGCATCAGTTCTTGATAGGTAAAGGTTTTCCTGGTCTTTTATGACGTTAAAGCCAGGAAAATAGGAGCTGATTTTAGCACAGAAGTGGTCGAAATCTTGGATATTGTCTGCAGCCTCATCAGCTGCCTGCATCTTCTTAGCTCTTGATTCTGACGTAGAAGATGATGTTGGGCATGGGGCTGAGGTCACCTGCTTCAAAGCTGATTTCGGTACTCCAGGAAATATTGATGGGGGTTCTTTGGGTCGTTTGCCACCCCTAACTGACACCCAATCACAATTGAAATGTGTCTCACAAATATATACTTCCTTTGAGCACCTCAAGCTTTCTTTCTCATTTGGCATTGCCAATATCCATCTCTCCCTCTCCTCAGGATCTTTTGGGAAGGATATGACCTTTACATAATGCGTCCCATCATAGTTTCCTCTACAACCAAAGCAGCTGCAACGACGTGGCATATTGTCACCAAAGCAGGAAACAACACAAAGATCCTGTGAGATCACCAGCTGGACAGTTTGTGAAAGAGAAACAAACAAAGCATACATTAGTTAACGATGATAGAAATCAGCAAGTAGGTGCAGTAGGTGCACAATGTCATGTTTTTGTCATAGACTTTACAAAAGTTTTCCTCTATGAGTTAGACACAAAACGGGCAAAAAATACCAAAATTCAGTAATTTGACCTTGAAATATGACCTTTTGACCTTGAAGATGACCTCAGGTGGTGTTGAAAATGACACTATTGAACTCGCCGTCCTCAAAAACCCCTATATGGATCCCGAGATCGTGTCTCTAGCCCTTCTGGAAGTCATTTTAGCCCGGACTCAAGTTAATCCTTCAGACTCAAGTTACAAACCCGAGATCGTGACGTTCCAGTCCTTCTCTATAGGAGTCTATGATATGTATACATATTTATATATATATATATATATATGTATATTTGGAGTATATATATATATATATGTATGTATGTATGTAACAATATCATTTGTCTCGAGTGCAGTTCCATCCCTAATTTTAGTTTTCAGTCTGTAAGAGCCTTTACGTCAAGCATGTAAAGGAATGCATCATTTGCTTGAAAAAACTTATTTAGACACATTTTTTTGTAATTCTTCATCCTGGCCGATGCATTATTGAGGCTCAAAACAAAGCAAAATTTTTAAACATTGATAAAATTCAAAACGAGAGACCCCACAAACACATCGCCAACATTATTCCTCTCAGGAAGCACTCGTCTCTCCAAATATCCATACGTACACCCACTCACATAACCACTGCACCAACGCAGACAACTTGCTGTGGTTCATGTACACCAGAGGCTTAACAGGCCTCTGGTGTACATGACATGGAGCAAAAAAGTGGCGGTGATTTAATTTTCAATCCCTGCCAAACGAACAGACAGAAATACACACTGGTGGAGAATATAGATGTATGCATATATATATATATATATATATATATATATATATATATATATATATATATATATATATATATATATGAAGATTGCTGTCTTTCACATCCGAGTCATTCTCTCGGCAGGGAATTCAGCTTGCGTTCTTCATTGCATCACTTTTGGGGGCGTCACTATGCTGAGCATGACTCCTGTGAAGAATTAAGCCATGGCACCATCCAAAAAGCGCCTCTCTTCCTTGACATAAACCATGGATAATTATTTTATTTTGAAATTTAGGATTCAAAGGATTCAAGATTTAGCAATTGAAAGCATGCTACTTGTAATACTTGATACTGTCCTTTCAAGCCATAGACATGTATTGTATTTATAATCACTTGAGAAACAGGTGACCTTGTCCATGGTATCAAGTTAGGGGCCGTACACAAAATACATGATGCTTTGGGGGGTGGAGTATTTCCTAGAGCATCACAGAGTGTCACAGGGCAGGGGGTGTCAGAGGCACAGTCACATGACAGCATTTTCATCTTCATGAGCGCAGCCATCTTGGATTTCCCTTCACCGTGACAGGACATGTAAATTTAGAAAAAACTTGCTTTTGGTTAAATCCATCCAAAATTGGCAGAGGTGTTGTTTAAATCGTTAATTCCAAACTATGAGAGGACATTTCCTAAAAAGGAGAAAGCATGATCAATATCAACTGAAAGTTTGTAAAACTTAAAGGGAGCTGAAGAGCAACACTGTCTCGTTGATTGAGCTGTCGGATGCCACCGATAAATGAATAAAAACATGCAAAATTGAAATTGATCGAAATTTTTAAATGGTGACATCTCTTTCATTCACAGACGTGTATTTATTTTGGGTTGGGGTCAGGCAAAGCATCACCAAGCGTCACAGGATGGAGGGTGCCAGAAAACTGCCAAAAAAGTCACATATTTTGCATACAGCCCTTTTGGACCTGAATAACTATCACCTGAAACTCTCAATGAAATTGCAGAGCAAATCATAAGTAAAATCTGTCTGGAAGTAAAAGTAATCTAAAAACAAAGACACTTACAATAGCAATCGAGATACACTGTGTCCTGATTGGCGATTTAATTATAAATTTAAATAATTACCAAAATCTAACCAGATTATGTGCAAGAGTATGAACACAAATAACATTTCAAAAAGCAAGCACTCATTTATCCTATTGTGACATTGTTGTAAACAAAGTCCACCTAATTATACTTTCTGTTTACTTCTCGACATGTTTTTCTCATCTTTTTTTTCCATAGGCTGCAAGTATTTAATCACATTATTTGCTGCAATACTTACTCTGACTTTACAAATACATTATAAAACTACACACAACAATGTCAGAACATCTCTTTTTTTCAGTCAATGACGTGAGGTTTATACAATTGTACCTGTCTGGCACATTATAAAGTTATCCAAGACTTGGCAATGACGTCATCGGGAAAGGCTTGCCTAAATCGGCATCGCATGTGTGTGTTCAAGGGCGGCATCAAATTTTATTTGACTTTGTGTCTTAAATATATCTGAGCCTTGATCTTATTGAATTCCCTTAAGCTTTCCCTGCTCTGAGCAAAAATCAATTACAGTACATCAGCTTCGAAATTGCCATCGTGCTGTCTGAGCACACACTTCTCTGTGAGATAATATGATCATTACAGCTTTCATATGTGTTTTCTTTAGGGGTTTGAAGGATATTTGAAGTTATTGCTTATTATATAATTTTATACATCAAATGGTGCTCTTTGTAAAGTGAATCACCTTTCTTGTCTTCACCTGCTTATTACCTGATTTGCAATACACTTTTGTTCATTTTTGTCCAATCCTGTGTTTCAATAAAATATTTCACCCAAAATCTGCCCTTGGAACGTTATCATCACTAGTGACACAAACAGAGCAGGTTTAGGTTAAAAATAATAATGTTCAATGTGAAAACGTCTCTGGGTTGTTGTCTTTTAAATATATTGTTGACGTACACGACCGTTCTGAAGTTTTAGAACACCCCAATTTTTCCTCCAGTTTTACTGAAATTTAAGCAGTTTAATGTTTCAATTTACTCTGAAATTAAAGCAAAGAACAAATAAACAATTGCAGATAAAAAAGAAATCATGGAATCGTTTTGTTGAACAAAATTTAATCTAAATTTTGACTTAACAAAGTCGCCACCTTTTGCAGATACAACAGCCGAACATACTTGTGGCATTCTTTCTACAATGGAAATCAAATATTGTTCGGAAAGTTCTTCCAACACTGTTGCAGAAGTTCCCACAAATGTGTTGCACTTGTAGGTTGCTTTGCTTTCACCCTTTTGTCCAGTTCATCCCAAATTAGCTCGATGGGGTTAAGTCTGGAGACTGTGCTGGCCATTCCATGATTTGAAGCCTCCGTCTTGTTCTTTTCTCTAAGGTAGTTCTGACATAGCCTGGAGGTATGTTTTGGGTCGTTATCTTGCTGTAGGATGAACCTCTGACCAACTAGCCATAGACCAGAGGGTATTGCATGGCGCTGCAAAATGCTGTGGTAGCCCTTTTGGTTCAGGGTGCCAGTCACTCTGTTCAAGTCGCCTACTCTCGATCCAGCAAAAGAGCCCCAGATCATCACGCTTACTCCTCCATGTTTTGACAGTTTGGTGTCACACACTGAGGAACCATCCTTTCACCTACTCGGCGGCTACAAAAACCCTGCGTGATGAACCGAAGATTTAAAATTTGATTCATCGGTCCATAAGACCTTCTTCTAGTTTTCAGTAGTCCACTGGTGGTACTTCACGGCCCAGGCAAGCCTCTTTTTCTTATTTTGCCATCTTAGCAATGGCTTTCTTACTGCCACTCGACCTGTCAAACCTGCAGCTCGAAGTCTTCTCTTCACATTTGAAACTGAGACTTCCTTACTTCGACCAGTGTTAAGCTGTGCTTGAAGCTGCTGTCCTGTGAGCCGCCAATCACGCAAGCTGTTGACTCTCATAAACTTGTCTTCTGATTGTGTTGTGGCTTTGGGTCTGCCAGACCTCTTCCTGTCAGAGTTTCCAAGTGCCTTTTATTGGTGTAGGAAACTGTACTCCCTGACACCTTGGCTTCCTTTGCAATTTCTCCAAAGGACAGACCTCCACTTTAAGGTTATAATGGTCTGTCTGTCTTCCTTTGTTAATTGTCTTTTTCTCGCCATTATGACAGCAATATACTACTTCCTGTCATGCAATATTGTTCAAATAATGCTTCAGAGGTGTAGCAACACAGTCTGCTCCAACACTGCTTTTATACAGACAGAGGGTTTGTAACTAATCAACAAAAGTTAGGACACCTGTAGGAATTGTTTGCATCAACTTTCAAGGCTTAATTTATTTCCATTGCTGCAGAACAGCTGCAGTTGCTAACCCATTACTTGTTCCTTGAAAGGGCCTTTTTTTAACAACTGACATTTACATATATTTTCAGTTTTTGTAACCTAAACTTTTGTTTTAACCTCTGGCAGTTTACCCCTTGCTTTGTACCATTTCAGGTTATTCACTGGACTTGAACTGCTTACATTTCAGTAAAAACTGGAAAATGGGGTGTTCTAAAACCTTTGACGGTAGTGTATTACACTGATGGTGTGCTTCAGTAAAAATTCATTTTAGCATCAGAATATTTTGGCAGACATTTCAATGCATGAGCCTACTCCCTTGCTTGAGTGCATCAATAGGTAGGAAGTCCAAAAGGGACGTTATTGCTAACCGACTTTCTGATTTACAACGTAGTATTTACTGATGGACATTAAAGACTCCACCACAACTTTTGAAAAGAGTACATCATTGTGAGCTGGTACCATAGCCAAATTCAGAATACCTACCTTAGACTTTGGGGAAATTGCATCAGCAGTATAGCTCCCAGAAATGAAATATACCAACAGTGTATGCTGGATATGAATGGAATAACACCCACACTTTGTAAGTAATGCCACTCACCTCTGAGCTGGCTAGCTTCGATTTGAATCTATACTCAGTTATATAGCTGTCACTATGGTGTTTTTTGACATGCAAAATGAGGCATCAATGGGTGTGCCATTAATCAGAAGGATGTTAGGCAATGGACCTGTCTGCTAGCATACGTTGTAGTGGACATGAAGGCCCCACAGCACCTTTTGCAATGAATAGGAGATGTCTCAAATTCTTTACACGTCTGTTCATGTGTGTTAGGGTACAATGTGAGGTTAATACTTGGATGCCTATAAATTGATGCAGAATTTTGTTTATAGTATTGTTTATTTATACATGACTGTGTAATGTTTGCTCAGGTGAGATGGTTGTTGTAAAAGGAGATTTTGGGAAAAGGGAAACAAGTTATATGAAGTTTAAGTTATTCTTTGACCCGTGTTAGAGAGATTGCCAGGGTTCAAGAGATTTCTGGTTCTTTTTGCATACAGAATTGCCTGTTAAGTATGAGGTTTATAGAGGGAGGGAATTTCCAGATGGTTCTCTCTCTGAGGATATATAAATGGAAAAGCAGAGTGAGAATTTTGGGAGAAAGAAGGTAAGCAAGTCCCATGTTGATTTCTGTGCTGTACTGCAGCGGGTTTTGTGTTTTTGCTTTGAAATAAACCCAAGTTTGGAGTATACTTGCCTTCCAGTTTGGATCAATTGAGAAAAGAACCTTGGGGTTTTGTGATAGGTGCTCCATCGATTGCACCCTGAACAAATTCCACATTCTTGCCCAAATCAGCTCCAATCGAAAGTTCGGCCACGCCAGGTGGTTCGTGAAAGACTTGGACCAGAAATATATTCCCAAACTGCCTCCACAAGGAGGTAGGAATAATTGAGGTGGTTTAAAATTAATTGGAAGAGACTTTGTCAGTAATGCAAGATTTTAGAGCTGATTGTAAAATCTGACAAACTAATCCCCTCCTTTACATCTCATTTGGAAAAGCTATGGAAAGAGGTCAACCATTAAGGCATCACACCTAAAAACACAATGAGAGCCACTGTCATGATCAACGGTATGTTGCTGAGTTGATGTCAAGCGACTTACAGCCCTTCCGTGGCAAAATAAATCGTGGAACATTCTGCACTAAAGACTTCTGTTCTGTTGAACAATTTTCGGTAATTGCTGCTTATTATGTGGACATTTAAAAATTTCTTCTTCTGAGAACTTGTTTCCGAGTAGGATGAGCAGTGCACATGGTTTTTTTGCACTGCATTGCATGCCTACCTAATAGAGATATTGCAATTCAGTAAAGCCTTTTCTTTTTCCATTCACTTAATGGGACTTGAGGCAGAATGGCATTTTTCACACAAAACATTTTGGTGCCCATTCTAAGTTGCCCTGAGGGCACAAAAGTCAACCATAGTGCGTGGCCTTGCATCACATGTTTATCACACCAGCAGGTAGATTACTCCCTTCCTGGTAGTTATTAATAAACCAGGGGAGGTTTTATGATAAGACAATGTTGGTATCGTATGACAAGACAAGACAAGACAAAATTCCTGAGACTAGCCTGGTTTTCAGAAGTAAGAATCCAAATCCTTTGCACCTCTGTTCTGTTCTTTGTGTAGGGCACTTTGGCTGCCAGCTAGCTATCATTTCTTGGAGCACAGCTGTGCTGCTGATGCTGTGCCCTCTACCAGTAAACTGGTATTCATTTCACCAACCTCAGAAGGATGTAGGCTGAGTTGACCCACCTGATGTTAATTCAGCAGTCAATGGGGCTCAAACTCAGGGTGCTGGGATCCCAAGCCAGCCACCCTAACCACTAAGGCCTAAGTCACATTTGCTCTACGGCGAGGATACGGCGGCCGTACGCCCTCTGAATTGACAGAAACGTGCGGCAGCCGCAGAGCTTCTGCGGTGGCCTCAGGGTGGCCCTACGCCATATGGCTATCTTTACAGGCCGTAGGGGTCGCCGTGGAATTATAACGCGGAGTTATAACTTTTTTCATTTCTACGTTCGCCGTAGCAATTCGACAAGCCGAAAAAAAAAAAATGAACCCACTCGTTACCGTCCGTCTGGCCACACGTTTGCCTTAGGTCCCCCTGTGGTCGCCTTGTGGGCACCTTGAGGCTACCTTGCGTCTGCCTTGAAAATTCTATGGCGCCGCAGGGCCCCCTTAAGGTCACCGTGCGACATCAAATCAAAGACCGTACGGCAACCCCACGTTTTCGGTCTCCACAATTTCTAAATACGCCGTGCGGCTCCCCCAAAAATAAAAAACATATGTGACTGCTACATTGTGTTGACCGTGGAAATACTGCGGCCGCCGAATAATTGCTAGTAGCCGTAGATTTTGGAGACCCCACGGCCGCCGTGGCAAATGTGACTTAGGCTTAAGCCAACACCAGGCTTTATCCTTTACATTGATACCTTCCATGTCAGTGTGTCAGTATAGTCCACCATACACAACCCAGGTAGCCTATGGTGCTGGGCTGACTCTGGCGAGATACCTTACGTGCTGAACAGACATTTAGCCAGATTCAATGTGGGGTCATTAGCCACCTGGGAAGCCAAGGGTAGCCAACAAATGGCACTTTACTTCCACAGATGAATAAAACCACAGTTGGAAATCACTCACGATGTCATCTTATGCCGTTGTCATAGCATGCCTGTATAACTTTCAAGGTTTGGAATAATCATTAAAGTTTCAGAATACAAAACATAGAAACAATATACAGGGCCCATATGATGTAAAACCTTAAAAACCGTCATTTTCAAAACCTACTCTTTTCAAAACCAATTTTTTAAAATAACATCAGGGTTCCTCAAAAAGCAAGGTGACTGACAGAGGGTATAATCTACTACTACTACTCAGCAGATGCATCCGAGAGAGAGAGAGAGAGTTCACAATGACGCGCCATGAGTCTTTGTCCATCATCAGTTTCTGCATGTCCGCTATGTCATGCTGGATATCCCTTGCTACGCAGTCGATGTAGTTCAAAACTAACAGTGGGTAGTGGAGCAACTGTTGGACACAAGGAAGGGAATTATTGAACAGGAAGGGAATAGAGAGAGGGAAACTGCAACTGCAAGTGAGAGGGTTGGGTTGGAAGGCTTACTGGGGGTAATAAAATATTGCAAGTAAGGATGGGGATGACATGAGATGGCTGTGCACCACCTACATGAATCCCTGGAGGGAAGAGTGAGACAGAACAGTCTCGGAAGTGGTTCCACATCTGGGGAGAGCAAGGAACGGAAGAGTCGAGCTAGATTTTGGAAGTTTAACTACAAGGAGGTTACTGTACAAATCGTGCATCCTGAAGTTGCTGGGGAGGGTCAGAGGGCTGATAGAGTAGTGGGAGCAAGAGAGTGGTCACCCGAGGAGAAGTTGTCACAAACTGACTTGCTGCTATGGAATAGCAACAGACAACTTGAGAGCATTAAATACCACATAATTCAGGAGAGACAAGTAATGCTGGTGCCCTAGCCAATAGGGTAGAGCAGCACTCCATTATACTCTGGACAAGTTTTTGTAGGCTATATTTAGTTGTGAATAATGTAGGGTCCTCTGTCTGTGGCTGGCTTTGGAGGCCAGCCTTGGAAATGAGTGGCCCAGAAGAGGTCATGGCTGATGTTGAGGTCTCACAATTCAAGAGACTGATCCTGTTCCAGTGGCTAATCATGGAACAAGATAAGTAGGTTATTTTGACAATCCCTGTGGGATTGCCGGTAATTCAGACATCAAAATGATAGTCGTATTTTGTTGACAGCCATGAGAATCGACACTGGGCATTAAAGGAATAAGCATATGAACACATTTGCATAGTAAGCATTTTGAACTGCACATTGGCACCGAAAATGACATTGGAAACCGAAATATAAGCAAAATCAAGCCATGAAACTGCACGGCCTTTGTGAAAAGGTTCAGTGACAAATGTGGTTCTGAATGAGTTTTACCAATGAAAAATGCTTATCTTCGTCGAAGAAATTATTAGGTTCATGCAAGGTTCAACACAAATCAGAAACTTCTAGGTAGAGAATGTCCTCCTCATGTCCACCTTGACTGCGAGACACGTGCGTCGCAAATTTCTGCTTTCCTCCTCGGGGATGATTCTGATCGATGGACGCGTGTCTTTTCACATATAACGTCATCATTACCAATAAAAAGATCATTTAAAGTGAACACAAACCTTAATAAAATTCTGGTCTTTAATAAATAGCACTAATTTGGAACAGGATAAATAACATTAATATGAATGGATAATAACTTAATTATGAATGGATAAATAACATTATATTATGAATGGGATAAATAACAATAACTATGAACACTTGAACATTGAAATATGAATTTCTACATTTTTAAAACACTATTCAGCATTTGCACAAGATCCATTGTGTGTTTCGTAAAGCAGAAATTGGAGTGTCTAAACTGTAAATCAATTAAAGTTATTCTTTAACCAGAGAGTTCAGAGAACACCTTACCCCCTCACAGTCGTGAGAGACAAGGACCTGGCCGGGGTCTGTGAGCGGCAAATTTGATTGGTTGTGATGACGTAAAATGCTCTCAAGTACTGTTAAACGGAATTGGGTTTTGAAAGTGCCAAAAAGTTGATTTGTGATCTAGTGTTCAAGTATTAATTCAAATGAAATAAAATAAAGATTTTGAAGCTTGGAGAAAAAAGTTTTTTTTGGAAGTTTTTACGCCGTTGATGCGTCTTTTACACTGCCTTATTTAACATGTTACATGGGTTATTTGTGCCTGTTGTTTGTGTCCTTTATGATGTCGCTAAATACAGTAAGTTTCTTATTTGGAATGTTTTCAATTTCTGATCCCACACACAACTGTGACTGGTGTTTTTTTTAAGGCAAAGTGTTGTATCAATCAGTGCACCATCCTTGGGATGGATTTCTAAGCTGCGGATCCATATGCGAGCATTGACTGCTGCTGGTGAACGTTAAAGATCCCATTGTGTCTTTTACAAATAGAAGGTGATTCTTGCCAGTCATCTGACTGAGCAAACTACAAATTTCTGGAAATTGCTACCACTGGAAAAGCAATGGCAAACGACCCAGTGTATTTCCTTACAAAGAAATGGCTTTGGCAGCCCTGACTGTAAAATGCTATATCTGTATCATATCAAGAAAATTGCAATGTTAGTGGTTCTGTATTATCAGACTCAGAGGTGTTGCAGTTAGAATGTCTGCTCCAAGTCATGTAACCCAGTGCTACCTGCCACATGGTCGGGTTGTCGGCAACTAAACCTACATCCCTCACTGGCTTTGCTAGTGGGGAGGGTGACTGTGACACCTGCCAAGACTAAAAACAACACCTGACAGGGTGGATGAGCTCCCTTCAGGAGCCAAAGGCCATCCAGTACGGAGATGGTGTTTCCTAAAAAACACCCAATGGGGGTTAAAAAATAAATAAATCCACCTAGTCTGAATTACCCCTCCTGCACATTGGTCTTGTGAAGAGGTTTCCTTGTTTCAGGACGAGGTGAAGGTTTTGTCAGTTTTTCCTCTTCTTCTTTTTCTCTGAAGCCCTGCACATTTAGTGGCTCTCAACCTGTCTTGGGGTGAATTTCAATCTGTAACTAGAAGGGCACTCGGGAGAGCCATACCTCCGCCACGCATCTGATCCGAGACATATCGGCCCACATTAACTAGAAGGCACCAGTAGAGTACATACCTCCGCACGCAATGCTGATCAGAGAACATATCGGCCCAATACATTTTTGAAATATCATGCCAATATATGGTTTTGGCCCTATTTTACAATGGGGAAGAATCACTTTTGTAAATTAAATAATTCTCGTATCCAGATCCGAATTCAGATCTTCATCAAAATCGAATCAATTCGTCCTTGTCACAACCCCAATCTGTCCACCAACTTCCTTCCGGATCCGTCCACAACTTTTTGAGATATTGTGCTATATATTTGTTTAGCCCTATCTCTCAATGGGTAAGAATCACTTAAAAATTAGCAGATCTGGATTCGGATCTTCACCAAAATTGAAACAATTCTTCCTTGTCACACACCCACAACCCTGAATTCAAAATTGTGGTCATAGCCACAATTTTGATTCGGCCTGGAACATGATATTCTCTCACAGACTAATTAAAGTCTATTATTGAAATGTGATTTCGGATTTGAGGATCGGATCTCATGGGCTAAATAAATGTCAAAATCTGGAGTGAAATTTCAAAATTTAAAGTAAAAAAACCGACTCTTATAACTAAGTGTGTATCTTATAAGCTTCAAACAAGGCTGTGCACCCTTCTTCTCCATATTTACACAGGAGAATGTTTAAATTGCCAAAGCATTCAACTTAAATTTTTTGACTGTTCTGTTTTACTACTGTTTTCCCAAGTTTAACTTCATTGAGTGCAATGAAATAATAAGCAGGCAAAGACTCCCGCGACATGAGTAGTGGGCATGGTGACCGCGGCTTGGTTCTCCGTGGGGATTATCCCTGGAGTTAGGAAGGCAAAATAAATTAGAGGATTAGAATGAGTAAAGCAATGGACAAGTGAACGATGAGTTGAAGGGAGAATTGAAAAATGTTTTCAGTGGCTACAAAGCAGTGAATCTCCAGACCACAGCAGGAAGGTTGGAGGTACACACACTCGCTCGAAGCTGTCTCGCCTGGGTTTGAATTGTTTCACTCTTATTGTGCGATCTGCTTTCATTTAGGATGTTATTTAATTTCATGAGGAGCTTGGAACAATGTTATGTGGTGGCAGGGTTTTTAAACTTGAAACTTTATACAATTACTCTTTTTACCACGATACACCTTAAACGGTCACTTTTTTCACAATTCATAACTTTAAATACAAGAGCCACCACCTGTTGCAGGGAAGGGTGGGATTCTGGAGGCAGGGGAAAGGGGTGGGGGGGTGGTGGGAAGGAGTGGGGTAGGTAGGAAGAGGAGGAGGGGGAAGGGATTGGTGGGAGTAGAGGGAGGTCGGGAGCAGATGTGGAGCGGAGTGAGGGTGGGGCGGGAGGAAGCAGGGAAAGGGTTGGGAGGAGGCACCCTGCTTGTCGGGCAATGCTGGGTACCTCTACAAGTAATAAATATGATACGTCTGAGAGAGTGACCTTTTGAATTAGGAGCTGGACAAACAGCTCAAAGATTAGTATACTACCTCCTTCATCCTGGCTTCTTCTCCCCTATAAATGGAGAAGTGTGTGCGTGCATGCATGTCATACTTTTTGTCTGTTAATTATGTACGTCTTCATTAATTATGCATGCACTTCATATTGAAATGTACCTTTGACCCTTTAGACTGTTGAGATCCCTTCGACCTTTGAAGACCTTTAAGACACCGAGGACAAAAGTACCCGAGGACACAATAAACCCAGATAACCCACAGTCTGTTTGATCCATATTTTCCCCCATATTTGCATTTTTGTCCCTTCATATTTCCACAGGGCGCTCAAGGTCCGCAAGCAACCCCTTCTGGTAGAACTACCAAAATCAAGAATCACTGCTCACCTTCACTCTTTCATTCCTCTTTTTTTCCTGCCACTGGAACAAACTCCCACACCTCTTCAATCCCACTCTTCCCTTAAAGTCTTCAAAACAGCTGTTCACCACCATCTCTTATCTTCCCCCATCCAAAACCACGATCTTTTCTACCCCCATTAATTCACCCCAAACCACCTCCTTCAAATTCCTTGCTTTTCTTTCTAACTTTTCTTTTCTTTCAGTATGGATTGCACTTATTAAAGACAGATTGCACCTGGGTGGAGATGGTTTGCTCTGTTTGCTCTGTGCTCTGTTTGGGGATGGTTTGCTCTGTTTAGGGATGGTTTGCACTGTTTGGAGATGGTTCACACTGTTTGGAAATTGTTTGCTCTGTTTGGGGATGGTTTGCTCTGTATGTGATTGTCTGATCTGTTTGTGATTGTCGGCTCTGTTTGGGATGGTTTGCTCTCTTTGAGGAGTGTCTGTTTCGTGATGCTCTGCTCTGTTTGGAGATGGTTGCTCTGTTTGGAGATGGTTTGCTCTGTTTGGGATGGTTTGCTCTGTTCGGAATGCTTTGCACTGTTTGGAGATGATTCACACTGTTTGGAAATTGTTTGCTCTGTTTAGGGATTGTTTGCTCTGTTGGGATGATTTCCACTGTTTGGAGATTGGTTTGCCTGTTTGGAGATGGTTTGCCTTTGTGAGATGTTTGCTCTGTTTGGAGATGGTTTGCTCTATTTGGAGATTGTTTGCTCTGTTTGGGGATGGTTTGCTCTATTTGGAGATTGTTTGCACTGTTTGGAGAAGGTTTGCTCTGTTTGGAAATGGTTTGCTCTGTTTGGAGATGGTTTGCTCTATTTGGAGATTGTTTGCACTGTTTGGAGAAGGTTTGCTCTGTTTGGGATGGTTTGCTCTATTTGAGGAGTGTTTGCTCTGTTTGGAGATGGTTTACTCTGTTTGGAGTTTGTTTGCTCTGATTGGGATGGTTTGCTCTGTTTTGGGATGGTTGGTCTGTTTTTGAGGATGGTTTGCTCTGATTGGGGATGGTTTACTCTGTTGGAGATGGTTTGCTCTGTTTTTGGGATGGTTTGCTCTGATTGGGGATGCTTTGCTCTGTTTGGGATGTTTACTCTGTTTGGAGATAGTTTGCACTATTTGGAGATTGTTTGCTCTCTTTGGGGATGGTTTGCTCTGATTGGGGATGGTTTGCTCTGTTTGGATGGTTTGCTCTGTTTTGGGATGGTTTGCTCTGTTTGGGATGGTTGCTCTTGATTGGGGATGCTTTGCTCTGTTTGGGGATGGTTTACTCTGTTTGGAGATAGTTTGCACTATTTGGAGATTGTTTGCTCTCTTTGGGATGGTTTGCTCTGTTTAGGATGAATTGCACTGTTTAAGATGGTTTGCTCTGTTTGGGGATGGTTTACTCCATTTGTGATGATTTGCACTGTTTGGAGATGAATTGCTCAATGTGGGGATTGGTTGCTCTTTTTTGAATGGTTTGCTCTGTTTGGGGATGATTTGCTCTATTTGAGGAGTATTTGTCTGTTTGGGGATGGTTTGCTCTGTTTGGGGATGGATTGCTCTGTTTGGAGATTGTTTGCACTGTTTTGAGAGTGTTTGCATGTTTGGAATGGTTTGCACTGCTTGGAGATGGTTTGCTCTGTTTGGAGATAGTTTACTCTGTTTGGAGATGGTTTGCTCTGTTTGGGGATGGTTTGCTCGTTTGGGATGGATTGCTCTGTTTGGGGATGGTTTGCACTGCTGGAGATGGTTTGCACTTTTGGAGATGGTTTGCACTGTTTGGAGATGGTTCTCTGTTTGGGATGGTTTGCTCTGTTTGGAGATTGTTTGCTATGTTTGGGGATGGTTTGCTCTGTTTTGGGGATGGATTGCTCTGTTTGGGGATGGTTTGCACTGCTTGTGAGATGGTTTGCACGTGGAGATGTTTGCACTGTTTGGAGATGTTCTCTGTTTGGATGGATTGCTCTGTTTGGAGATTGTTTGCTCTGTTTGGGGATGGTTTACTCTGTTTGGGATGGTTTGCTCTGTTTGGGGATGGTTTGCTCTGTTGGAGATGGTTACTTGTTGGGGATGGTTTGCTCTGTTTGGAGATTGTTTGCTCTGTTTGGAGTTGTTTGCTCTGTTTGGAGATGGTTTGCTCTGTTTGGGGATGGTTTGCTCTGTTTGGAGATGGTTTACTCTGTTTTGGGGATGGTTTACTCTGTTTGGATGGTTTGCTCTGTTTGGGGATGGATTGCTCTGTTTGGGGATGGATTGCTCTGTTTGAGAGTGTTTGCTCTGTTTGGGATGTTTACTCTGTTTGGGGATGATTTGCTCTATTTGAGGAGTATTGTCTGTTTGGGATGGTTTGCTCTGTTTGGGGATGGATCTCTGTTTGGAGATTGTTGCCTGTTTTGAGAGTGTTTGCATGTTTGGAGATGATTTGCACTGCTTGGAGATGATTTGCTCTGTTTGGAGATGATTTGCACTGCTTGGAGATGATTTGCTCTATTTGGAGATGATTTGCACTGAATGGGGATGGTTTGCTCTGTTTGGGGTGGATTGCTCTGTTTTGGAATAGTTTGCCTGTTTGGAGATGGTTTGCTCTCTTTGGGGATGGTTTTGCCTGTTTGGGATGTTTACTCCATTTGTGATGATTTTGCACTGTTTTTTTCGGGATGATCTCATGTGGGGATTGGTTGTTTTTTTGGAATGGTTTGCTCTGTTTGGGATGATTTGCTCTATTTGAGGGTATTGTTGTTTGGGGATGGGTTTGCTTCTGTTTGGGGATGGATTGCTCTGTTTGGAGATTGTTTGCACTGTTTTGAGAGGTTGCATGTTTGGAGATGCGTTTGCTCTGTTGGGATGGTTTGCTCTGTTTGGGGATGATTGCTCTGTTGGGATGGTTGCACTTGCTTGGAGATGGTTTGCTTTGGAGATGGTTGCACTGTTTGGAGATGGTTTGCTCTGTTTGGGGATGGTTTGGCTCTGTTTTGGAGATTGTTTGCTCTGTTTGCGGGATGGTTTGCTCTGTTTGGGATGGATTGCTCTGTTGGGATGTTTGCACTGCTTGGAGATGGTTTGCCTGTTTGGAGATGGTTTGCACTTTTTGGGATGGTTTGCTCGTTTGGGATGGATTGCCTGTTTGGAGATGTTTGCTCTGTTTGGGGATGGTTTCTCGTGTTTGGGGATGGTTTGCTCTGTTGGGGATGGTTTGCTCTGTTTGGGATGGTTTCTCTGTTTGGGGATGGTTTGCTCTGTTTGGAGATTGTTCAGTTGTTTGCTCTGTTTGGAGATGTTTGCTCTGTTTGATGGTTGCTCTGTTTTGGAGATGGTTTACTCTGTTTGGGGATGTTTATTCTCTGTTTGGGGATGGTTTGCCTTGTTTTGGGGGATGGCATTGCTCTGTTTGGGATTGCATTGGATTTGGCTCTGTTTTGGAGATGTTGCTCTGTTTGGGATGGTTTTACTTCTGTTTGGGGATGATTTGCTCTATTTGAGGAGGTATTGTGCGTTTGCGGATGGTTTGCTCTGTTTGGGATGGTTCCTCTGTTTGGAGATTGTTTGCACTGTTTTGAGAGTGTTTGCATGTTTGGAGATTGATTTTGCACTGCTGGGATGATTTGCTCTTTGGAGATGATTTGCACTGCTTGGAGATGATTTTGCTCTATTTGGAGATGTTTGTCACTGAATGGGGATGTTGTTGCTCTGTTTGGGGATGGATTGCTCTGTTTGGAATAGTTTGCTCTGTTTGGAGATGGTTTGCTCTCTTTGGGGATGGTTGCTCTGTTTTGGAGATGATTTGCACTGCTTGGAGATGATTTGCACTGAAATGGGAGATGGTTTGCTCGTTTGGGGAATGGATTGCTCTGTTTGGGAATAGTTTCTCTGTTTGGAGATGGTTTTGCTCTGCTTGGGATGGTCTCCTGTTTGTTTGGGAGATGATTTGCACTGCTTTGGCAGATGATTTTGCTCTGTTTGGAGATGTTTGCACTGAATGCGGGATGGTTTGCTCTGTTTTGGGGATGGGATTGCTCTGTTTTGGGAATGTTTGCTCTGTTTGGTGAGATGGTTTTGCCTCTGTTGGAGATGGTTTGCTCCGTTTGGGATGATTTGCTCGATGTGGGGATTGGGTTGCTCTGTTGGAATAGTTTGCTCTGTTTGGAAAGGTTTGCCTGTTTGGAGATGGTTTGCCTGTTTGGAGATTAGGTTTGCTCTATTGAGGAGTGTTTGCTCTGTTTGGGGATGGTTTACTCTGCTTGGATGATTTGCACAGTTTGGAGATGATTTGCTCTGTTTGGGGATGATTTGCACTGTTTGGAGATGATTTACTCTGTTTGGAGATGATTTACTCTTTTGAGATGATTGACTCTGTTGGGATGATTGCTCTGTTGGAGATGATGCACTGTTTGAGTTGGTTTGCTCTGTTTGGAGATGGTTTGCTCTGTTTGGAGATGGTTTGCTCTGTTTGGAGATGATTTGCTCTGTTTGGAGATGGTTTTGCTCTATTGGGATGCTTGCTCTGTTGGGATTGTTTGCTCTGTGTTGGAGATGATTTATGCTCTGTTTTGAGATGATTTGTTCTGTTTTGGAGATGGTTTGCTCTGTTTGGGGATTGTTTGCTCTGTTTGGGGATGGTTTGCTCTGTTTCGGAATTGGTTTGCACTGTTGGAGATGGTTGCACTGTTTGGAGATGGTTTTGCTTCTGTTTGAAAATTGTTTGCTCTGTTTGGAGATTGTTTTGCTCTGCTTGGGATTGTTTGCTCTGTTTGGAGATGTTTGCTCTCTGTTTGGAGATGGTTTGCTCTGTTTGGAGATGATTTGCTCTGTTTGGAGATGGTTGCTCTATTTGGGGATTGCTTGCTCTGTTTGGATTGTTTGCTCTGTTTGGAGATGATTTGCTCTGTTTGGAGATGTTTGCCTCTATTTGGGAATTGCTTGCTCTCGTTTGGGATTGTTTGCCTGTTTTGAGATGATTTTGTTCTGTTTGGAGATTGGTTTTGCTCTGTTTGGGGATTGTTTGCTCTGTTTGGGGATTGGTTTGCTCTGTTTCGGAATGGTTTGCACTGTTTGGAGAGGGATGTTTGTTGCATGCACTGTTTGTGATTTGGAGATTTGGTTTTCTCTGTTTGGAGATATGTTTGCTCTGTTTGGAGATGGTTTGCTCTGCTTGGGTATGGTTTGCTCTGTTTTGAGATTGTTTTCTCTCTGTTTGGAGATTGATTGCTCTGCTTTGGAGATGGTTTGCTCTGTTTGGAGATGGTTTTGCTCTGTTTTGAGATTGTTTTCTCTGTGGAGATTGTTTGCTCTGTTTGGAGATTGTTTGCTCTGCTTGGATGGTTTGCTCTGTTTGGAGATTGTTTGGCTCTGTTTGGAGATGTTTCTCTGTTTTGGAGATTGTTTGCGTCTGTTGGCAGATTGTTGCTCTGCTTGGGATGGTTTGCTCTGTTGGAGATGGTTTGCTCTGTTTGGAGATGGTTTGCACTGTTGCAGATGGTTTGCACTGCTTGGAGATTTTGTTTGCTCGTTTGGGGATGGTTTGCTCTGTTTGCGAGATCGTTGCTCTGTTTGGAGATGTGTTTGCCTCTGTTAGAGATTGTTTTCTCTGTTTGGAGATGGTTTGCTCTGTTTGGAGTTGGTTTGCTCTGTTTTGAGATTGTTTTCTCTGTTTGGAGATTGTTTGCTCTGTTTGGAGATTGATTGCTCTGTTTGGAGATGGTTTGCTCTGTTTGGAGATGGTTTGCAGATGGTTTGCTCTGTTTGGAGATGGTTTGCACTGTTTGGAGATGGTTTGCTCTGTTTGCGAGATTGTTTGCTCGGTTTGGAGATGGTTTGCTCTGCTTGGGTATGGTTTGCTCTGTTTTGAGATTGTTTTCTCTGTTTGGAGATTGTTTGCTCTGTGTGGAGATGGTTTGCTCTGTTTGGAGATGGTTTGCTTCTGGTTGGAGATGGTTTGCTCTGTTTTGAGATTGTTGTTCTCTGTTTGGAGATTGTTTTGCTCTGTTTGGAGATTGTTTGCTCTGCTTGGGGATGGTTTGCTCTGTTTGGAGATTGTTTGCTCTGTTTGGAGATGGTTTGCTCTGTTTGGAGATGGTTTGCTCTGTTTTGAGATTGTTTTCTCTGTTTTTGGAGATTGTTTGCTCTGTTGAGATTGTTTGCTCTGCTTGGGGCATGGTTTGTTTCTGTTTGGAGATGGTTTGCTCTGTTTGGAGATGGTTTGCTCTGTTTGCGAGATGGTTTGCACTGTTTGGAGATGGTTTGCACTGTTTCAGATTGTTTGCTCTGTTTGGGATGGTTTGCTCTGTTTGGAGATGGTTTGCTCTGTTGAAGATGGTTTGCTCTGTTTTGAGATTGTTTCTCTGTTTGGAGATTGTTTGCTCTGTTTGGAGATTGTTTGCTCTGTTTGGAGATGGTTTGCTCTGTTGGAGATGGTTTGCTCTGGTTTGGAGATGGTTTGCTCTGTTTGGAGATGGTTTGCACTGTTTGGAGATGGTTTGCTCGTTTGGAGATTGTATGCTCTGTTTGGAGATGGTTTGCTCTGCTTGGGTATGGTTTGCTCTGTTGAGATTGTTTCTCTGTTGGAGATTGTTTGCTCTGTGCTGGAATGGTTTTCTCTGTTTGAGATGGTTTGTTCTTGTTGGAGATGTTGCTCTGTTTGAGATGTTTTCTCTGTTTGGAGATTGTTTGCTCTGTTTGGAGATTGTTTGCTCTGTTTGGAGATGGTTTGCTCTGTTTGGAGATGGTTTGCTCGTTTGGAGATGGTTTTGCTCTTTTGGAGATGGTGCACTGGTTGAGATGGTTTGCTCTGTTTGGAGATTGTTTGCTCTGTTTGGAGAGATGGTTGCTCTGCTTGGGTATGGTTTGCCTCTGTTTGAGATTATTTTCTCTGTTTGGAGATTGGTTTGCCTCTGTGTGGAGATGGTTTGCTCTGTTTGGAGATGGTTTGCTCTGTTTGGAGATGGTTTGCTCTGCTGTTTGAGATGATTTCTGTTTGGAGATTGGTTTGCTCTGTTTGGAGATTGTTTGCTCTGCTTTCGGGATGGTTTGCTCTGTTTGAAGATTGTTTTGCTCTTGTTTGGAGATGGTTTGCTCTGTTTGGAGATGGTTTGCTCTGTTTTGAGATTGTTTTTCTCTGTTTGGAGATGGTTTGCTCTGTTTGGAGATGGTTTGCTCTGTTTGGAGATGTTTGCACTGTTGGAGATGGTTTGCACTGTTTGCGAGATTGTTTGTGCTCTGTTTTTGGGAGGTTTGCTCTGTTTGAGATGGTTTGCGCTGTGTTGAAGATGGTTTGCTCTGTTTTGAGATTGTTTTCTCTGTTTGGAGATTTGTTTGCTCTGTTTGGAGATTGTTTGCTCTGCTTGGGATGCGATTTTGCTCTGTTTGAGATGGTTTGCTCTGTTTGGAGATTGGTTTGCAGAGTTTGCACTGTTTGGAGAATGGTTTGCTCTGTTTGGAGATTTGTTTTGCTCTGTTTGGGAGATGGTTTGCTCTGCTTGGGTATGGTTGCTCTGTTTTGGATTGTTTTCTCTGTTTGGAGATTGTTTGCTCTTGTGCTGTGATGGTTTGCTCTGGTTGGAGAGCTGTTTGCTCTGTTTAGAGATGGTTTGCTCTGTTTTGAGATTGTTTTCTCTGTTTGGAGATTGTTTGCTCTGTTTGGAGATTGTTTGCTCTGTTTGGAGATGGTTTGCTCTGTTTGGAGATGGTTTGCTCTGTTTGGAGATGGTTTGCCTGTTGGAGATGGTTTGCACTAGTTTGAGATAGGTTTGCTCTGTTTGAGATGTTTTGCTCTGTTTGGAGATGGTTTTCCTCTGCTTGGGATGGTTTTGCTCTGTTTTGGATTTGTTCTCTGTTTGGAGATCTCTCT
>CM068962.1:35585796-35599527 GCA_035128595.1 Eptatretus atami | reverse complement strand
CAGTCAAAGGTTTTAGAAACACCCCATTTTTCCAGTTTTTACTGAAATGTAAGCAGTTCAAGTCCAGTGAATAACCTGAAATGGTACAAAGCAAGGGGTAAACTGCCAGAGGTTAAAACAAAAGTTTAGGTTACAAAAACTGAAAATATATGTAAATGTCAGTTGTTAAAAAAAGGCCCTTTCAAGGAACAAGTAATGGGTTAGCAACTGCAGCTGTTCTGCAGCAATGGAAATAAATTAAGCCTTGAAAGTTGATGCAAACAATTCCTACAGGTGTCCTAACTTTTGTTGATTAGTTACAAACCCTCTGTCTGTATAAAAGCAGTGTTGGAGCAGACTGTGTTGCTACACCTCTGAAGCATTATTTGAACAATATTGCATGACAGGAAGTAGTATATTGCTGTCATAATGGCGAGAAAAAGACAATTAACAAAGGAAGACAGACAGACCATTATAACCTTAAAGTGGAGGTCTGTCCTTTGGAGAAATTGCAAAGGAAGCCAAGGTGTCAGGGAGTACAGTTTCCTACACCAATAAAAGGCACTTGGAAACTCTGACAGGAAGAGGTCTGGCAGACCCAAAGCCACAACACAATCAGAAGACAAGTTTATGAGAGTCAACAGCTTGCGTGATTGGCGGCTCACAGGACAGCAGCTTCAAGCACAGCTTAACACTGGTCGAAGTAAGGAAGTCTCAGTTTCAAATGTGAAGAGAAGACTTCGAGCTGCAGGTTTGACAGGTCGAGTGGCAGTAAGAAAGCCATTGCTAAGATGGCAAAATAAGAAAAAGAGGCTTGCCTGGGCCGTGAAGTACCACCAGTGGACTACTGAAACTAGAAGAAGGTCTTATGGACCGATGAATCAAATTTTAAATCTTCGGTTCATCACGCAGGGTTTTTGTAGCCGCCGAGTAGGTGAAAGGATGGTTCCTCAGTGTGTGACACCAAACTGTCAAAACATGGAGGAGTAAGCGTGATGATCTGGGGCTCTTTTGCTGGATCGAGAGTAGGCGACTTGAACAGAGTGACTGGCACCCTGAACCAAAAGGGCTACCACAGCATTTTGCAGCGCCATGCAATACCCTCTGGTCTATGGCTAGTTGGTCAGAGGTTCATCCTACAGCAAGATAACGACCCAAAACATACCTCCAGGCTATGTCAGAACTACCTTAGAAGAAAAGAACAAGACGGAGGCTTCAAATCATGGAATGGCCAGCACAGTCTCCAGACTTAAACCCCATCGAGCTAATTTGGGATGAACTGGACAAAAGGGTGAAAGCAAAGCAACCTACAAGTGCAACACATTTGTGGGAACTTCTGCAACAGTGTTGGAAGAACTTTCCGAACAATATTTGATTTCCATTGTAGAAAGAATGCCACAAGTATGTTCGGCTGTTGTATCTGCAAAAGGTGGCGACTTTGTTAAGTCAAAATTTAGATTAAATTTTGTTCAACAAAACGATTCCATGATTTCTTTTTTATCTGCAATTGTTTATTTGTTCTTTGCTTTAATTTCAGAGTAAATTGAAACATTAAACTGCTTAAATTTCAGTAAAACTGGAAAAATTGGGGTGTTCTAAAACTTCAGAACGGTCGTGTACGTCAACAAATATATTAAAAGACAACAACCCAGAGACGTTTTCACATTGAACATATTATTTTTTTACCTAAACCTGCTCTGTTTGTGTCACTAGTGATGATAACGTTCCAAGGGCAGATTTTGGGTGAAATATTTTATTGAAACACAGGATTGGACAAAATGAACAAAAGTGTATTCAAATCAGGTAATAAGCAGGTGAAGACAAGAAAGGTGATTCACTTTACAAAGAGCACCATTTGATGTATAAAATTATATAATAAGCAATAACTTCAAATATCCTTCAACCCCTAAAGAAAACACATATGAAAGCTGTAATGATCATATTATCTCACAGAGAAGTGTGTGCTCAGACAGCACGATGGCAATTTCGAAGCTGATGTACTGTAATTGATTTTTGCTCAGAGCAGGGAAAGCTTAAGGGAATTCAATAAGATCAAGGCTCAGATATATTTAAGACACAAAGTCAAATAAAATTTGATGCCGCCCTTGAACACACACATGCGATGCCGATTTAGGCAAGCCTTTCCCGATGACGTCATTGCCAAGTCTTGGATAACTTTAATATGTGCCAGACAGGTACAATTGTATAAACCTCACGTCATTGACTGAAAAAAAGAGATGTTCTGACATTGTTGTGTTGTAGTTTTATAATGTATTTGTAAAGTCAGAGTAAGTATTGCAGCAAATAATGTGATTAAATACTTGCAGCCTATGGAAAAAAAGATGAGAAAAACATGTCGAGAAGTAAACAGAAAGTATAATTAGGTGGACTTTGTTTCAACAATGTCACAATAGGATAAATGAGTGCTTGCTTTTTGAAATGTTATTTGTGTTCATACTCTTGCACATAATCTGGTTAGATTTGGTAATTATTTAAATTTATAATTAAATCGCCAATCAGGACACAGTGTATCTCGATTGCTATTGTAAGTGTCTTTGTTTTTAGATTACTTTACTTCCAGACAGATTTTACTTATGATTTGCTCTGCAATTTCATTGAGAGTTTCAGTGATAGTTTATTCAGGTCCAAAAGGGCTGTATGCAAAATATGTGACTTTTTTGGCAGTTTTCTGGCACCCTCCATCCTGTGACGCTTGGTGATGCTTTGCCTGACCCCAACCCAAAATAAATACACGTCTGTGAATGAAAGAGTGTCACCATTTAAAAATTTCGATCAATTTCAATTTTGCATGTTTTTATTCATTTATCGGTGGCATCCGACAGCTCAATCAACGAGACAGTGTTGCTCTTCAGCTCCCTTTAAGTTTTACAAACTTTCAGTTGATATTGATCATGCTTTCTCCTTTTTAGGAAATGTCCTCTCATAGTTTGGAATTAACGATTTAAACAACACCTCTGCCAATTTTGGATGGATTTAACCAAAAGCAAGTTTTTTCTAAATTTACATGTCCTGTCACGGTGAAGGGAAATCCAAGATGGCTGCGCTCATGAAGATGAAAATGCTGTCATGTGACTGTGCCTCTGACACCCCCTGCCTGTGACACTCTGTGATGCTCTAGGAATACTCCACCCCCCAAGCATCATGTATTTTGTGTACGGCCCCTAACTTGATACCATGGACAAGGTCACCTGTTTCTCAAGTGATTATAAATACAATACATGTCTATGGCTTGAAAGGACAGTATCAAGTATTACAAGTAGCATGCTTTCAATTGCTAAATCTTGAATCCTAAATTTCAAAATAAAATAATATCCATGGTTTATTCAAGGAAGAGAGGCGCTTTTTGGATGGTGCCATGGCTTAATTCTTCACAGTGGAGTCATGCTCACAGCATAGTGACGCCCCAAAAGTGATGCAATGAAGAACGCAAGCTGAATTCCCTGCGAGAGAATGACTCGGATGTGAAAGACAGCAATCTTATATATATATATATATATATATATATATATATATATATATATATATATATATATATAATTATGCTCATCTAACCCACCAGTGTGTATTTCTGTCTGTTCGTTTGGCAGGGATTGAAAATTAAATCACCGCCACTTTTTTGCTCCTGTCATGTACACCAGAGGCCTGTAAGCCTCTGGTGTACATGAACCACAGCAAGTTGTCTGCGTTGGTGCAGTGGTTATGTGAGTGGGTGTACGTATGGATATTTGGAGAGACGAGTTGCTGCCTGAGGGAATAATGTTGGCGATGTGTTTGTGGGGTCTCTCGTTTTGAATTTTATCAATGTTTAAAAAATTTTGCTTTGTTTTGAGCCTCAATAATGCATCGGCCAGGATGAAGAATTACAAAAAAATGTGTCTAAATAAGTTTTTTCAAGCAAATTGATGCATTCCGTTACATGCTTGACGTTTAAAAGGCTCCTTACAGACTGGAAAACTAAAAATTAGGGATGGAACTGCACTCGAGACAAATGATATTGTTTAACATACATACATACATATATATATAGAAGTATATACTCAAATATAATATATAATATATATATAATTAAATATGATACATATCATAGACTAGGCCTATAGCAGAAGGACTGGAACGTCACGATCTTCGGGTTTTGTAAACTTGAGTCTGAAGGATTAACTTGAGTCCGGGCGCTAAAATGACTTCCAGAAGGGCGCTAGAGACACGATCTCGGATCCATATAGGCGTTTTTTGAGGACGGCGAGTTCAATAGTGTCCATTTTCAACACCACCTGAGTCATCTTCAAGGTCAAAAGGTCATATTTCAAGGTCAAATTTCTGAATTTTGGTATTTTTGCCGTTTTGTGTCCTAACTCATAGAGGAAAACCTTTGTAAAGTCTATGACAAAAACATGACATTGTGCACCTAAACTGCACCTACTTGCTTGATTTCTAATCATCGTTAACTAATGTATGCTTTGTTTGTTCTCTCTTCACAAACTGATCCAGCTGTGTTGATCTCACAGGATCTTTGTGTTGTTTTCCTGCTTTGGTGACAATATGCCACGTCGTTGCCAGCTGCTTTGGTTGTAGGAAACTATGATGGGACGCATAATGTAAAGGTCATTATCCTTCCCAAAAGATCCTGAGGAGGGAAGAGATGGATATTGGCAATGCCAATGAGAAAGAAAAGCTTGAGCGGTGCTCAAAGGAAGTATTATTTGTGAGACACATTTCAATTGTGATTGGGTGTCAGTTAGGAGGTGGCAAACGACCCAAGAACCCCCATCAATATATTCCTGGAGTACCGAAAATTCCATGCTTTGAAAGCAGGTGACCCAGCCCATGCCCGAACATCATCTTCTTACTCAGAAATCAAGAAGCTAAGAAGATGCAGGCCAGCTGAGAGGCTGCAGACAATATCAAGATTTCGACGCAACTTCTGTGCTAAAATCAGCTCCTAATTTCCTGGCTTTAAGTCATAAAGACCAGGAAAACCTTTACCTATCAAGAACTTGATTGCTACTGGACAAAACTGTCAAGCAGTTTTCTTTCATTTCCAACAAGTTCACTCACCTTTTGGATTTCTATTCTTGAATAGGAGTTGAGAAAGAATGGCATTAGGTGCCACAAACGACTTTTTTTCCTTTGCAGCAAGAAAGCCTTGCTCTCAAAATGGACCCAGATTAGATCCATAACTGACCAGGTAAACATCTATGAATGCACAAGCAATGGAAATTCTTCCTTGTAATAAGCCACTCTGTTGATGAACTGAGGCACACGAGCATCCTCATTTCCACTTCCTTCTGTCGCAGCTGCATTCTTGTTTCAAACCTCTTGATCGCGCGGATTGGATACTAGATACCTATGATTTTCGCAATGCAGCTTCAGTCAACATATCACCCAGTCATACAAAATGATATCGTCGATCCGGCTTAATTCATTCTACCATCACAAAAAAAGGTAAAACAGATGCTTGCTAGTTAGGTCAGCAGGACTCCAACCTCCAAAACTTGTTCGACCAGCTTAAACCACAGCAGCGTTTTGGTCAATTTATTTGTTTGACGAGGTAAAGCTGGTCGAGACATTGCGATTTTCTGAGAGGGCTATGTTGTAGGATATGCCTTCAAAATGCCCAGCAGCGGGTGGTGAACATGAAATGATGCTTCACATGCTATGGTTGTTTGAAGTTGCCTGCCATTTGGTGGTCACGCTTATATTCTACGCATTTTGCCCCTGCCAAAAAAACTAACTGCCGATCAGCTGAAGGAACTCCTTATCAGAAGCTGGCATCAGCTATAGTTGATATGCTGGCGGATACTGTGATTTCTTTGATATGTGACAATTGGCAATACCAACGCGCAGTGTATATTCAAAACTTGGAGGACCAGGAAGTTTGCCAAGTGCTGTCAATTCAAGAGCCAATCTATGTTCTTAAGTGTACACTACGTGCACATCTTTCAAAAATTGTTCGCAACAACCTGGATACTTTGATGGCAGACACTCTCATTTGTCGTAGATGGTAATGAAGTACAAAGCTTACTGAGTGACATTTCAGAAAGGTTTATGAGATTGACCGGGCTACTCCTTATTCGCTATACCAAGCCGACGCACACCACTTGTTTTCCCCAAGCCCCTTCAACGCCAGAGCGTACCATTGGTATGCCAGTGTTCAATGACAGAGATGCCGCTGCTTTAAGACCTCAAGGATTCACGTGCGCATCAGCGAAGGCACAATCATCCTCACCCAGATAATGAGTAGTGGTTCAAGATGATGAAAACGTGAAAAGACCGTTTCTGTCAGCTATCCATCTGCGGCACGAATCCGACAGCCTTGGACAGCAGGACTGTACAGTTTCACTAGGCTGGAGCACGAGGCCTGCCAAATTATATACTACCTGCCGCATGCAAAGGAGGTGGTGGTCGTAAAGCTGAAGCTAACTCAGCAAACTGTGAAGCATTTCACTGTGTCCCACACGTAATAGTAGTGTATTACACTGATGGTGTGCTTCAGTAAAAATTCATTTTAGCATCAGAATATTTTGGCAGACATTTCAATGCATGAGCCTACTCCCTTGCTTGAGTGCATCAATAGGTAGGAAGTCCAAAAGGGACGTTATTGCTAACCCGACTTTCTGATTTACAACGTAGTATTTACTGATGGACATTAAAGACTCCACCACAACTTTTGAAAAGAGTACATCATTGTGAGCTGGTACCATAGCCAAATTCAGAATACCTACCTTAGACTTTGGGGAAATTGCATCAGCAGTATAGCTCCCAGAAATGAAATATACCAACAGTCGTATGCTGGATATGAATGGAATAACACCCACACTTTGTAAGTAATGCCACTCACCTCTGAGCTGGCTAGCTTCGATTTGAATCTATACTCAGTTATATAGCTGTCACTATGGTGTTTTTTGACATGCAAAATGAGGCATCAATGGGTGTGCCATTAATCAGAAGGATGTTAGGCAATGGACCTGTCTGCTAGCATACGTTGTTAGTGGACATGAAGGCCCCACAGCACCTTTTGCAATGAATAGGAGATGTCTCAAATTCTTTACACGTCTGTTCAGTGGTGTTAGGGTACAATGTGAGGTTAATACTTGGATGCCTATAAATTGATGCAGAATTTTGTTTATAGTATTGTTTATTATACATGACTGTGTAATGTTTGCTCAGGTGAGATGGTTGTTGTAAAAGGAGATTTTGGGAAAAGGGAAACAAGTTATATGAAGTTTAAGTTATTCTTTGACCCGTGTTAGAGAGATTGCCAGGGTTCAAGAGATTTCTGGTTCTTTCTGCATACAGAATTGCCTGTTAAGTATGAGGGTTTATAGAGGGAGGGAATTTCCAGATGGTTCTCTCTCTGAGGATATATAAATGGAAAAGCAGAGTGAGAATTTGGGAGAAAGAAGGTAAGCAAGTCCCATGTTGATTTCTGTGCTGTACTGCAGCGGGTTTTGTGTTTTTGCTTTGAAATAAACCCAAGTTTGGAGTATACTTGCCTTCCAGTTTGGATCAATTGAGAAAAGAACCTTGGGGTTTTGTGATAGGTGCTCCATCGATTGCACCCTGAACAAATTCCACATTCTTGCCCAAATCAGCTCCAATCGAAAGTTCGGCCACGCCAGGTGGTTCGTGAAAGACTTGGACCAGAAATATATTCCCAAACTGCCTCCACAAGGAGGTAGGAATAATTGAGGTGGTTTAAAAATTAATTGGAAGAGACTTTGTCAGTAATGCAAGATTTTAGAGCTGATTGTAAAATCTGACAAACTAATCCCCTCCTTTACATCTCATTTGGAAAAGCTATGGAAAGAGGTCAACCATTAAGGCATCACACCTAAAAACACAATGAGAGCCACTGTCATGATCAACGGTATGTTGCTGGAGTTGATGTCAAGCGACTTACAGGCCCTTCCGTGGCAAAATAAATCGTGGAACATTCTGCACTATAGACTTCTGTTCTGTTGAACAATTTTCGGTAATTGCTGCTTATTATGTGGGACATTTAAAAATTTCTTCTTCTGAGAACTTGTTTCCGAGTAGGATGAGCAGTGCACATGGTTTTTTGCACTGCATTGCATGCCTACCTAATAGAGATATTGCAATTCAGTAAAGCCTTTTCTTTTTCCATTCACTTAATGGGACTTGAGGCAGAATGGCATTTTCACACAAAACATTTTGGTGCCCATTCTAAGTTGCCCTGAGGGCACAAAAGTCAACCATAGTGCGTGGCCTTGCATCACATGTTTATCACACCAGCAGGTAGATTACTCCCTTCCTGGTAGTTATTAATAAACCAGGGGAGGTTTTATTGATAAGACAATGTTGGTATCGTATGACAAGACAAGACAAGACAAAATTCCTGAGACTAGCCTGGTTTTCAGAAGTGAAGAATCCAAATCCTTTGCACTCTGTTCTGTTCTTGTGTAGGGCAGCTTTGGCTGCCAGCTAGCTATCATTTCTTGGAGCACAGCTGTGCTGCTGATGCTGTGCCCCTCTACCAGTAAACTGGTATTCATTTCACCAACCTCAGAAGGATGATAGGCTGAGTTGACCCCACCTGATGTTAATTCAGCAGTCAATGGGGCTCAAACTCAGGGTGCTGGGATCCCAAGCCAGCCACCCTAACCACTAAGGCCTAAGTCACATTTGCTCTACGGCGAGGATACGGCGGCCGTACGCCCTCTGAATTGACAGAAACGTGCGGCAGCCGCAGAGCTTCTGCGGTGGCCTCAGGGTGGCCCTACGCCATATGGCTATCTTTTACAGGCCGTAGGGGTCGCCGTGGATTATTAACGCGGAGTTATAACTTTTTTCATTTCTACGTTCGCCGTAGCAATTCGACAAGCCGAAAAAAAAAAAATGAACCCACTCGTTACCGTCCGTCTGGCCACACGTTTGCCTTAGGTCCCCCTGTGCGTCGCCTTGTGGGCACCTTGAGGCTACCTTGCGTCTGCCTTGAAAATTCTATGGCGCCGCAGGGCCCCCTTAAGGTCACCGTGCGACATCAAATCAAAGACCGTACGGCAACCCCACGTTTTCGGTCTCCACAATTTCTAAATACGCCGTGCGGCTCCCCAAAAATAAAAAACTATGTGACTGCTACATTGTGTGACCGTGGAAATACTGCGGCCGCCGAATAATTGCTAGTAGCCGTAGATTTTGGAGACCCCACGGGCCGCCGTGGCAAATGTGACTTAGGCTTAAGCCAACACCAGGCTTTATCCTTTACATTGATACCTTCCATGTCAGTGTGTCAGTATAGTCCACCATACACAACCCAGGTAGCCTATGGTGCTGGGCTGACTCTGGCGAGATACCTTACGTGCTGAACAGACATTTAGCCAGATTCAATGTGGGGTCATTAGCCACCTGGGAAGCCAAGGGTAGCCAACAAATGGCACTTTACTTCCACAGATGAATAAAACCACAGGTTGGAAATCACTCACGATGTCATCTTATGCCGTTGTCATAGCATGCCTGTATAACTTTCAAGGTTTGGAATAATCATTAAAGTTTCAGAATACAAAACATAAGAAACAAATATACAGGGCCCATATGATGTAAAACCTTAAAAACCGTCATTTTCAAAACCTACTCTTTTCAAAACCAATTTTTTAAAATAACATCAGGGTTCCTCAAAAAGCAAGGTGACTGACAGAGGGTATAATCTACTACTACTACTCAGCAGATGCATCCGAGAGAGAGAGAGAGAGTTCACAATGACGCGCCATGAGTCTTTGTCCATCATCAGTTTCTGCATGTCCGCTATGTCATGCTGGATATCCCTTGCTACGCAGTCGATGTAGTTCAAAACTAACAGTGGGGTAGTGGAGCAACTGTTGGACACAAGGAAGGGAATTATTGAACAGGAAGGGAATAGAGAGAGGAAACTGCAACCTGCAAGTGAGAGGGTTGGGTTGGGAAGGCTTACTGGGGGTAATAAATATTGCAAGTAAGGATGGGGGATGACATGAGATGGCTGTGCACCACCTACATGAATCCCTGGAGGGAAGAGTGAGACAGAACAGTCTCGGGAAGGTGGTTCCACATCTGGGAGAAGCAAGGAACGGAAGAGTCGAGCTAGATTTTGGAAGTTTAACTACAAGGAGGTTACTGTACAAATCGGTGCATCCTGAAGTTGCTGGGGAGGGTCAGAGGGCTGATAGAGTAGTGGGAGCAAGAGAGGTGGTCACCCGAGGAGAAGTTGTCACAAACTGACTTGCTTGCTATGGAATAGCAACAGACAACTTGAGAGCATTAAATACCACATAATTCAGGAGAGACAAGTAATGCTGGTGCCCTAGCCAATAGGGTAGAGCAGCACTCCATTATACTCTGGACAAGTTTTTGTAGGCTATATTTAGTTGTGAATAATGTAGGGTCCTCTGTCTGTGGCTGGCTTTGGAGGCCAGCCTTGTGAAATGAGTGGCCCAGAAGAGGTCATGGCTGATGTTGAGGTCTCACAATTCAAGAGACTGATCCTGTTCCAGTGGCTAATCATGGAACAAGATAAGTAGGTTATTTTGACAATCCCTGTGGGATTGCCGGTAATTCAGACATCAAAATGATAGTCGTATTTTGTTGACAGCCATGAGAATCGACACTGGGCAACAGTATAAAGGAATAAGCATATGAACACATTTGCATAGTAAGCATTTTGAACTGCACATTGGCACCGAAAATGACATTGGAAACCGAAATATAAGCAAAATCAAGCCATGAAACTGCACGGGCCTTTGTGAAAAGGTTCAGTGACAAATGTGGTTCTGAATGAGTTTTACCAAATGAAAAATGCTTATCTTCGTCGAAGAAATTATTAGGTTCATGCAAGGTTCAACACAAATGCAGAAACTTCTAGGTAGAGGAATGTCCTCCTCATGTCCACCTTGACTGCGAGACACGTGCGTCGCAAATTTCTGCTTTCCTCCTCGGGGATGATTCTGATCGATGGACGCGTGTCTTTTCACATATAACGTCATCATTACCAATAAAAAGATCATTTAAAGTGAACACAAACCTTTAATAAAATTCTGGTCTTTAATAAATAGCACTAATTTGGAACAGGATAAATAACATTAATTATGAATGGGATAAATAACATTAATTATGAATGGGATAAATAACATTAATTATGAATGGGATAAATAACAATAACTATGAACACTTGAACATTGAAATATGAATTTCTACATTTTTAAAACACTATTCAGCATTTGCACAAGATCCCATTGTGTGTTTCGTAAAGGCAGAAATTGGAGTGTCTAAACTGTAAATCAATTAAAGTTATTCTTTAACCAGAGAGTTCAGAGAACACCTTACCCCCCTCACAGTCGTGAGAGACAAGGACCTGGCCGGGGTCTGTGAGCGGCAAATTTGATTGGTTGTGATGACGTAAAATGCTTCCAAGTACTGTTAAACGGAATTGGGTTTTGAAAGTGCCAAAAAGTTGATTTGTGATCTAGTGTTCAAGTATATAATTCAAATGAAATAAAATAAAGATTTTGAAGCTTGGAGAAAAAAGTTTTTTTCGGAAGTTTTTACGCCGTTGATGCGTCTTTTACACTGCCTTATTTAACATGTTACATGGGTTATTTGTGCCTGTTGTTTGTGTCCTTTATGATGTCGCTAAATACAGTAAGTTTCTTATTTGGAATGTTTTTCAATTTCTGATCCCACACACAACTGTGACTGGTGTTTTTTTTAAGGCAAAGTGTTGTATCAATCAGTGCACCATCCTTGGGATGGATTTCTAAGCTGCGGATCCATATGCGAGCATTGACTGCTGCTGGTGAACGTTAAAGATCCCATTGTGTCTTTTACAAATAGAAGGTGATTCTTGCCAGTCATCTGACTGAGCAAACTACAAATTTCTGGAAATTGCTACCACTGGAAAAGCAATGGCAAACGACCCAGTGTATTTCCTTACAAAGGAAATGGCTTTGGCAGCCCTGACTGTAAAATGTATATCTGTATCATATCAAGAAAATTGCAATGTTAGTGGTTCTGTATTATCAGACTCAGAGGTGTTGCAGTTAGAATGTCTGCTCCAAGTCATGTAACCCAGTGCTACCTGCCACATGGTCGGGTTGTCGGCAACTAAACCTACATCCCTCACTGGCTTTGCTAGTGGGGAGGGTGACTGTGACACCCTGCCAAGACTAAAAAACAACACCTGACAGGGTGGATGAGCTCCCTTCAGGAGCCAAAGGCCATCCAGTACGGAGATGGTGTTTCCTAAAAAACACCCAATGGGGGTTAAAAAATAAATAAATCCACCTAGTCTGAATTACCCCTCCTGCACATTGGTCTTGTGAAGAGGTTTCCTTGTTTCAGGACGAGGTGAAGGTTTTGTCAGTTTTTCCTCTTCTTCTTTTTCTCTGAAGCCCTGCACATTTAGTGGCTCTCAACCTTGTCTTGGGTGAATTTCAATCTGTAACTAGAAGGGCACTCGGGAGAGCGCATACCTCCGCCACGCAATGCCTGATCCACGAGAACATATCGGGCCCAATACATTTTTGAAATATCATGCCAATATATGGTTTTTGGCCCTATTTTACAATGGGGAAGAATCACTTTGTAAATTAAATAATTCTCGTATCCAGATCCGAATTCAGATCTCCATCAAAATCGAATCAATTCGTCCTTGTCACAAACCCAATCTGTCCACCAACTTCCTTCCGGATCCGTCCACAACTTTTTGAGATATTGTGCTATATATTTGTTAAGCCCTATCTCTCAATGGTGAAGAATCACTTAAAAATTATCAGATCTGGATTCGGATCTTCACCAAAATTGAAACAATTCTTCCTTGTCACACACCCACAATCCTGAATTCAAAATTGTGGTCATAGCCACAATTTTGATTCGGCCTGGAAACATGATATTCTCTCACAGACTAATTAAAGTCTATTATTGAAATGTGATTTCGGATTTGAGGATCGGATCTCATGGGCTAAATAAATGTCAAAATCTGGAGTGAAATTTCAAAATTTAAAGTAAAAAAACCGACTCTTATAACTAAGTGTGTATCTTATAAGCTTCAAACAAGGCTGTGCACCCTTCTTCTCCATATTTACACAGGAGAATGTTTAAATTGCCAAAGCATTCAACTTAAATTTTTTGACTGTTCTGTTTTACTACTGTTTTTCCCAAGGTTTAACTTCATTGAGTGCAATGAAAATAATTAAGCAGGCAAAGACTCCCGCGACATGAGTAGTGGGCATGGTGACCGCGGCTTGGTTCTCCGTGGGGATATCCCTGGAGTTAGGAAGGCAAAATAAATTAGAGGATTAGAATGAGTAAAGCAATGGGACAAGTGAACGATGAGTTGAAGGGAGAATTGAAAAATGTTTTCAGTGGCTACAAAGCAGTGAATCTCCAGACCACAGCAGGAAGGTTGAGAGGTACACACACTCGCTCGAAGCTGTCTCGCCTGGGTTTGAATTGTTTCACCTTTATTGTGCGATCTGCTTTCATTTAGGATGTTATTTAATTTCATGAGGAGCTTGGAACAATGTTATGTGGTGGCAGGGGTTTTTAAACTTGAAACTTTATACAATTACTCTTTTTACCACGATACACCTTAAACGGTCACTTTTTTCACAATTCATAACTTTTAAATACAAGAGCCACCACCTGTTGCAGGGAAGGGGTGGGATTCTGGAGGCAGGGGAAAGGGGTGGGGTGGGTGGTGGGAAGGAGTGGGGTAGGGTAGGAAGAGGAGGGAGGGGAAGG
>CM068962.1:35562183-35574402 GCA_035128595.1 Eptatretus atami | reverse complement strand
TTTGGGGATGGTTTGCTCTGTTTGGGGATGGATTCCTCTGTTTGGAGATTGTTTGCACTGTTTTGAGAGTGTTTGCATGTTTGGAGATGATTTGCACTGCTTGGAGATGATTTGCTCCTCATTTGCGAGATGATTGCACTGAATGGATTGGCGTTTTTGCTCTGTTTGGGGATGGATTGCTCTGTTTGGGAATAGTTTGCTCTGTTGGAGATGGTTTGCTCTCTTTGGGGATGGTTTGCTCTGTTTGGAGATTGTTTGCTCTATTTGGAGATGATTTGCACTGAATGGGGATGGTTTGCTCTGTTGGGATGGATTGCTCTGTTTGGGAATAGTTTGCTCTGTTTGGAGATGGTTTGCCTGTTTGGAGATGGTTTGCTCTCTTTGGGATGGTTTGCTCTGTTTGGGATGATTTGCACTGTTTGGAGATGTTTTGCTCTGTTTGGAGATGTTTTGCTCTGTTTGGAGATGTTTTGCTCTGTTTGGGATGGTTTGCACTGTTTTGAGATGGTCTTCTCTGTTTGTGGATGTTTGCTCCGTTTGGATGATTTGCACTGTTTGGAGATGAATTGCTCGATGTGGGGATTGGTTGCTCTGTTTGGGAATAGTTTGCTCTGTTTGGAAATGGTTTGCCTGTTTGGAGATGTTTGCCTGTTTGGAGATGGTTTGCCTGTTTGGAGAAGGTTTGCTCTATTGAGGAGTGTTTGCTCTGTTTGGGGATGGTTTACTCTGCTTGGGATGATTTGCACTGTTTGGAGATGGTTTGCACTGTTTGGAGATGATTTGCTCTATTGGGGATGGATTGCTCTGTTTGGAGATTGTTTGCACTGTTTTGAGAGTGTTTGCATGTTTGGAGATGATTTGCACTGATCGGAGATGATTTGCACTGCTTGGAGATGATTTGCTCTATTTGGAGATGATTTGCACTGAATGGGGATGGTTTGCTCTGTTTGGGGATGGATTGCTCTGTTTGGAAGTGTTTGCTCTGTTTGGAGATGTTTGCTCTGCTTGAGATGGTTTGCTCTGTTTGGAGAAGATTTGCACTGCTTGGAGATGATTTGCTCTATTTGGAGATGATTTGCACTGAATGGGGAAGGTTTGCTCTGTTTGGGATGGATTGCTCTGTTTGGAATAGTTTGCTCTGTTTGGAGATGGTTTGCTCTGTTTGGAGATGGTTTGCTCTGTTTGGAGATGATTTGCACTGCTTGGAGATGATTTGCTCTATTTTGAGATGATTTGCACTGAATGGGGATGGTTTGCTCTGTTTGGGGATGGATTGCTCTGTTGGGAATAGTTTGCTCTGTTTGGAGATGGTTTGCCTGTTTGGAGATGGTTTGCTCTCTTTGGGGATGGTTTGCTCTGTTTTGGGATGGTTTGCACTGTTTTGAGATGGTGTTCTCTGTTTGGGGATGGTTTGCTCTTTTTGGGATGGTTTTGCACTGTTTTGAGATGGTTTTGCTCTCTTTGGGGATGGTTTGCTCCGTTTTTGGATGATTTGCTCGATGTGGGGATTTGGGTTGCTCTGTTTGGAATAGTTTGCTCTGTTTGGAAATGGTTTGCCTGTTTGGAGATGGTTTGCCTGTTTGGAGATGGTTTGCTCTATTGAGGAGTGTTTGCTCTGTTTGGGGATGGTTTACTCTGCTTGGGATGATTTGCACAGTTTGGAGATGATTTGCTCTGTTTGGGGATGATTTGCACTGTTTGGAGATGATTTACTCTGTTTGGAGATGATTTACTCTGTTTGGAGATGATTGACTCTGTTTGGGGATGATTTGCTCTGTTTGGAGATGATTTGCACTGTTTGGAGATGGTTTGCTCTGTTTGGAGATGGTTTGCTCTGTTTGGAGATGGTTTGCTCTGTTTGGAGAAGAGAGAGATGATTGGCTCTGTTTGGGGATGGATTGCTCTGTTTGGGATGGATGTCGTTTGAGGTGGTGCTCTGATTGGGGGATGGTTAATTACTCTGTTTTGGGGATTGATTTTGCTTCTTATTTGAGGAGTATTTGGTCTGTTTGGGGATGGTTTGCTCTGTTTGGGGATGGATTCCTCTGTTTGGAGATTGTTTGCACTGTTTTTGAGAGTGTTTGCATGTTTGGAGATGATTTGCACTGCTTGAGATGATTTGCTCTGTTTGGAGATGATTTGCACTGCTTGGAGATGATTTGCTCTATTTGGAGATGATTTGCACTGAATGGGGATGGTTTGCTCTGTTTGGGGATGGATTGCTCTGTTTTGGGAATAGTTTGCTCTGTTTGGAGATGGTTTGCTCTCTTGGGATGGTTTGCTCTGTTTGGAGATGATTTGCAACTGCTTGGAGATTGATTTGCACTGAATGGGTGTTTGCCTCTGTTGGGGATGGATTGCTCTGTTTGGGAAATAGTTTGCTTGTTTGGAGATGGTTTGCTCTCTTTGGGGATGGTTTGCTCTGTTTGGAGATGATTTGCACTGCTTGGAGATGATTTGCTCTATTTGGAGATGATTTGGCACTGAAATGGGGGATGGTTTGCTCTGTTTGGGGATGGATTGCTCTGTTTGGATAGTTTGCTCTGTTTGGGATGGTTTGCACTGTTTGGAGATGGTTTGCTCCGTTTGGGATGATTTGCTCGATGTGGGGATTGGTTGCTCTCTGTTTGGGAATGTTTGCTCTGTTTGGAAATGGTTGCCTGTTTGGAGATGGTTTGCCTGTTTGGAGATGGTTTGCTCTATTGAGGAGTGTTTGCTCTGTTTGGGGATGGTTTATCTGCTTGGGATGATTTGCACAGTTTGGAGATGATTTGCTCTGTTTGGGGATGATTTGCACTGTTTGGGAGATGATTTACTCTGTTTGGAGATGATTTACTCTGTTTTGGAGATGATTGACTCTGTTTGGGGATGATTTTGCTCTGTTGGAGATTGATTTGCACTGTTTGGAGATGGTTTGGCTCTGTTTGGAGATGGTTTGCTCTGTTTGGAGATGGTTTGCTCTGTTTGGAGATGATTTGCTCTGTTTGGAGATGGTTTGCTCTATTTGGGATTGCTGCTCTGTTTGGGATTTGTTTTGCTCTGTTTGAGATGATTTGCTCTGTTTTGAGATGATTTGGTTCTGTTTGGAGATGGTTTGCTCTGTTTGGGATTGTTTGCTCTGTTTGGGGATGGTTTG
Organism: Eptatretus atami; assembly: GCA_035128595.1. NCBI lineage: Eukaryota > Metazoa > Chordata > Myxini > Myxiniformes > Myxinidae > Eptatretus > Eptatretus atami. Next base: position 35,571,266 of record CM068962.1, on the reverse strand, counting down.
CTCTGTTTCGGAATGGTTTGCACTGTTTGGAGATGGTTTTGCACTGTTTGGAATGGTTTGCTCTGTTTGGAGATTGTTTGCTCTGTTTGGAGATTGTTTTGCTCTGCTTGGGGATGGTTTGCTCTGTTTGGAGATTGTTTTGCTCTGTTTGGAGATGGTTTGCTCTGTTTTGGAGATGATTTGCTCTGTTTGGAGATGGTTTGCTCTATTTGGGGATGCTTGCTCTGTTTGGGATTGTTTGCTCTGTTGGAGATGATTTGCTCTGTTTGGAGATGGTTTGCTCTATTTGGGGATGTTGCTCTGTTTGGGATTGTTTTGCATCTGTTTTGAGATGATTTGTTCTGTTTGGAGATGGTTTGCTCTGTTTGGGGATTGTTTTTGCTCTGTTTGGGGATGGTTTGCTCTGTTTCGGAATGGTTTGCACTGTTTGGAGTATGGTTTGCACTGTTTGGAGATGTTTTCTTGTTTTGGAGATTGTTTGCTCTGTTTGGAGATGGTTTGCTCTGCTTGGGTATGGTTTGCTCTGTTTTGAGATTGTTTTTCTGTTTTGGAGATTGTTTTGCTCTGTTGGAGATTGGTTTGCTCTGTTTGGAGATGGTTTGCTCTGTTTTGAGATTGTTTTCTCTGTTGGAGATTGTTTTGCTCTGTTTGGAGATTGTTTGCTCTGCTTGGGGATGGTTTGCTCTGTTTGGAGATTGTTGCTTCTGTTTGGAGATTGTTTTCTCTGTTTGGAGATTGTTTGCTCTGTTTGGAGATTGTTTGCTCTGCTTGGGGATGGTTTGCTCTGTTTGGAGATGGTTTGCTCTGTTTTGGAGATGTTTGCACTGTTTGGAGATGGTTTGCACTGTTTGGAGATTGTTTGCTCTGTTTGGGGATGGTTTTGCTCTGTTTGGAGATGTTTGCTCTGTTTGGAGATGGTTTGCTCTGTTTAGAGATTGTTTTCTCTGTTTGGAGATGGTTTGCTCTGTTTGGAGATGGTTTGCTCTGTTTTGAGATTGTTTTTCTCTGTTTGGAGATTGTTTTGCTCTGTTTGGAGATTGTTTGCTCTGTTGGAGATGGTTTGCTTGTTGGGATGGTTTGCTCTGTTTGGAGATGGTTTGCTCTGTTTGGAGATGGTTTGGCACTGTTTTGGAGATGGTTTGCTCTGTTTGGGAGATTGTTTGCTCGTTTGGAGATGGTTTGCTCTGCTTGGGTATGGTTTGCTCTGTTTTGAGATTGTTTTTCTCTGTTTGGGAATTGTTTGCTCGTGTGGAGATGGTTTGCTCTGTTTGGAGATGGTTTGCTCTGTTTGGGATGGTTTGCTCTGTTTTGAGATTGTTTTTCTGTTTGGAGATTGTTTGCTCTGTTTGGAATTGTTTGCTCTGCTTGGGGATGGTTTGCTCTGTTTGGAGATTGTTTGCTCTGTTTGGAGATGGTTTGCTCTGTTTGGAGATGGTTTGCTCTGTTTTGGAGATTGTTTTCTCTGTTTGGAGATTGTTTGCTCTGTTTGGAGATTGTTTGCTCTGCTTGGGGATGGTTTGTTCTGTTTGGAGATGGTTTGCTCTGTTTGGAGATGGTTTGCTCTGTTTGGAGATGGTTTGCACTGTTTGGGAGATGGTTTGCACTGTTTCGAGATTGTTTGCTCTGTTTGGGGATGGTTTGCTCTGTTTGGAGATGGTTTGCTCTGTTTGAAGATGGTTTGCTTGTTTTGAGATTGTTTTCTCTGTTTGGAGATTGTTTTGCTCTGTTTGGAGATTGTTTGCTCTGTTTGGAGATGGTTTGCTCTGTTTTGGAGATGGTTTTGCTCGTTTTGGAGATGTTTGCTCTGTTTGGAGATGGTTTGCCCTGTTTGGAGATGTTTGCTTCTGTTTGGAGATTGTTGCTCTGTTTGGAGATGGTTTGCTCTGCTTGGGTATGGTTTGCTCTGTTTGAGATTGTTTTCTCTGTTTGGAGATTGTTTGCTCTGTGTGGAGATGTTTTTCTCTGTTTGGAGATGGTTTGCTCTGTTTGGAGATGGTTTGCTCTGTTTTGAGATTGTTTTTCTCTGTTTGGAGATTGTTTTGCTCTGTTTGGAGATTGTTTGCTCTGTTTGGAGATGGTTTGCTCTGTTTGGAGATGGTTTGCTCTGTTTGGAGATGGTTTGCTCTGTTTGGAGATGGTTTGCACTGTTTGGAGAGTGGTTTGCTCTGTTTGGAGATTGTTTGCTCTGTTTGGAGATGGTTTGCTCTGCTTGGGTATGGTTTGCTCTGTTTTGAGATTGTTTTCTCTTGTTTGGAGATTGTTTGCTCTTGTGGGTGGAGAGTTTGCTCTGTTTGGAGATGGTTTGCTCTGTTTGGAGATGGTTTGCTCTGTTTTGAGATTGTTTTCTCTGTTTGGAGATTGTTTGCTCTGTTTGGAGATTGTTTGCTCTGCTTGGGGATGGTTTTGCTCTGTTGAAGATTGTTTGCTCTGTTTGGAGATGGTTTGCTCTGTTTGGAGATGGGTTTTGCTCTGTTTTGAGATTGTTTTTCTCTGTTTGGAGATGGTTTGCTCTGTTTGGAGATGGTTTGCTCTGTTTGGAGATGGTTTGCACTGTTTGGAGATGGTTTGCACTGTTTGGAGATTGTTTGCTCTGTTTGGGGATGGTTTGCTCTGTTTGGAGATGGTTTGCTCTGTTTGAAGATGGTTTGCTCTGTTTTGAGATTGTTTCTCTGTTTGGAGTTGTTTGCTCTGTTTGGAATTGTTTGCTCTGTTTGGAGATGGTTTGCTCTGTTTGTAGATGGTTTGCTCTGTTTGGAGATGGTTTGCTCTGTTTGGAGATGGTTGCATGTTTGGAGATGGTTTGCTCTGTTTGGAGATTGTTTGCTCTGTTTGGAGATGGTTTGCTCTGCTTGGGTATGGTTTGCTCTGTTTTGAGATTGTTTCTCTGTTTGGAGATTGTTTGCTCTGTGTGGAGATGGTTTGCTCTGTTTGGAGATGGGTTTGCTCTGTTTGGAGATGGTTTGCTCTGTTTTGAGATTGGTTTTCTCTTGTTTGGAGATTGTTTGCTCTGTTTGGAGATTGTTTTGCTCTGTTTGGAGATGGTTTGCTCTGTTTGGAGATGGTTTGCTCTGTTTGGAGATGGTTTGCTCTGTTGGAGATGGTTTGCACTGTTTGGAGATGGTTTGCTCTGTTTGGAGATTGTTTGCTCTGTTTTGGAGATGGTTTGCTCTGCTTGGGTATGGTTTGCTCTGTTTTGAGATTGTTTTCTCTGTTTGGAGATTGTTTGCTCTGTGTGGAGATGGTTTGCTCTGTTTGGAGATGGTTTTGCTCCTGTTTGGAGATGGTTTGCTCTGTTTTGAGATTGTTTTCTCTGTTTGGAGATTGTTTGCCTCTGTTTGGAGATTGTTTGCTCTGCTTGGGGATGGTTTGCTCTGTTTGAAGATTGTTTGCTCTGTTGGAGATGGTTTGCTCTGTTTGGAGATGGTTTGCTCTGTTTTGAGATTGTTTTCTCTGTTTGGAGATTGTTTGCTCTGTTTGGAGATTGTTTGCTCTGCTTGGGGATGGTTTGCTCTGTTTGGAGATGGTTTTGCTCTGTTTGGAGATGGTTTGCTCTGTTTGGAGATGGTTTGCAACTGTTTGGAGATGGTTTGCACTGTTTGGAGATTGTTTTGCTGTTTGGGGATGGTTTGCTCTGTTTTGAGATTGTTTTCTTCTGTTTGGAGATTGTTTGCTCTGTTTGGAGATTGTTTGCTCTGCTTGGGGATGGTTTGCTCTGTTTGAAGATTGTTTGCTCTGTTTGGAGATGGTTTTGCTCTGTTTGGAGATGGTTTGCTCTGTTTTGAGATTGTTTTCTCTTTTGGAGATTGTTTGCTCTGTTTGGAGATTGTTTGCTCTGCTGGGGATGGTTTGCTCTGTTTGGAGATTGTTGCTCTGTTTGGAGATGGTTTGCTCTGTTTGGAGATGGTTTGCTCTGTTTTGAGATTGTTTTCTCTGTTTGGAGATTGTTTGCTCTGTTTGGAGATTGTTTGCTCTGCTTGGGGATGGTTTGCTCTGTTTGGAGATGGTTTGCTCTGTTTGGAGATGGTTTGCTCTGTTTGGAGATGGTTTGCACTGTTTGGAGATGTTTTGCACTGTTTGGAGATTGTTTGCTCTGTTTGGGGATGGTTTGCTCTGTTTGGAGATGGTTTGCTCTGTTTGAAGATGGTTTGCTCTGTTTTGAGATTGTTTTCTCTGTTTGGAGATTGTTTGCTCTGTTTGGAGATTGTTTGCTCTGTTTGGAGATGGTTGCTCTGTTTGGAGATGGTTTGCTCTGTTTGGAGATGGTTTGCTCTGTTTGGAGATGGTTTGCAACTGTTTGGAGATGGTTTGCTCTGTTTGGAGATTGTTTGCTCTGTTTGGAGATGGTTTTCTCTGCTTGGGTATGTTTGCTCTGTTTTGAGATTGTTTTCTCTGTTTGGAGATTGTTTGCTCTGTGTGGAGATGGTTTGCTCTGTTTGGAGATGGTTTGCTCTGTTTGGAGATGGTTTGCTCTTTTTGAGATTGTTTTCTCTGTTTGGAGATTGTTTGCTCTGTTGGAGATTGTTTGCTCTGCTTGGGGATGGTTTGCTCTGTTTGGAGATAGTTTGCTCTGTTTGGAGATGGTTTGCTCTGTTTGGGATGGTTTGCACTGTTTTGAGATGGTTTGCACTCTGTTTGGAGATTGTTTGCTCTGTTTGGGGATGGTTTGCTCTGTTTGGAGATGGTTTGCTCTGTTTGAAGATGGTTTGCTCTGTTTTGAGATTGTTTTCTCTGTTTGGAGATTGTTTTGCTCTGTTTGGAGATTGTTTGCTCTGTTTGGAGATGGTTTGCTCTGTTGGAGATGGTTTGCTCTGTTTGGAGATGGTTTGCTCTGTTTGGAGATGGTTTGCACTGTTTGGAGATGGTTTGCTCTGTTTGGAGATTGTTTGCTCTGTTTGGAGATGGTTGTTGCTTGGTATGGTTTGCTCTGTTTTGAGATTGTTTTCTCTGTTGGAGATTGTTTGCTCTGTGTGGAGATGGTTTGCTCTGTTTGGAGATGGTTTGCTCTGTTTGGAGATGGTTTGCTCTGTTTTGAGATTGTTTTCTCTTGTTTGGAGATTGTTTGCTCTGTTTGGAGATTGTTTGCTCTGTTTGGAGATGGTTTGCTCTGTTTGGAGATGGTTTGCTCTGTTTGGAGATGTTTGCTCTGTTTGGGATGGTTTTGCACTTTTTGGAGATGGTTTGCTCTTTTTGAGATTGTTTGCTCTGTTTGGAGATGGTTTGCTCTGCTTGGGTATGGTTTGCTCTGTTTGAGATTGTTTTCTCTGTTTGGAGATTGTTGCTCTGTGTGGAGATGGTTGCTCTTTTTGGAGATGGTTTGCTCTGTTTGGAGATGGTTTGCTCTGTTTTGAGATTGTTTTCTCTGTTTGGAGATTGTTTGCTCTGTTTGGAGATTGTTTGCTCTGCTTGGGGATGGTTTGCTCTGTTTGAAGATTGTTTGCTCTGTTTGGAGATGGTTTGCTCTGTTTGGAGATGGTTTTGCTCTGTTTTGAGATTGTTTTCTCTGTTTGGAGATGGTTTGCTCTGTTTGGAGATGGTTTGCTCTGTTTGGAGATGGTTTGCACTGTTTGGAGATGGTTTGCACTGTTTGGAGATTGTTTGCTCTGTTTGGGGATGGTTTGCTCTGTTTGGAGATGGTTTGCTCTGTTTGAAGATGGTTTGCTCTGTTTTGAGATTGTTTTCTCTGTTTGGAGATTGTTTGCTCTGTTTGGAGATTGTTTGCTCTGTTTGGAGATGGTTTGCTCTGTTTGGAGATGGTTTGCTCTGTTTGGAGATGGTTTTGCTCTGTTTGGAGATGGTTTGCACTGTTTGGAGATGGTTTGCTCTGTTTGGAGATTGTTTGCTCTGTTTGGAGATGGTTTGCTCTGCTTGGGTATGGTTTGCTCTGTTTTGAGATTGTTTTCTCTGTTTGGAGATTGTTTGCTCTGTGTGGAGATGGTTTGCTCTGTTTGGAGATGGTTTGCTCTGTTTGGAGATGGTTTGCTCTGTTTTGAGATTGTTTCTCTGTTTGGAGATTGTTTGTTCTGTTTGGAGATTGTTTGCTCTGTTTGGAGATGGTTGCTCTGTTTGGAGATGTTTTGCTCTGTTTGGAGATGGTTTGCTCTGTTTGGAGATGGTTTGCAACTGTTTGGGAGATGGTTTGCTCTGTTTGGAGATTGTTTTCTCTGTTTGGAGATGGTTTGCTCTGCTTGGGTATGGTTTGCTCTGTTTTGAGATGGTTTTTCTCTGTTTGGAGATTGTTTGCTCTGTGTGGAGATGGTTTTGCTCTGTTTGGAGAATGGTTTGCTCTGTTTGGAGATGGTTTGCTCTGTTTTGAGATTGTTTTCTCTGTTTGGAGATTGTTGCTCTGTTTGGAGATTGTTTGCTCTGCTTGGGGATGGTTTGCTCTGTTTGAAGATTGTTTCGTCTGTTTGGAGATGGTTTGCTCTGTTTGGAGATGGTTTGCTCTGTTTGGAGATTGTTTTCTCTGTTTGGAGATTGTTTGCTCTGTTTGGAGATTGTTTGCTCTGCTTTGGGATGGTTTTGCTCTGTTTGGAGATGGTTTGCTCTGTTTGGAGATGGTTTGCTCTGTTTGGAGATGGTTTGCACTGTTTGGAGATGGTTTGCACTGTTGGAGATTGTTGCTCTGTTTGGGGATGGTTTTGCTCTGTTTTGAGATTGTTTTCTCTGTTTGGAGATTGTTTGCTCTGTTTGGAATTGTTTCTCTGCTTGGGGATGGTTTGCTCTGTTTGAGATTGTTGCTCTGTTTGAGATGGTTTGCTCTGTTTGGAGATGGTTTGCTCTGTTTGAGATTGTTTTCTCTGTTTGGAGATTGTTTGCTCTGTTTGGAGATTGTTTGCTCTGCTTGGGGATGGTTTGCTCTGTTTGGAGATTGTTTTGCTCTGTTTGGAGATGGTTTGCTCTGTTTGGAGATGGTTTGCTCTGTTTTGAGATTGTTTTCTCTGTTTGAGATTGTTTGCTCTGTTTGGAGATTGTTTGCCTCTGCTTGGGGATGGTTTGCTCTGTTTGGAGATGGTTTGCTCTGTTTGGAGATGGTTTGCTCTGTTTGGAGATGGTTTGCACTGTTTGGAGATGGTTTGCACTGTTTGGAGATTGTTTGCTCTGTTTGGGGATGGTTTGCTCTGTTTGGAGATGGTTTGCTCTGTTTGAAGATGGTTTGCTCTGTTTTGAGATTGTTTTCTCTGTTTGGAGATTGTTTGCTCTGTTTGAGATTGTTTGCTCTTTTGGAGATGGTTTGCTCTGTTTGGAGATTGTTTGCTCTGTTTGGAGATGGTTGCTCTGTTTGGAGATGGTTTGCACTGTTTGGAGATGGTTTGCTCTGTTTGGAGATTGTTTGCTCTGTTTGGAGATGGTTTTCTCTGCTTGGGTATGTTTGCTCTGTTTTGAGATTGTTTCTCTGTTTGGAGATTGTTTGCTCTGTGTGGAGATGGTTTGCTCTGTTTAGAGATGGTTTGCTCTGTTTGGGAGATGGTTTGCTCTGTTTGAGATTGTTTTCTCTGTTTGGAGATTGTTTGCTCTGTTTGGAGATTGTTTGCTCTGTTTGGAGATGGTTTGCTCTGTTTGGAGATGGTTTGCTCTGTTTGGAGATGGTTTGCTCTGTTTGGAGATGGTTTGCACTGTTTGGAGATGGTTTGCTCTGTTTGGAGATTGTTTGCTCTGTTTGGAGATGGTTTGCTCTGCTTGGGTATGGTTTGCTCTGTTTTGAGATTGTTTTCTCTGTTTGGAGATTGTTTGCTCTGTGTGGAGATGGTTTGCTCTGTTTGGAGATGGTTTTGCTCTGTTTGGAGATGGTTTGCTCTGTTTTGAGATTGTTTTCTCTTGTTTGGAGATTGTTTGCTCTGTTTGGAGATTGTTTGCTCTGCTTGGGGATGGTTTGCTCTGTTTGAAGATTGTTTGCTCTGTTTGGAGATGGTTTGCTCTGTTTGGAGATGGTTTGTCTGTTTTGAGATTGTTTTCTCTGTTTGGAGATTGTTTGCTCTGTTTGGAGATTGTTTGCTCTGCTTGGGGATGGTTTGCTCTGTTTGGAGATGGTTTGCTCTGTTTGGAGATGGTTTGCTCTGTTTGGAGATGGTTTGCACTGTTTGGAGATGGTTTGCACTGTTTGGAGATTGTTTGCTCTGTTTGGGGATGGTTTTGCTCTGTTTGGAGATGGTTTGCTCTGTTTGGAGATGGTTTGCTCTGTTTTGAGATTGTTTTCTCTGTTTGGAGATTGTTTTCTCTGTTTGGAGATTGTTTGCTGTTGGAGATTGTTTGCTCTGTTTGGAGATGTTTGCTCTGTTTGGAGATGGTTTGCTCTGTTTGGAGATGGTTTGCTCTGTTTGGAGATGGTTTGCACTGTTTGGAGATGGTTTGCTCTGTTTGAGATTGTTTGCTCTGTTTGGAGATGGTTTGCTCTGCTTGGGTATGGTTTGCTCTGTTTGAGATTGTTTTCTCTGTTTGGAGATTGTTTGCTCTGTGTGGAGATGGTTTGCTCTGTTTGGAGATGGTTTGCTCTGTTTGAGATGGTTTGCTCTGTTTTGAGATTGTTTTCTCTGTTTGGAGATTGTTTGCTCTGTTTGGAGATTGTTTGCTCTGCTTGGGGATGGTTTGCTCTGTTTGGAGATTGTTTGCTCTGTTTGGAGATGTTTGCTCTGTTTGGAGATGGTTTGCTCTGTTTTGAGATTGTTTCTCTGTTTGGAGATTGTTTGCTCTGTTTGGAGATTGTTTGCTCTGCTTGGGGATGGTTTGCTCTTGTTTGGAGATGGTTTGCTCTGTTTGGAGATGGTTTGCACTGTTTGGAGATGGTTTGCACTGTTTGGAGATTGTTTGCTCTGTTTGGGGATGGTTTGCTCTGTTTGGAGATGGTTTGCTCTGTTTGAAGATGGTTTGCTCTGTTTAGAGATTGTTTTCTCTGTTTGGAGATGGTTTGCTCTGTTTGGAGATGGTTTGCTCTGTTTTGAGATTGTTTTCTCTGTTTGGAGATTGTTTGCTCTGTTTGGAGATTGTTTGCTCTGCTTGGGGATGGTTTGCTCTGTTTGGAGATGGTTTGCTCTGTTTGGAGATGGTTTGCACTGTTTGGAGATGGTTTGCACTGTTTGGGAGATTGG
>CM068962.1:35508790-35561982 GCA_035128595.1 Eptatretus atami | reverse complement strand
GGGTGATGGATGTGGTTGCCTGATCCTTATTGTTGACGTTTCCATTCAAATAGCATGAAATAGGCAGTGGTATTTTTCAAGGATTTCATTGCAGGCCTCAAACACAGCATTGACTGACAATATCCTGCTTTATATACCCCTGCATTACTGGCATAAAATGCTTCGGTAGGGGAGTAGTCAAGCCCAAAGGGGGTTGTAGGGCTGAATGGGATGAACCCTGCTGAAGTCACAGAACAGATGGGGAGCTTTTCCAGACCCAATGACACAAAAGGTCAGTAAAAAGCCTCAGTTCTTGACTTTGCTGTCCAGACCTGTGCTCCCAATGTGTGGTGTCAATGTAATTAAATTAGACAGAAAATGTAAAATCTGACTCATATGTGACACATCCTTGAACTAAAGTATTCATGACTTTGTTCACCTTTAAAGAAACAGATGACAAAACTATTATCATATGACACGTAAGGTGTCAGCACATAATGCACATATTTTATGCAATTCATGAATATTAGTTGAGTGTTAATTTTTATTTTATGAAATTTTAGCAAATTTACCCGTTTGTTCACTGACTGATTTAAACATAAGACAACGTGTTGTTCTTCGTAAAGATTCTTCTCTATTCACTCTATAATTTGCCCCAAGGTCATCTTCCATCTGCTTGGAAGTGAGCTCGCATCACATCCATCAACCATCCTTGCTGCTTATATATGGTTTGAGCAAAAATAACTTCCACTTCGCTGCGAAGCTCAGTGTTTGATTCTTTGGTTTGAAGCTTAAAAATCTTTGGCTTAAAAAAAAAAATTCGAAATTTTGAAAATGTTTCAAAATTTCGATTTATTTTCACTCAGATTTCAACATCACTGTAATGCATATTATCAAGTTGTTTAAACTTTCTTTATATGAGAAGATGATTTGTTTACACGAGATACTACCAGGTGGCACAATAGTATATACATTTATATCGAGATAATTGGGATATTCCCCCTCTCTGAACCCCCTCCCCCAGATATGCTACCCTGACAGCAACCAAAGTTGTTGTACCTTTTGGTAACCTTCAAAATTTGGTTGTATTTTATTCAGCAGTTTTTTTAGTTTTGAAGCACATATAAATAAATAAACAAACAAGCAAGTGAATAGAGCTTTATATATTAGAATGCATGCTTTTTATTTATGAAAGGTTAATGTTGGTAATAAAGGTCTTGGGGCAGAATTGGGGATGACAAGAGATGGTGGTGCATTGTTTGTTGAAGTCCTGGAGGAAAGAGTGAGACAGAACAGCGCCTGGAAGGTAGTTCCATCGATGGGAGAATTGAGGAATAAATGAGGTGAAGTTTGCAGTCAGTCTGGATTTTGGAAGCGTAACTAGGAGGGGGTTATTCAAAGAACACACATCTTGGAGTACATAGGGAGGGTTAAAGGACTGAGCGAGCAAGGGGAGCAATATTGGAGGAGGGGTGGTTAATAAACGAAAAGAGAAGAGGTAAAAAACAAAGTTCATGAGTCGGTTTGATTCCTGACCCAACTATAAACTACTGGATTTGCGTTTCACAGAAAGGGTGCCATCATCCTTTGGATGGGTGTTAAGAAGGGTGTTCCAGTTGCTATCATTAACTGATGGACGTCAAGGATCCTACAGCATCTTAGGGCGAGTTATTGCAGGCACCTTGTACAGATTTTAAATTCCTTCACCCTCAATCAGACATCAGACCTGGCCAACCAATTTACGAAAGATTTGAGCCAGAAGCTTTTCCTGGTCAGCCATACAAAAAGGTGGGAATATTTAGGTCTCCTAAAGTAGTAATTGTAGATGTAGCTTTGTCCACGGTAAGTAGGTCGACACAGTCAACACACACAAACACACACACGCACACACTTTCAGTGCAGGTGCAGCACAAAGCAGGGTGAAGCAATGGGTTCACTGTCCCTCTGTCTACAAATGTCAGTCTCTGATCGAGGAACGACTTAATTTCAATTGAACACTGCAGAACACAAATCGGAGCAGGAACCTGCAGTTTATCAGTACTTTGGCTCTGAATTTGGAAAATGATATGGAATGTCATCCTGATCAGTGATCACTAGGGTGTTCCAAAAAAATGAAAGTTTGATTTTTGCTGCTCCCTGATTTTGCCTTTGTTCCAATACCCCATAAGAACTTATAGGTCAAAAATGAACAAAATTCCATGATATTTAGGGGTTCCTAAAGTTGGCACAATAATGTCCATTATGGAGAGGGCATTTTGCACTGCAATGTCAAAAACCTCATCTAGGTCTCCTTGGAAAAACTATTCTTTCATCCTATATGACTGCTGTGGTTTTTGAAAATATCAAACAACCATATTAATTGTGAAGTGTACTGCGTTGTGCATATTCGACGGCAAGTTGTCAGTTACAGTTTGGCAAATTTCAACAATATTGTGCCAACTTGAGGAACCCCTAAACCTCCTCCAATCTATTTCATATTTGGTGTGTATGTTTCTACTGTCAAATGGAACAAAGGCACACCCAGGGAGCATGAATATTCATACTTTTATTTTTTAACCCCCTATTATGAAGCACCCTAGTGATCACGCATATACAGAGAGGAGCAATGGGATTGTTTTCATCTGTCTGCCTGTCTGACAGTCAAACAAAATTTTAAATCATTCCAAACAGGAAAGTTACTGTTTTTAGTGATGTCATAAAGGACTCAAACAACAGGCACGAATAACTAATTTAATGTGTTAAAGAAGGTGGTGTTGAAGATGGTGCATCAACGGCGGCAAACTTCTGAAAAACATGTTTTGTTTTGTTTTGTTATCAACAGGCTTTAGAATTGTTATTTTATTTAAATTGAATTGTATACTTGAACACTAGAACACAAATCACCCTGTTTCTACTTCCAAAAACCTTCAGTTTATTGCAGTACTTGGACTATGTATTCCCATGTTACGCTATCGATCTTGGCCAATCAAATTTGCTATTCATGCTCCCACCATTGGGAATCGAGATTGAGACAAAATCGTGGTAAACGTGTTCGGTAATATAGATCGTGCACGGAAATGCAAAGCAAGAGTTTAAAAGACTCTTCCCATGTCCCTTTTATCAACACTGTGTGGGGTTAGGTGTTCTATGAACTCTACTTGCCTTCACCATCTGCGATGGATGGAAGTTTTATGTTCAACCCTGTCTGTCTGTTTTTGTGCAGGATATCTCAAAAAGTTATGGACAGATTCGGACGAAAGTTGGTGGACAGCTTGGGTGTGTAACATGGGCAAATCGATTAGACTGTGGTGAAGATCCGAGTCCGGATCCAAACATGAGAATGAAAAAAATAAAAATTGAGTGATTCTTCGCCATTGAGAGACGGAGCCAAAAACGATACATAACATAATATTTATAAAAGTTGTGGATGAGTTATAACAAAACTAGTTGGATGAATTAGTAAGGTGACGAGAACAAGCCTGGCAGAGGTATGTGCTCCATACAGCGCTGCTCTAGTTAGTAGATGTAAATATTGCTAATCATGATGAACAATCATTACAATCAAAACTGTGTTACAGTATTGTTAATGACAAACTATGCATGTGTATCATTGTTCTTTAAGCACTACTCAGCCTGATTTGTACCTCTACATCGAGCGAGGTTTAAAAAACACCTGGAGGAAACTCTAGTGCGCACGCTAGGCTGCTGGGAAAGGCCGAGACGTTGCATTCTCACGTGCATGTCAGAGGGACTGGATATCTGGTGTACAGACGGACGAGGGTCAATGAGAGATCACCTTGACCTCGGTTTGAACCAGGGTTTTGAGGATAGCCGACAGCACTGAAAGGACAGCTGTCACTACGTGTCTTTCTTGGTTGACCTGTTCATAATTGAGGGTGAAGCCATATAGTTCTGAACATGGCATTGGATACATTACACAATTTGTTGATTTGAATGATAAATGGATTTCTGTTTGTTTGTTTGTTTTGTTTCATGTAATTCCTTGCATATATTCATGAAATACAAGAACATGTCGTAGAAACAGAATGATATTTGATCATGCACCAACCATTTTCTTTTGAACAAATTTGTAAAACTTATACTCAAAATCATTTGGATGTCATTGAATTTCAATGGCTATATACTTGGAGAGAGGTTGTTTGGACATTTTGATGCAACTACACGTCCCCATATGTTTCGTATGTAACATATCTATATTGTACTGTAAGACGTTTGTCCTAAACCCTCTGATGTGGTGTAATAATGTAATTCAGTAATTCAATGTGAATTGGACAATAGGTGTGAGAGGGGGGTGCAGAGGTATAGCGCATTTACCTTTCAGTTGTCTAATCTGGGTTTGATTCCCAATGTAACTAGAAACTATCATGCTGGCCCCTTTCGGGGCAGGGCATCTCATCACATAATGTTCTCTCCTGGGTCGATGTTAAGCTGGGTGTCTCATACTCTAGTACTGTATTAATTTAATGGGTGTTAAAGATCACATGGTGTCTTTCATCAAAGAGAAGGTGAGTTATCACTGGCACCTTGAACAAATTACAAATTCCTGCCCAAATCAGCTTGAGTTGAACATCAGGCCTGAGAAAACTTGGGCCAAACCATCCCCCATTCCTGATCCCACAATTAGGTCGGACTAATTGTGGCCAACACCAGACTCAGTGGCATAATTGTTCTCACAGTGGCAGAATGTCCTCTCTGAGTTTGGGAGGTCGGTGGTTGAAACACTCGCTGAGTACCAAAAACCTTATTTTAAAAAATAGTATGTGCAGCTTCCTTGCATGATGCTCAACATTTAAGAAGACAGAGTGTGGACAAACAACGTTGGGAAGGCAATGACAAACCACCCAGTATATCCCTTGCCAATAAACTGCTTCAGTATCACCAACAAGAGTATGTCACATCAGGATCAGAGATGATTGTGGCCATTAAAGTAGCAGTAGTAGTAGTATTAGTATTAGTAGTAGTAGTAGTATTAGTAGTAGTAGTAGTAGTAGTAGTATTAGTAGTAGTAGTAGTAGTAGTAGACCGAATCAAACAAAAATGGAAGATTGCGAGAGGAGGACAGTGGGGATTGGGACGGAGAGATGTGGAGAGAGAGAGAGACAGAGACAGAGACAGAGACAGAGACAGAGACTAAACAATTGTTGTAAAACCAGTTGCCTGCTGAAGGCAGTTACAACAAATTTGAAGTGATTGCACTGTCTCTTACAATTGCAAACTTAATATGGATTCAATGAATATTGGTCTTTTCAACAATTGGTGTATGACCTCAAAGGGAATAAAGCACAGCTGGGACATTGGAAAGGAGCAGACCACTGGGAGAAACAAAGTGACATCTTAACAGACAGCTTGGCCATGGTTGCCTGTCAGTTCTGAGTCAAATGCCATCGCCGTGAACCTGGAACTCCCAGCTGAGAAGGCGCAAGATTCAGAAACAGCAATCTGCCATTTGCCTTTTAAACCCTGAAATGTCAGTGCAATTTACTCATTGAGTGGACAGTGGCAGCCACATGAGAGGAGACTGAACCAGCCCAGAATGTGTGGTTCATAATGGAGGGCCTTTGTACATCGGTTTGACTGCTGGAAAGTGGTTTGTGGAAAGGGAGTTAAACAGAACAACATCCCTGTAATGTAGCCAATACAGAACTCTTTGTTCTTTCTTCCTCTCCTTTTTTTTTAATTTCTATTCAATCATTCATTCAAGCCAACTTATGTGCAAATCTACTTTACTTTATAGAGGAATACTGAAATATAAATACAAATGACTTTGTCAAGGCTAGTGTTTTTTTTTCTGCGTTGGCAGACAGTTTGAATGATTGTTTTGTTTTAGTCCCCACTGGTTTCACCGGAGGGGACTATAGGTTTGTTCTCCGTCTGTCTGTCCGTTCGCCTGTGCATCCGTCCCACCTGTGGTTTTTCAGACTCTTTCCCCATACCCCTTTTAACATATTCAACTGAAACTTGGTACGTGGCTTTATTATGATAAGTTACAGACCAAGTTCGAGTTTCAGGGCGTTTCGTCAATTTTTCACAGTTATTCCCTTTTTGGACTTCGAAAATATCACATCGGTCGGGGACATGCATTGCAAAGCAATTCTCGCTCTTGTTTATCAACCAACAGTTTACAAAAGTATGCAGACCGTAGTGGGAAGGACATTAACGCTGGGGTTTTGAGCATTCATCCTTCATTAGATCAAGACTTTAACGCTTAGAATGTCGGTGTTATTTTGCTTCCCAGGTTACATGCTACTTTACATTGTTTTGCTACTTGTGCAAAATCACCTTGATGGGAAAGTGCGAAAAATGCGACTCAAGAGTCGTACATAGACAGGGAGGAAGAAGTGCACACTTTTATCAACCTTCAGTGAATAAAACTTATTGTACTTTACTTCCTATATTATTTCACTGTATTATTATCAATTATTTATTCCATAACTAAAATGTCCTTTCGCAATTCTGCGCTGATGTCATAGCTGGAAAACTGTACAAGCAATGACTTTGATAACATGATTATCCCCAAACTTTTTGGAAAAAACAAAAACTGGGGTATGTTGGAACCAGCTCTGTCCATCCGTCATGCTGTCTCCTCCAAAATGGTTGTGCAGAAATTCACCTCGGTCGTGATGATCACCACATGGCAAGAAGGTCGAAAGCAGTATCATTTTTGATCCCACCTCCCGTGGCGGAGGTCAAGAGGTCAAATACCATCAAATGAAATTACGGGCACATTTAAAAACATTTCTTAATGAAACTTTGTAAATGCAATCAACATTGGGGATGCATGAAATATAACGATTTTGGGGGGGGGATTTGACCCCCAGTTCAAGCCCCAGGGGTGGGAACTTCTCAGGGTCACAGAGGTCAAAACGGGGACAAAATTTAACTCAAACTTTGACATTGGGTCATTCCTGATGGGACATTTTACCATCTTTCATCTCTGATTTAAGTGGGAAGCGTTGGGATATGCAATGGCGCGCCATCGACTTCGCTGTAGTTATTAGTTTGCACGTATAATTTTACAAACTATTTTCATTTTGTAAAATTTGATTACATTATTATTAGTGTGTAGGAGACGAGTTATAATATTAAAAGAAAATTTATAAATGTTGCCAACCAGCTTTGGTGTATTTCAAGACGATGTGTTCAATGCATTCACTCATGTGCGTCTCATTCTCAATGACAGCATCCAATCAAGGAATAATGCTGATAAGAACTGATCGTAGAATGACTGAACGAATGCAAGCAACTTTGCATCAAATGATTTATTTCAGGATGGACAGTGATTCAATAGCATTCTGTAAAAATGTTCGCCTCGCAGTGAATGCTATAACCAGTAATCTGCTGATGACCTGCACTTGCTTTTGTGTAAGCAGCTGCCTCACTGGTCTTGTGATGTGTGTCGGTGCACTATCCTGTTCAAATATCTTTGTCTCGAGCTGTTAGGGTGAGGGTTAAGGCTCGCACCATTTTCCTGGAGGGCGAATATGACCGCCCCTGCCACATTACTGTTCCCCAGTGATAGTGCAAGTCTGCAACACACTTGCCCCGGCCTTTCCAAAAGAGAATGGGCTGGTGATAAAGAACGAGGTAAATCGACTCCAGGTATGATATAAAAAAAAAAATGAGATAAATCTGTGTCGGAGTGGTGACCCATTCAGGATTGTGCCCAATAGCCCAGGAAACTGCTTCGGCAGCACCAAAGCTCTGTACAGAATATGGTCCCAACGGATGGATGGACTCCAGGTATAGTCACTTGGAGGAATGAAGAGGCTCATCATTATATGTGTATGGCATTCAAAATGTTCGACAAACGAAGTATTCACAGGAGTCCAAGAAGTTCCAAGGTAACACGTTTGACAGGATGGTGAAGAGTTTGTGAATTTACCTTTGGCTTGTGTAGTTTATGCTTGATTCTCAGTCCAACTGTAAACCGATGGATTGTGTTTGTTTGTTTTTTTGCAGGCAGGGCGTTGAATCACAAAACTCGGGGTCTATCGGCTAGCATTAGTTGCTAGGCCTCAAATATCCTACTGTATCTTTTGTGAAGAAGAGATGAGTTATTCCAGATCAAATTCTAAATTCCTGCCTAAATTGGCTCCAGTCGGAAGTCAGGTCTGGTCAGCTGGCCCGTGAAAGCATACCCCCTCGGCTCACTCTATAAATAATGTAGGATTACATTGTGGCCATTAAATATCTCGTAGTAGTAGTAGTAGAATTAATCATAGACAGAATTGCGACGAAACTATATAAATGGAATTTTTATTGACACACATTTTTTTTTTGTCATAAAGCTGGTTTTCAGAACAATTTATTATAATAATTTATTGAACAATAACAGCTATTACTGGGGTATTCGATTGTGTGATTATACATACAATCATACCTAAATGCAAGTTGTGTTACCAATCGAGATCAGGTTACATGGAATTTAATAAAACATTCAGTGTTGTTTACAGCTGTAGAAAAAATAATTCTGGGGTGCAACATGGCAATGATGGGTCATAAGGCATCCTCATTTTCTTATTTAAGAAAGTACAGGAGTGTGTGACACCTCATTCCACTCAGTGTCGTCCCATAGAGACTGAGCCCCTGTGTATATTAATTTCCATTGTGTGTGTGTGTGTGTGTGTGTGTGTGTGTTATCTCCAATTGCAGGTTTGAGGAGCTGGAACGAAGTCCTCCTGGGATTCAAAGTATCCACCTTCGCTTCGGCAAGGGATCACAGTTCATGGAACGAGCTGTGCGACTTTGTTGTTTTCAGTGTTTTGTTCCGAGGGCTCGCTTCAGGATCGCCATCGAACCCCGGACTGCCTCCAATTGCAGTTCATTTGTGGTAATATTCCCGGGGATGGTTTTCAAAATCTCAGTGAGGTTCTCATTTTTGACTCCTGTTGCTACAACTATCACTGGTACAATTTTGATGCTCTTCAGCTTCTACGATCTCTTGATCTTATTTTTGAGGTCCTGGTGCTTTGATATTTTCTTGATTTCTGTATTATTTCAGCCAAAATCGCTGGATCCTGATATCTCAATCAGCAATGCTGTCTTTTCCTTTTTGTTGTTGCAAATGATGTCCGGTCGCAAGGCTTTGTTTTCTATGTTCACGCTCAATGGGATCACCAGGTCACACGTGAGCATGCCATCCTTATTTTCACTGATTCCACTTGGTTCGTGTTTCCATGAGTTTTCTGGAATTGTGATGTTGAAATTTTTGCAGATATGCCAATTAATCACTTTGCATACTTTGTTGTGCCGTTGTGTGTAAAGTTGTTCTGATAGTTTTGTGCATCCCGAAAGCAGGTGACTAGTACTTTCTGTTTCTGTCCTGCAGAACCTTCACCTATCCATCTCGCTCAATCCCACCATCTTTTTTAATCCGTGTGTGTGTGTGTCTCCTCCATAACTCCAAAACTATGACACCTAACGGCTCAAAACTTTGCATATTTACTGAGAGAACTCCCCAAGGGAGTGCATGAATAAAAACTGGGTATTTGGATAAATTTAAATACCACTTTTGAAGATGATTAACTCATCTTATGGTGTAAAAACAAAAACAAGGTTGTCTTTTATCCTTGGACAGCCCTCGTTTACCTCACAGGGGTCTTAATCTGCCATTTTGTTTTGGCCTAATTACAAATGCCTTGACTGGGAACAGGCCACACAGGCCTTTGGTGTACATTTGAAGACTGAACAACACATCTTCGATCATTTAATGAAGGTTCTGTTTTGAGGAAACAAAGGCACATTTTGATTACAACTCATGCAGAGGAAACAAGGTAATGGATGTTTTGTTCGCAGCGATTGTGGCAGTGGTCTTATATACACACTACCCAATGAAGGTGCATTCTCATCATGTAGGGGAGAAAAAAGGCGGAGAAAAAAAAATAGTGGTCTTTAATTAAATAAAAATTTTGGTTTTCGCGAAACTTTTCAAGGTTATAAACAAACTGATGGACATGAACTTCACATATTATGGGTACGTTGTGGTACTTTGCTATTATAGAATATTAATATGGAATAGGCAAAGCCTAGAAGCAACGTAGAATTCTTCTTCCATTCGATGCTGCAATTTCCGGTTACTTCGGCCTGGATTCGGGATCAGCGATCAAATAATGTAAATCACGATTAAAAATTATTTTTTGATATGCGGGAGATATCTTTATTAAATCAGTGGAGAAATATACACCATGTCTGATATTTGGGTCTTTCATGTCTCCGACGATGCCTTTATCTCCGGGACGCATCATTCCCCATGCCAAAAAACGGAAGCAAAAGGGTCATAGCCGACGACAGGGATTCCAAATTGCCAGGGTATTGTGTTGTTGTTGTTGTTTCCTATTCTCTCATGTGCACGCGTCACTACGTTTGCTATAAACAAACTGATGGACATGTACTTCACATATTATGGGTACGTTTGTGGGTACCTTTGCTATTATAGAATATTAATATTTAAATTCAATTGGTTAGATTCCCGAAAGAGCATTGAAATGACAATTTCAAAGCAGAGGCTAGCCTGGTGTTGACTTAGCAGTTAGGGTGGTGGCTTGGATCCTAGGGTCCTGAGTTCAAGCCCCATTGTCCACTGAATTAACACAGGGGTTGACTCAGCCTGTCCTTTCGAGGTCAGCGAAATGAGCACCAGTATGCTGGTAATAGGGGCACTGCATCAGCGGCATAGCTGTGTCTTAACCAATGATGCAACCAGCAGCCAAAAAGGCAGCACACGTGGGAAAGAGAGGCATAGGAGCAATAGCTTTGCCCCTCTCCCTGCTGACGGGGGCACATGACATACTATGTTCGATCACCCAGAGTTTCATTATTTCGTGTTTTTACATCATTTTGATTCATAATTATCGGCACACTTTATTTTTTTAAATGGGGGGAATATTGTAATCGGCTCCGTCTGTCTGTCTGTCTGTTTGTCCATCAGCTATCTCCTAAATGGTGAGGCAGAAATTCACCAAACTTGGTACTTATGATCACCATATGGCAAGAAGGTGCAAGAGCAGTGTCAGTTTTGGCATTGCCCCCTGTGGTGGGGTTAAAAGGTTAAGTACCGAAAAATGTAATTACGATCACATTTTTCAAGATTTTAAAATGAAACTTTATATATGCAATCAACAGTTAATTTACACATGAAATATTGTATGTAACGAATTTTTGCATTTGTCCCCCAGGTGATGGGAACTTTGAGTCACGGATAAAAACGGGGGAAACAATTTTAACTCTAAATTTGATATTGGGTCATTCCTGGTGGAACTTTTTGCCATCTTTCAACTTTGCTTCAGGTGGGAAGCGTGGGGATTTGCGATGACGTGCCATCAACTTCAATCCTGTTTTAATTTATATTGCGATATTGACCTCCCGCATGTGAAAATAAGGAATTATAGAAGATTTGGGGGAAAATTGGCCCAGGGGGTTGGAAATGTAAACAGAACAAACAAAATAACAGACATGTATTACACATTTAGTCACGTTTTTAAATATCTACTCGCCTACTTTCTTGTCATTGAATTGCATTGTGTGCATTGTAATCTCTGAATAACCTGGCTCGCGTCACCGCCTTGACTCTTCGTATGTGTATTTTCTCCCCATTGTGCTGTCGGTAACTTATTATGAGGATATTTAAATTATGTATCAGACTGTACTCCAGACAGACTATACTCAATCCCCAATCTGTACTCCAGAATGAAACACCAGCACAATATGTTACAGTCATTAAAATGGTGTTTCCCCTGAAAGACACCCTTTCTCTATTTTTTTTGCTAAATAATGCTTCCAAAATTTTATGTTATCCAAATCTTCATGTACATCAAATGACATATCATCGTCTTTTAACATTGGAATGTTGGTGACTGCTTAAACGTCTGGATAGGACTTAGGCTGGCAGGATGGCCTAGCGGTACACACACTGGCCTCCACGCCGTCTAGCCTTGGTTTCAATCTCGATCCAGTTATAAACTGTCATCCCAGTGTTTTACAGGCAGAGTGATTCATCAATGTGTATGGGCCATCCCTCGGATGGTCATTAAGGTGGACGTTCTGTCTGCCAGCATTCGTTTGTGGACGCTAAAGATCCCATGGTGTCTTTCACGAAGAGTGGAGAAGCTATCCGGCGGCACCCTGGCCAAATTCAAAATTCCTGCCCTGACTTCCTGAGTCGGAGTGGTGACCTGACCAGGATTATAGCCTAGTAACTGCTTTGGCAACTCCAACGCTTTGCATTGGGCATGGTACATGATGATTATGAAACACTGTTTTGTACATCTCAATAAATAAGGATGTTACTTTTGAAGACTCCGAGCACTACACCTTATTATCATAACAAATGAGACAAAAGCTGGACTGCAAAATTAAAATATCAAACCAACAACACCTGAAAACATCTGCTTAAGACCTTTCATTTGCTGGGATCACTTAAACGTTTCTTTTCTTCTTAATGAAAAATTTAACAGTTTCTTTGGCGTTCCAACCCATCAACCTGTCACTCACAATTGTTTTCGATGCAACTCTTGCACGACATCAGCAGGTAATCTTATTCTTCCGTTCTTCTTCCTTACTTTTATAATTAATGCACCTCACTTTAAAAACATCACAACGATTGTTATCTTCCAGATCAAGGCTCATTGAAGAGTGAGATTCACCATTCTTCAATTTCCTCACTTGGAGTCAACATTCTTCAGCTTTGACCTAATATCGTTTTTAGATCCTCGTGGAGGATCTCTAAGTCTTACTCACGTTGTTGTTCTTCATCTTCTTCTTGTGGACTTTTTTGTTTCACAGCCTACAATTTTCATCGAAACTTCCTGAAACTTGGCATATGTATGTAAAAATACCCCGCGCAGACAGTAACCATCTCCGATTTTGAAAATTCCTCCGAGAAAAAAAGTTATGACTCAAATTATCTCCGCTAATGGAAATCGCCTAAAAATTATCTCCGAAACTAGGCAAGCTTTTTGAATTCTGTTTGCGGGAATCGAACAGGACATTAGCAGAGATGAATTACCGCACATATGATACATCACTATGACGTCATATCAATTTTTATGACGTCATTCCTATTTTTTGACATTTTTGTTTCACAACCCAGAGTTTTCATCGGATCTTCGTGAAACTTGCCATGTATATGCAGAAAGCCACGCGCAGACAGTAACCATCTCCGATTTTGGAAATTATTCCTAGAAAAAAAGTTGACCTCATATATCGCCGCTAATGGAAATCGCCGATACCATTATCTCCGAAACTAGGCAAGCTGTTTGAATTTTGTTTGCGGGAGTCGAACAGGGCATTAGCACAGATAATTTATCGCAAACCTGATACATCACAATGACGTCATATTCGTTTTTTATGACGTCATCATTAAGAGGACGGGGATCTTAGCTCATTTGAGCTTGTTTAATCACTCCTTTGGATCATGTCCAATTTGTGATCAAATGAAAGACGACATACAATGTGCAGCATGTTTATCATGTATATGTTATGTAGTACTGTGAACGATTCATTAAAATAATACGTTTTCATATAAACAGAACAATAAAGGGAATTTTCTATTCCTTAAAAAGTATAATATTGTAGAACTAATGGTAGAGTATACTTATAGATTAAACGATTAACACACAAAGTAAATCGACTTGATTTTCAAGCATTTATT
Source organism: Eptatretus atami (assembly GCA_035128595.1). Taxonomy (NCBI): domain Eukaryota; kingdom Metazoa; phylum Chordata; class Myxini; order Myxiniformes; family Myxinidae; genus Eptatretus; species Eptatretus atami. Next base: position 35,548,355 of record CM068962.1, on the reverse strand, counting down.
TCATTCAATGGATATAAACCAAGTACAGTATTTATCGTATTGTTGCAGCTGCCAGACCATGTTGGTTGCCCGGTTCGAATCCGGTGAGTCCTGTTAAATCAACCATGACTGTCACCCGCCTCAAAGACTTCCTGTCATATCTGTGTCTGACGACCACGTCACGTCTGACGACCCATTGACGTTCCCAAAGCAGGCAAAGATCACGCCGACAGGTGACCGAGTTACCGATCGGGTCAGTCCGGGCAACCTGTCATGTGACCTGATCTTAAATACCATCAATCTGCCTTTAACAGGGTTTATAAACCATGAGATGAAGCCGCTGGAACAAACAGAATCACTCAGAGACCAAGTGAGCCTGGTGTTGGCTCAGTGGTTAGGGTGGCGGCTTGAGATCCTCGGGTCCTGAGTTCAAGCCCCGTCGGCCGCTGAATTAATTCACCAAGGGGTTGACTCAGCCTGTCATCCTTCCGAGGTCGGCAAAATGGGTACCAGTTCCAGTGTGTGTACTGGTAGGGGGGCACTGCATCAGCGACACAGTCACGCTTCAAGGAATGATAGCTACCCCAGTAGCTAGAAGCTGCCATACGACCACCACCAGAGACCAAGTCAGGTCTATAATGTATTTGTTAAATGCTCATACACAATGAAGCACTGTTTATTTAAAAAAAAAAACCCTCTATCCCTACCAAACCATATGTGTCCACGCACCAAACGAATGATTGGAGATTATTAATTATATAACCTTAAGGCATCATACACGTGATACAGAGACACGGGAAATTCACAACACATAAGAGTTCTTGGGCCAAACCCAGTGAAGTCGCCTCATGGAGGGGGAAATACCATGCGTGCGAGAACGACCATGCAGGCATCGATAGGGGGAAGTACGCGTCCCGGTGGAGTCGGAGTGGCATCGGTCGGGCGGGGCATGATTTCTCCCTTTGGAGCTTGCTCTCGGGTGCAGCTTTTGCCTCTGCGATTCCAGGATTCTCCTTCCCAATCTTGGTGGCCCCCACCTTTATAACTTCACCCGCCAATATCATTGATGACAGTTTACCCCCCTCCCCTCTCATTCACCATTGGTCCTTCGCCTGGTGGGCGGGGCAAACTCTTCACGACGTATAATAGGCTAATGCTGTGTGTCTGTCTGTCTGTCTGTCTGTCCCACCCTGATACATGGAAATGCTCCTCAGAGAGAAAAAATTATAAAGTAAGAGATGCTTCAAATTCATCCAAACCTATGGAAAAATAATAATTTTTTTCAATCAATTTTCTTTCTTTGCTGTTAAGAAATATACAACCTCCAATTTTAAGCTCTTTCAACCAGCACAAGAACAAAAAGCTTCCTTTTTACCCTGCGCTCATGAAGCGATACGTACGTTTAAGTGATCGGTAGCGTATGTGCATACGTATGGCATACGTGTCTGCATTTTGTTGAAAGCGTGCATCGAAAAGCGTTCAGCAGAGGAAGTTGAAACTTTACCACATGTTACATGACCATGTGATATAAGGGAGGTCAACATAGGTCAAAGGTCAACATCGGCCAATTTTCTAAAATCCTGAATTTTCATCCGATTGACTTGAAATTTGAACAGGATTTTCATAAAAACGACCATCATGTGTCACATGGTCTTGGATCTAAGCAGCCATATTGGATCTAAGTGAAAAATCTTTGAAAATCTTCGTAGGAGAAACCGTGTAACCGATCGTTGCAAAATTTAACGAATTGATCAACTACCCATGGGAAATATGTTTTGATGAAGATGATGTCATCGGTCTGGCAGCCATATTTGATCAAAGAAAAAAAAAACCCTGAAAAAAACAACAGTTTCCGCTAGTCATATTCAATGCATCAACAGAATTGCAATTTGTTTAGGATTCCAGTGATAGCTCATCTTCTCTTTGCAAAGGACACCGTGGGATGTTTAACATCCACCAGCAAACGGGACACCCAGTTTAACGTCCATCCTGGTGACAACAGCACACGCATCGATGAATAACCCTGCCTGCAAAACATCAGGATTACAATTTATAGCTGGGTCGAGGTTTAAACCCAGGCGAGACAGCTCTGAAGCAAGTGTGCATACCTCTAGGCTATCCTAGCAGCACCGTAGCTAGCTCAAAATGGACCTTTAATGAGAAGAGGTTTTTTTCCGAAAAGTTTGCTTTTATTGAAAGTGCAGCATCAGCCTGGAATAAAAAAACATTGATTGTTTTTTTTTATTTTATTTTAAAGAATACTTAATTCATTATACAAAGCAATTATATCACTCGTTTCTTTCCCTGCTGGGATCATCTTTGTGGAAAGTGATCTCGGTGTGCATTTGCCTGTGGTATCAACCGTCCATTCGAGAAAGTCAAAGATGAGTAAGAAAGCATTTAGTCCTGCATTGAAATATTGCATATTATAACTGATGGAAATGAAACATGAGGGGAATATATAAAAAGGAAAAAGTAGACTAACTTGAATGATAATTTCATGCTGAATAATGGCTTTTCAAACAGATTATGAGTATTATGACAGCTCAATTATTCAAGTGTGATTATAATTTTGATGTTTAAAAATCAAACTGCAGTGTGACTTAAACTCTAATGAAATGGCCATGTTTGAGGAGAGACGTTGAATAACATTTTTGGTTGTATAAGCAACTGCAGCTGCCATTGTTAGCTCTTTCAGCCAATGAAAGATGATCTCTCTTGTGATTTTAAATTGTGTTAAATCACAGCTGACAAGCAATATTATTCTCATGTCACCAAACTGTCATCTTGTTGTGAGCATGCAAGGCCTTTGCCACTGGCTGGCAGGAGCCCTCAGGAAAAGGAAAGATGACTACTGCTTGACCCTAACCTCAGGCAGTGCATTCACTCACTGTCTTTTTGAGATCATGTCCTGGACATCAAATGTTATTGCAGACCCATCAGGATCTCTGGCAAAAGGCACATCCATCAGTTTGAATTTCGCTTTGAACATCATCGCCCTATATTGTACTCTCAGTTTGTGGTCATATCTGGAGTAAAAAGCTGTGGTTGAGATCATTTCTCGTGATCAACTCACTCACCTGCCACACTCACAGTCGGCAAGCGATGACCCTATGGTCTTTCTCTTTGCCAAAGCTGACCAGACAGAAACCATTTCTGACCTTTTCCGAATCTTACCACCCACAGCAGAGTTACACGTCACCCTTTCTGACAGACTAAGCCGCGGCCTGTCTCCGCAGTCATTCATTCTCTTACTGTTACTTTGACCTTAACCTGCATAAAGCAGGAGTACAGTGCGTCAATTTAAAAGATGGTTTTAATACACTGATTACTCCGTTATTGATTGGATGTACACACTGCAGTTCAAGTGCTTCTGTGACCCACTGGTCATGAGCTTCTGCCTTTAACTAAATCACCACTTCACTATGCTCCCAACGCCAGCTCCCTGAACGCCTGGCATTTTGATCTTATTGATCAAATGCACTTTGGGTTCCATGAAGTTGAGTATTACAAAGAACACTCCATCAGTTTCATCATGTGAAATGTTTAAATCCGCTCCGTGATCAAGGCCCTTTATCTCCATGCAGGCGGTAACTCATTATAAAGTTATTATACGAATATGCATGTCATGGAGCATAAAATAATGCAGTAATTGCCAAAGCTCACTATATGGATGAATATTATGAAAACGTGAACAAATAATAATAATAAAAGTACCTGTGATTGTGTCATATTTTAGGGTTATCTCATTGTCTTGAAATTATTTCACGAAATGTATGCAAAATAAAAAATTTAAATTGCTAAATTTCATTGCTGTGCGCCACAATTCTGTAGCACTCAGAGTGTGATCATTGAAGTCAATTTTTAATGCGTGGAAACAATCTTGGGATTCTATCAGAATGGAATGGAAGAAACAAATTCATCTTTCCATCAACAAAACGAAAATATATTTGCCTTTGCATTGCTTTGAAGCTTCTGATAGTTTTGGAATCAACTGAATATTCATTATTTGAAAAAAACCGGAACAATCAAATCTGAAAGCTTATCTTGTTTGTGAATTTGACGTAATTCATGATCACTCTTTTTATTTAATTACGAGCGGGGTATGCTTGCACCTTGTAAGCAATGATGAACTATGTTTCCCCATTGTCTCGGGTCACTCACCTGCGTTTGATTTTTCATTTATTTGTATTTTCATTTTTGGACACTTTCCGACAGTTCTATGATTTTTTCTTTTCTGTTGTATCGGCTTCGATGTCCGTCGGCACACAAAATTACCGTGCTTCCCTTCCCCCATTGTCTCGGGTCGCTCACCTGCATTTATTTTTTTCATTTATTTATATTCTCATTTCCAGATGTTTTCCGACGGTACTGTGATTTTTCTTGGTGTATTGGCTTTGATGTCCATCGGCAAGCAAAATTTTAGCTTTCTACGTCACCCAGAAGGTACCCATCTTTAATATCAGTGAGTCAGTGGTTAGAATGAGCTTTATGTTTATTTATGATGAATTTAGCTTCAACATTTTACCTATTTCATAGCACTCACAAGGGAATGACAGAATATCTTAGGGGTATGCACACTCGCCTCTGAGCTGTCTAGCGTGAGTTTGAATCCCAACCTAGGTATAGACTGTCATCCTGGTGATTTGCAGGCTCGGTGATGCATGAGCTTGTGCAATGTCCATCAGAAGAATGATAAGCTGGAGGGCCCGTATCCCAGCAATGGTTATTGAACGTTCGAGATGCAATGGTTTCTGTCATGATGAGTCAGTGAGCTATCGCCAACACCCTGGTTAAATTCCAAATTCCTGCCGAAAACTGGAGTTAGCATTTGGCCTTGTTTTCTTAGACATCTCTCGAGACGAGTTCAAACTTGGTGCTCTCTCAGAATGTGGTTGTTGTCTGGACAGCAGTCTTACAATGCATACAAATTCACGTTCCTTGTTTATTCACGTGTCACATGTGAACAGCCATCTTCAGCTAAGTAAAGGCAACCGTAAGTACTTGAAAATTTTCAAAAGTATCCATGATAGGAGAGGGAAATTTGATTAAGACCATTTTGAAGCAATCTATCTACAAGGAATGGTTCAAGATAAATGTGGACTTTATATGCCTCCTGTGGTGTTTGGTTGGCATGGATTTGTCCCCCCCACATGGGAAGACCTTCTCCTGGACAGGCCGTCACTGTGGTGCAGAGGACGTGGATGTATGTCCCTACAGTGGTGGAAAGAGCGTGGCAATATGTGGGAGAGAGAATTGAGCATTCACAGGGTGTTGCTGAGATCGCTCAATTGGCAGAGCACTGGTATGATTCGTCGAAATGTGCTGCGTTCAATTCCTGGTCTGAAGGCTTAATTTTCCCACATATCCAAAACCAAAACTATCTGAAAATAAAATAGTACAGCGTTTTATGAAAGCAATTTCTCAAGGTATGTCCTTTATACTCATACCTGCTTATCCCAGTATGACTCGATGCCCTCTGTAAATAAATATTTTTGACGGGTAAACAGATATTTCATAACAGCTGATGTGACGTCTTCTTCATTCATAAACCTAATGCCACCCAGATGTTATTTTTTTTGAGTGCAAGTACACAAAACAAACAAGGTAATGAGTTTGGACTTTACGGAGGATGATTTAAAACTTCACAACCCATACCCACAAGAGAGTACTTGTTAAATTTGCCTTGTGAGGTCGATTATTTTAACTTGAAGGAGCCAATTAGTACAACTGCAGAGCAGGCAACTTTCAGACCTGTTGAGCAGCTATACGAGTTGGTGGTGCCTTCAGATTTGAAAATGTTTCTCTGCCACTACAACCAGTCTTTTGCGAGTCTGATGAGGACCTTATCATGCAGTAAATGAGTGGAAACACTTGGGCAACATATCTGGCTGTTTATGTTTATGTATTGTCTTGATTTGTTTTGTAACAAGTTACTTGTAGTAAAGTGCATTGATGATTTTCCCACAATGAAGAAAATTCACCATATAACGAGACTTTCAAAATGATGCAGTCTGTCCTGGAATGCTCTGCACACATGCACAGAAATGCCAGGCAACAGTGGCCATTGTGCATGCTAACATACATCGTGCATGCGAGAGAAGGATTGTTACCTAAAATAGCTCACAAATCTTCTAAAAGTAGCCAAAAAAATACTTGGAAAATTACAGGAGAAAAAGCCGTAGGCCTCAGCACAACAAAAGAGTTGGAGAGCTTTCTTTGCTCACTGACGGGGCTGAGATCTTACAGCTGCCCGTATTGCAGACTCCCGATGATGTGGACCTGTGCAAGACCCAAATAACTGGACAGACACATGTGAGTACAACCCTCGATGGTTGCTGGCAGTGAGTGGATTTTCAACCTTGTGGGAGTACCTCCTGTGAACGTGGCAGGCTTGGTGATTTATTTAATGGATGTCTGCAATTGAAAAGATGATGCTGTGCATCATTACCAACAAAGTAATGGTTACCAACTCTTTGGCAAAGGACATCTTCAAGATGTGAAAATCACTTGTGACAGCGATTATTCACATAAGAGTGAGATGTACTTAGCACATTTCCCTGAGGGAGAGATGTACTCGGCACATTTCCGTGGTTTGGGTGCTTCTTAACACCAAATGGAAGGTCGTATCTGGGGCTTGTGAATGCTCAGGTAGGTAACTTTAAAAAGGATGATAAGGTCAGGTCAGGCATGGGAGCATGCGCCAGAGCAGTGCGTCGCTGCGTCCACTTTCTGCTGGTACTCCAGGGGCCTCCGTCTGGCCACCCCCCAGGCAGATGCCTGTCCCATCCCCATCTCCTTGAGATCCTGATCAACCTGCTGATTCTAGGAGGAACGGGGTCCTCCATGAGGAATGAGGCCCATTGGCCTCCTCCACTCATGAGGCTCCCTTGCTGAAAGAATCTGGTGAGCAGGAAAAGCACCAGGAAAATGAGTCACATGTCCAGACAGCCACAGCGGATGCTCATGGACTATGCAGGTAACAAATCTCATTTGAGTCTCTCAGCAACCGCTCATTGGACACAAAGTGCAACCAGCAATAGCCAAGGATTCTCTGAAGAGACCTGGTACCAAAGGAATTAAGTCTCCATCTCAGATCACAGTTCAGAGTCCAAGTCTCACATCTATAGAGCAAGAATGGAAGCACCAAGGACCTGAAGACTTGGACTTTCATCCTCCTGCACAGGTACCGGCAGTGCTACACCTCATGATCCAGTGAACCATGATTCCCCAGGCCTGACCCAGACATCTGTTGACCTCTGGCTAACAGCCAGCAGAGACATAAATATCACTGCCAAGAGAAGTGAATCTCTCCTCAACCTCAACATCCTCACAACAAACAGATGCAGACAGGATAGCAGCATCCAAAATGTCATTGCAAGCCTGGATCTTAGTTTTGACCCAGGAAACCTGTAATCCCAGGGGCTCTGACTCCTCATTCAGCACCTTGATGGCCCCCCAAAAGGATATCTAGAGTCTCAGAAAAGATGACTGCATCATCTGCGAAATCAAGGTCAGAGATCTTGACATTCCCAAACGATGCACCACAGCTTGATCTCTCCGACATCCTCCCCAGAATCCAGTCCGTACAAGTGCTGAAAAGTGTGGAAACCAGAACACACCTCCGACGAACTCCAGTAACAACTTGAAATAAGTCAGAGATGGTATCATCAAATCGCACAGCACTCTCAGGACCAGAATACAGTTCAAACATCAGATCGATCAGTTTTGGTGGCACCTCAGGAAGACCAAGAATCCTCCAGATGGCATCCGGATTCACTGAATCAAACGCTTTACAGAGATCAACATAGGCTGCAAGCAGCCCCTGCCGAAACTCTCGTCTGTATTCGGTGAGGACCTGAAGAGCAAGGATACCGTCGATCGTTGACCTATTCGGTGTAAAGCCTGACTGCTCTGGATGCTAGTGCTCAAGCAGATGGGAGTAAACCCTATCAATAATTATTTGAGCAACGACCTTGCCTGCCACTGAGAGCAGTGTCACCCCTCGGTAGTTGTTGCAATCTAGGCGATCACCCTTCCCTTTCCAGAGAGGGACAACAAGACCCCTCTTCCAGTCAGTTGGGATGATGCCTGTGTTCCAGGCAGAGCACAGAACTGCATGCATTGACATGAGTGCAGAATTTCCACCAGCCTTGAGAAGTTCAGCATGGATGCCACAGATCCCAGGAGCTTTACGCCATTTCAGCTGGTTCACCACAGGCTGTATTTCCATAAACGAAGGTGGACCACAGTTGATTAGAGGGTTACCAAAAGGTATAGTAACACCCCTGACATCCAACTCAACAGCTAGTGGATCAGCTTTGGTACAGACACTCAAAGTAACCGGCCCAGCAGGCCTTCAGACTCCTCTGTCAAGAGCCCACAACCCTCCTCATAACTGCAGCACACCGAGGGACGAGCTTGGAGGAATGCAATGCGTGAATTCTCCTGTAAGCAGTACATGCATCACTTGACAACAGGTGACACTCTACCTCCTCACAGATTCCTCACACATAAGTCTCCTTGTCGACTCTTTTGTGCACGTTTCTGTTTTATGCCTCAGCTCCCTGAACAGCTCAGCTCTGTCATTCAGCCTGGCCCTGCGACTCTGGGCAACGGTATTCAATGTCCCTTGAGAGACGAAATTCTTTTTCGCCCTCCGGTGAGTTCCAAGACATCTACTGGCAACATCAAGGACGGTGGCCTTGAAGGCACTCCACAACTCTTCAGGATCCCCCTAAAGCATCCAGACCCCCAAAATCTCCACTCAGCCTGTTTGCAAACTCCTCAGCTACCCTCTCACCCTTGAGCTTGCTGACATCCAGCCTAGGCTGGGATGGTACCATTCTCCTGGATGTAAGCTGCAAGTTCAGAGTTGCTACAACAAGCCTGTGGTCAGTATTGAGGAACTGAGCACTCCGGTCACCCTAGCACTTCTAGATCATCCTCCAGCGACTATCAACGAGCACCTGGTCAATCTCCTTTGCACGCCACCAGCGTTGGAATACCAAGTCCAGTGATGAGCCTGTGGGTGCAGAAACCATGAACAGCCACCCTTAGTCCATGACTTCTTGCAAAGTCAAGGAACTTAGTGCTATTCTGGTTCACAGGTCCAGACCCATGGGGACCAACAGCACGTCTCATAACCATCCCTATCAGTTCCAGTCGATGCAATGAAATCCCCCAAAACTAGAAGAATATCTCGCCTGGGGCACTGATCAACCACAGACTCGAGCGTGGCGTACAGTGTATCCTTCATTGTGAGATCACTCACCTCAGTTGGAGCATATGCAGAGACCAGAGAAATGCCACCCAAGGAGTGACAAATCCTTAGTTTCATAATATGCTCGTTGACCTTGACAAGTGTTACCTCAATTATCATTGGAGTCAGCTTATTGGACACAGCTACAGCAACTCCTTGGGCATGGTAACCATCAGAGTGATCAGAACAATAGTTGGTATAACCACCCACCATGATCTCACTGCAATCCGGTCTTTGAACCTTCGAGAGTGCTGTTATACTGATGTCCAAACGCTTGAGCTCAGATGATAACAGAGACAGGTGATCATCCTCTCTAAGGGATAGGACATTCCAGACACTCACCTGAAGGGACCGCCTCAGGTTAACCCCAAGGAGACCACCATATGGTGGACGACACCTCAGCACCACCCCAATCCCCCGGGTCCCGAAGGCTTTGCCCCAGCCCCGACATCTGGTGAGCTGCCCTGTGAAGGGCAGCTGCACAGGAGGTACTCCCACGGAGTGGGTTTTCAGATCATTATTTTTTTAATGCTTTTGGTAAGTTTTGCGGAATGAAGGGTTTTACGTTGCACGGAGTGCAAATCTTGCCATCAACCTCCTAATATATAGAAACCCAACTGCAGGAGGACGTCCACAGACATAGTTTGGCTTGAGATATGGATGGCCGTTGGCTCACAAGGAGCTCCTCCACCCTTTGACAGGTTTTTCTTTTTCATCCTGCTGGGTGTCCATATCATACACCCTCCTCACCATGAAACTTGGTGGGGCAGACGGTTTAGTCGCCGACAACCCGACCATGAAAACAGGTTAGTGCAGGTTTACATGGTACCTGTTGCAAGTCACAGATCTCATCTGATCTGACCTGACAACCATTATATTTACTATAAATTATGTTGGGCAGGGGGTGGAGGGAGTGAGAGCTGTGATGGCTGTTATAAAAATGTTAAAAATAATTTTTTGACTTGCAGAATTTGCCTGAGCAACAACAGGTTAAAAGTTCCACGACTGGCAGAGGTGAGTTGTTGCAAACGTGCACACAGTGCATGTGCGAAAGACCTCGTTTGCATTCATACGCCATTGCAAAAGTCCCGGATTGGACTGTGAATGTCCCAAAACACATGATTACAAAACCATTCCATTTTTTTGATGGAAGGGAGTAATGTAATGTCTCCCACTCCATGCTGAGTCACTTTGATTCTGGTTTGAAATGAAGGATCCACGTCTCATCACATGTCACAATATTCTTCAGGAAATCATCTCCTTCCTCTTGTAGCATTTCAGGAGCTTTGTGTTTAATGGCCACATGAGTTGCATTTTTGTCCTAAATGAGGTAATTTTGTATTCTCCTTGCACTAACCTGATCAAATTTCAGGTAGAAATGATCTGTGATTGTTTTCACATTTCTAACAATGACATTCTCCCTCAATTTCAAGGGTAATAACTTTGCTACTGGTTCCAGGTTTCAGCAACTTTGCCTCCGGTTCAAGGTTTGCAGCCCAGGGACGTCCTGGTCGGCAGCTGTTCCTTCCATTTCTGCCATGTTAAGTTCCCCGGATCAGAAACATAGTGTTTTATTATGCCTCTGCTGACAAAGTCGTGGGAGGCATCTTTTTGGGTTGTCCGTCCATCCGTCCGTCCGTGTGTCCGTCAGTCTGTGATAGGTTTTCATTACCGCGATAACTTAAGAGCGCCTGAAGGGATCCAAGTCAAACTTGGTAAAAGAATGTATAATGATGCAAAGATAAACTCATTATATTTTGGGGGTCATGAGGTCAAGGGTCAGTGGTCATGTTCAGTAAAACAAATTCTGTTGCCACACTAACTTGTGAACCAGTGATTGCATTTTGACCAAACTTGACACAAGTATGTATAATGATGTAAAGATGAACTCCTTATATCTTGGGGTCAAGAGGTCAAAGGTCAGAGTTCATATCAGGTAAAAATGTGATTCTTGAGAACAGCTGAAGGGATTAAAATCAAACTTGTTACAAGTATGTATTATGATGTAATAATGTGGGCAGAGGTAAATCGGTTGACGTTGTGACATCGAAGAGTACCATTCTAGTTTTAATCCCTGTTTTGCTGGTCATGTTTTCGGTCAATTTTTCTGTCCCAAACCGTATCTTCTTGTGTTGTATCATGTTGAATCATCAAGTTTGTGTCGTGGGTAAAGTCAGGCCTACTGGTGATGGTCGTGTTGTGCTTCTCCATCTGTTGATTGGCTCATTTTCACAACATTTATCCCAGGCTTTGTTACTTCTGATCCCTCAGGTCAATCCATTTCCCCTCTTTGCTCAAAAATACAAATAACATAAGACTCTTCTTCACTCAGAACCCACCTTCCCACCTAAAAAAAATCTCAACAACAACATATGGAAAAAAAAAACAACAAAATCCTATCTCCAGTGCTCAGTGCTCAGTTACTCATTTGCCTATCCCTTCTTCTTTTCAATAACCCCAAACTGCATCTACACTGAACAAAACGTTTCTCTTCCTTTAAAAGCACATCATACATTAAAAAAAAAACTAGAGAGTTCATAGAACACGATACCCCACGTTAACATAGAACATGATACCCAGTGTTCAAGTATGTACTGGACATCAATTTTACTGAAACAATGATTTTTAAGATCGTTAAAAAAAATTCCATAAGTTTGGCTCTATTGAAGCAGTCTTATACATCAGCCTTGTGCACCGCCTTATTTAAAATGTCCAAGTCCTGCTAAACGGAGAGAGTTTTGAAAGTGCAAATAAGGCAATTTGCTTTCTACAGTGTTCAAGTATATGATTCAATTTAAATATACTGTAATAGAGATTGTAAAAGTCATAAATACATAAATTCTGAAATTTACTGCCGTTTTACCACCTCTGATGCAGTGTTGATTACATCACTCTATCCAACACGTTAAATTAGTTTTGTGCCTGTTGTTTGTGTCCTTTATGACATCCTTAAAAACAGTAAGTTTCCTGGTTGGAATGATTTTCAATTTTGTTTCACTGCCAAGGCAGGTAGACGGAGTAAAGAAAAAAATATATAACTCACTCCTTTCTGCGTACGTGCAATCGGGACAGATTCTGAGGCAGAGTATTATAAAATGACAAGTTTGTTTTCCGATTCATGTTCAAAACATAACATTCAATTTTAATTAGTTGTTCCTCGATTATAAACTGCCGTTTTCAGGCGGACGGACATACATGAACCTGTTGCATAACCACGCTTTACACTTCATGTGCTCAAGGTAAAAACGCTTCCAAGATGTATTTTAAAGTGCCTTACTCTGTGTATTACTCCATCAGGAACAACCCATTCATTCTTCATCATCAAAATATCTTCATTTTCTCTTTTACAAGGCTGTTTTCCCCAAAACCTCTTCGCTCTGATAGGATTAGTTCATCCAGCCTCCTCTTTCACTTACAGCCAAATCTTCCTCCACACCTTCGACGAAAAACATGCTCACCACCCCACCCATGAAGTCTGTCAAAGGTTATCCAGTCTGGGAATCCTGAGGCATCCATTTTGCAGAGTTTGTTTGTGTACGACAATAATTTCCCCTTCACGCCAATTCGTGGTGTCAAACTCCTCCATGTCAGCACCCTCTTCCCCATCTGCTCCCCACTCATTTCACCCCTTCTCAGCTTCTACCTCATCCTGCCCCCTCCCCCCCCCACCCCTGCTTCCCCCCTCCTGGCATCGCCTCCTCTCCTTCCTCCTTTCCACATCCCTCTGCCCTATCAGCAGCTCCTCCTTTCGTGTCCCGAGCTATGTGGACCTCAGTCATCCAAAGCTCTAATCCGACGTCATCAATGACCTCATCTCGATCATCAATTTGGATTCAGACCACGTCACTCAACGTTTGACATGCTGCTTCAACTCTCCCAACAATGGTGGAAGCCCTCAATATCAGACATGAGATTAGGGCCATCTCTCTGAATATATCTCGACTTTCAATACAGTCTGACATTCTGCCTCGTTCTCCAAACTAACTGCCTCTGGCATCCAAGACCAACTCCACTCTTGATTTACTGACTTCCTCCACTCTCAAAACCAACATGTGGCTCTCAACAGAATCCTTTCTGCTCCTCTCACCATCAAGGCTGAAGTACCCCAAGGCAGCATTTTAGGCCCTGTTCTATTCCTAATCTTCATCAACAGGGGCTTGAACTCAAGACCCGAAGATATTAAGCCAGCCACTTTAACTGTTGAGCCAACACCAGGATTTTTGCTCAGCTTGATACTGTGGAAATCAAGGCCTTTAAGATCATTGTAATCTCTCGTGATGAAGCTGAGTCTATGGGCCTATCACTTTGCCATCACCAGCAGGTCAGCGGTCTCTCTGTCTTCTTCCATCCCCTTTCTGGTCTTGCACCCTCTGCCCTCTCCATGCTTTGTCCCCCCAAGGTATCTGCAGGATGCATGGGGTCCACCAGAAACCCCCCTTCTCGTGAAATTGCCAAAATCTAGAGCCACGGCTCACCTCCACTCATTTATTCCTCTTTTTCCCCACCTGTGGAAGAAACTTCCACATCCTCTTCAATCTCATTCTTCCCTCCAGGGCTTCAAGACAGCTGTTCCCCCATCCAAAACCATGATCTTTTCTATTCCCTTTAAACCACCCCTCCACAAATTTTGCTTCTGTATCCATCTTGTGTATCCCTTGTGATCTCCCCGACCCCTAACTATCAGAATAACTCGAAGCTTAAAACAAAATGGCTTACATTTCAGTGGAAGATTGCCATAGAATGGTGTTTTTTTCATAAAGAAGGAAAAACATTGACTGAAATAGCTCGCATCACTCGATTTTCAATACTTGAGCAATACTTGAACATAATATCCTTAAGGAATATAATGAAGACTAGCATTTAATTGACAAAATAACTGGCAGAAGGTTCAGGTGTCATTGTCCACCTGCCAACAATATGAGGGTCACTTTTGTAATCAGGACTTAAAGGATGTGTTGCAGCACAAAAACCTCTATTAAGAAAGAGCAACAAGACTAAAAGGCTAAAATATGCATAACAACACTGAAATTGGACTACACAGCAATGTTCTGAAGTTCTTTTGACAGACTAGTCAAAGTTTCAGTTATTTGGATATAATCAAAGACAGTATGTGAGATGAGGAAAAACTGAAACTTATGGAAAGCCTTGCTTGGAGCTAACAATTAGGCAAGAAAGAGGTTCAATTCAAGTTCGGGGGTGAATATCCTCAAGTGGTGTTGGAAAATTGATGGTGCATTGACTGCAGAAAAGTACAAACAAATTTTAATCCACTTGGCTATGCCCCTAGCTGTCAGACTAATTCGTTCAAACTTCAACTTTCAACAAGATGATGATCCAAAACACCTACCTGGAATGATGAAAACATATTAGCATGCACGTGAAGCGATAAGCGGGGTGAAGCAATTGGTTCACTTTGTCTGTCTGTCTACAGATATCAGTCTATGATCGAGGAACAACTTAATTTCAATTGAATGTTATATTTTGAACACTGTCGGACATGAATCGGAACATGAATCGTAACAGTAACCTGCAGTTTAGCAGTAAATTGGCTCTCAATTTGGCAAGTTGTACGCAATGTCGTCCTGAATGTGCATATGCAGAGAGGAGTAAGGTAATTTTTTTTGAGTCTGGCTAACTGTCTGGCTAGCTCTTCGTTATGCATTTTAAAATCAACAAGTATTGAATAAATAATTGCTTGTTGAGAATAAATGATCTCAGCTCAGCGAAAAACACACACCTTTGTTATCATGTTTGGCTTTCCTTCTCCCCCCCCTTTTTTTTCCTTTAAAAAGACAAATTCTTAGCAGAAACAGCCAAGTGGTTTCCAAAGGGAGAACTTCATAGTATGACCATGTATTTTGGTCCTGTAGGCTATTAGGTACAGTACATGTTTTTGTCTGACCATGAGCTTTGGCCTTAGGGCCAATGTTCATGTGTATTAGTTTGACAAGCTTTTGTTGACCATGTACATTGGTGTTTGAACCGAAGTGCATGTTCACTTTGTTATAATTTTTTTCAACCTTTTTCTGTAATAAGGCAGCTCTCAACAGAGATGAAGGCCAGTAAGCCAGAAACACATCTGTTGATTGATTCCCCTCCCAAGGGGTTGGCTGTTATTCTAAAGCCGATGGGGGCTGCCAAACAAGGCTTCGAAAGCCTATGGGGGCTGGCTAATACTGCAGGTAATAGTGTTGAAGCTGACACTGTTTATAGCAGTGGGCAGTTCTGTCTTACAAAGACGGAAGCTAAAGTGGGAAGTTCGATTTGAGTGTGTGTGTGTGTGTGTGTGTTGTTGATTGTTATCTCCATAATTTGGGTTGCAGAAGGTGGAATAGTCCTCCCAGGACTCAAAGTATCCACCTTCATTTCAGTGAAGGATTGTGATTCATGGCCTAAATTGTGTTCTCAGAGTTTTGTCCCGATGGCTCTTTTCAGGATTGTCTCCGAGCTCTGGACAGCCTCCAACTGTAGTTTGTTTGTGGTCATATTCTCAGGGATGTTTTTTTTAAGATCTGTGTGAGGTTCTTCTTTATCATTCCCATTGCTCAAATTATCACTGGTACAATTTCAGTGCTCTTCGGCTTCCAAGATCTTTTCACTTCATTCTTGAGGTCTTGGCATTTGGTCATTTTCTTGATTTCTGTGTTATTTAGACCAAAATCACTGGGTACTGAAACCTCACTTAACAATGTTTTATTTCCCTTTTTATATCTGAGTACTATGTCCGGTTGCAGTGCCATTGTTTTCCATGTTCACGCTGGATGGGATCATCAGGTTGTACGTGAGCATTACTTCCTTGTTTTCAATGATTATTTTTGGCTCATGTTTCTATGAGTTTTGTGGAACTGGGATATTGAAGTTTTTGCAGATGTGCCAGTGGATTACTCCACATACCTTGTTGTGCCTTTTGGTAAACAACTGTTATGATATGAGTTTTTTTTACATCCCGAAAGGAGGTGGCTCGTGCTTTCTGTTTCTACCTTGCAGAACCTACACTTGTCTGACTCAGTCCTGCCATTGTTTTAAAGCCATTCGTGTAGTGTCCTTGGTCTTGGCCATTTATAATGATTCGTTCTCCATCTCAATTGAGCTGACCTCTTCTTAGCCATTCCTGTGATCCTTCTTTGTCTATCCCCAAGGTGTCCAACTCTTTTTTAAATTTCCCTGCTCTTTTGTCTTTCTCCCAATTGTCACGATATATCTGTTGCTATTGCATGTTGAATTTATATTTTGTCTTTTTTGCAATCGTTGGGGCTGCATTTGTGGACATTTCGGTTTGGTGTGTGACATCTCTTCGCACCTGTTTTTGGAAGTTTTTTCATGGTGAGTGAGAGATACCTTTTCTGGCTTGTGTTCATTCTTGTGTACAAATTGTGTTCGATGGTCTGTTGAACTTTTCACATACTCTGCTAATCCTACAGTCGTCACTCTGTGCACTTGATTGAGTTTCATTAGGCCAACGCCTCCTCCTTTCCTTAGCAGGTGCATTCTCAGGATTCACTGATTTTTGTGGACCATTTTGTGGATAGTGAGGAGATGCCTTGTCCTGATGTCTAGCTTTCTGATTTCCGCATGTGGCCAGTTTACTATTCTGCAGCTGTATTGGAACAATGGTACTGCTCGATAGATTATGGCTTTGATTTTGTTCCTTGGAGAGAGGTATGTTTTCAGGATCAGCCTCGTTCTACGCAGGTCTTCTTTGGTAATTGTTTTGTGCTTTTCTTATTACATATTTGGTGGTCCTCTTCTACTCCAAGGTATTTGTAAGATGCTTCATTGTCTAGCTCCTGTAGCGTTGTATCGAGATCGATTTTTATGTCGTCCGTTTTTGTTGGTCTACCTTGTATGAATGTGCACTTGGCTCACTATCTAGGCCAAATTCCATTTGGATGTTTTCAGAGTCCCGTTTCACTAATTTCAGTTGTTCTGCCAATTTTTCGTCGTTCAGTACAAAGACTTTTAAATCATCCATGTACAGTGGATGTGTCACCTTTCTTGTTTATTTGGACAATATTTTATTGGTTGTTAGGATGTATCCATATCCTTGCTCATTCATGAGGTTTCTTAGTGGATTCAGAGTAAGGCAAAACAGGAGGGGGGAAAAGGCAGCCTCCTTGGCAGATGTAGTCTCATATCGTCACTCCTGGTATTTCAATGTTTCTTTCCGAGTCCTGCAGGATTAGTGTGGTATTCCATAGATAAATGGCTTTCTCACTCAGCTTGATTATTTTGGGATTTATCTTGTGCAGTTGCATGCACTTTGTCATCCATGATTGTGGGACACTGTCAAAAGCTTTTTTTTTAGTCAATCCAGGCTGTGGACAATTTGGTTCTTCTGGTATTGCAGTTTTCGATTGTGACCTTGTTTCGTAGTAAGTGGTATATTGTTCCATAGCATCCTCTGTTTCATCCCTTTTGTTCTGCCTCTCGGCCTCCTTGTTGTGTTAGGTGGTGGTAGATCGTTTCTGTGATGATTCTTGTTAAAAGTTTGTACATTGTTGGTAGACAGGTTATTGGCCGGTATTTGTGAGGTTGTTGGGTTTCTTCAGATTTTGGGATGAGGAAGGTGTTCCCTTCTGTAAGCCATTCATCCATTTCCTGATCCACTTGGATAAGATCATTGAATGCTCGGGTGTAGTGAATATGGAGAGCATCAAATTGCTTTAACCAGAAGTTTGGGATCCCATCTGGGCCAGGGCTTTTGAAGTTTGCCATCTTTGCAAGTTGTTGTCATCAATTATTATTGATAATAATTAATATTACATCAACTTTTCTGCATCAATTATTACTGGGGGCATTTCCTCAAGATGTTCGTTCTTCTCCTCCAAGTTTCAGATCCATTCTGCCTCCTTATTGTGTTCTTTTTGATCTTCATAAATTCCTTTCCAGAATTGCTCCAGTTCATCTTTCTCAGAAGGGAATGACGCGTTCTGCTTCTGATTCCCTTGTTCATGGGAGAATCTTTTCAGGTTGTTTTCAAACATATGGTCTTCTTTTCTCCTGTTGATAGCCTCGTCATAGTTTTTTTCTGCTATCATTTCTATTTTCAGTTTGGTTTTAGACCAGACAGGGGTGAGATCATGGCGGGTGGTTAAATCTACTATTAGTCTGGTCACCCTGATGGTTATCATCCCCAAGGACTTGCTATAGCTGTGTCCAATGAGCTAATTCCAATGATAATTGAAGTAACACCAGTCAACGAGTGTATTATGAGACGAAGGATTCGTCACTCCTTGGGTGTCGTTTCCCTGGTCTCTGTATATGCTCCGATTGAAGCAAGTGATCTGACCGTGAAGGACGTATTCTATGCCACACGCGAGTCTGTGGTTAATCATTGCCCCAGGTGAGATACTCTTCCAGTCTTGGAGGATTTCAATGCATCGACTGGAACTGATGGGACGGTTATGAGACATGTGTTGGTCTCCATGCATCTGGAACTGTGAACCAGAATTGCATGAAGTTCATTGAGACTTTGCAAGAAGTCATGGACTTTGAGGGTGGCTGGTTCATGGTTTCAGTGCCCATAGGCTCATCGCTGGACTTGGTATTCCAAAACTGGTCGTGGCAAAGGTGATTGACCATGTGCTCATTGATGGTCGCTGGAGGATGATCCAGAACTGCAGGGTCTACCAGAGTGCTGAGTTCCTCAATACTGACCACAGGCTTGTTGTAGCAACTTTGAAGCTGTGGCTTAAATCTGGAAGAATGGTACCATCCCAGCCTAGGCTGGATGTTGGCAAGCGCCAGCCACCAAAACTGATTAACCTGATGTCTGAACTATACTCTGGTACTGAGAGTGCTGTGAGATGTGGTGGTTCCATCTCTGACTTATTTCCAGTTGTTACTGGAGTTTGTCAGGGGTGTGCGCTGGCCCCCACACTTTTCAGCACTTGTATGGACTGGATTGTGGGGAGGATGCCAGAGAGATCAAGCTGCAGTGCATCGTTTGGTAATGTCAAGATCTCTGACCTTGATTTCGCAGATGGTGCAGTTATCTTTCTGGAGACTCTGGATATCCTTTTGGGGGCCCTCGAGGTGCTGAATGAAGAGTCGGAGCCACGAGGATTACGGGTTTCCTGGGTCAAAACTAAGATCCAGGCTTTCAGTGACGTCTTGGATGCTGCTATTTTGTCTGTTCCTGTTTGTGGTGAGGATGTTGAGGTCACGGAGAGACTCACTAACCGTGGCAGTGATATACATCTCTCTGCTGGCTGTGAACCAGAGGTCCATAGATGTCTGGGTTGGGCCTGAGGAGTCATGGATTCACTGGATCATGGGGTGTGGCGCTGTCAGTACTTGTACAAGAGGATGAAAATCTGAGTCTTCAGGTCCTTGGTGCTTCCAGTATTGCTGTACGAATGTGAGACTTGGATTATGACCAGGGATCTGACTTCATGCCTTTGGAACCAGGTCTCTTCAGAGCATCCTTGGCTATCACTGGTCAGACTTTGTGTCCAACAAGCGGTTGCTGAGAGAGACTCAAATGAGATTTGTTACCTGCATAGTCCATGAGCATCAGCTGCGGCTGTATGGGCATGTGGCTCGTTTCCTGATGCTGATCCTGTTCACCAGATTCTCTCAGTGAGGGAGCCTTGTGAGTGGAGGAAGTCAATGGGCCAACCACGTGCCTTGTGTTTGCAGCAGGTTGATCAGCATCTCAAGGAGAATGGGGAATGGGCCAGGCATCTGCCTGGGGGATGGCCAGATGGAGACTCCTGGAGTACAGCAGAAAGTGGACGCAGCGACACGCTGCTCCTGCGCATGTTCCCATACCACCGCATGCGCGCACAATCTTGTTTTCATTCAATTGCTATCAAGTTTTATTTTGTGTGCATCCATCGCTGCTGTAAGGTACTCGGTCAGATGTTTGAGCACAATCTTCCCAATTTGTTCCATCAAGAAGCATATGCAAGTATATATTGGTATTAGGTGAAGCATGCGATACATCTTTGGGCTGTTAAGACAGTTTAAAGGTTTGCGCATGTGTCATTGAACTGTCTAGCATGTGTTTGAGCATCGATCTAGCCATAAACTGTCACAGTGGTGTTTCGCATGCATGACGATGCATCACTCTATGTGCTGTCCATCACAAAGATTTTATGCCGGAGTACCTTTCTAACCAGCACCGGTCATTGTTGGACATTGAAGATGCCACGGTGTCTTTTGCGACAAGTCGGCAAGTTATCGCCAGCATCCTAAACAAATTACATTTTCCTTCCCCTTCATTGGCCAAAACTGTTCCCTCACCGATCTAATAAGAAGGGAGGAATGCCTGTTAAAGAAAGAGAAGAGGAAGAAGAAACATTTTCAAATGATATCTCAAGCTTAAAAAGGGTCCTTTCTGAAACGTCATGTGCAGCATTCTCCAGCAAACTGTTCAATTTATTAATTTTGAATTTGTAGATATTCTAATTATTGAGAGTTGATTGTAGATAATTATTGTTTAAGTCGTGATTCCAAACACTACAGCTGTGTAATTGTTCACAAGCTGTTTGTGGTGCTGGAATGCCTCGTTCCTGTGGTTTGGAACAGATGGATACAAAATTCATTGCCCATCTGAGATGCTTGCCAAATGTGACATGTTTTTGCTTTTTTTGTGAAAGAGTTACAAGCCACTCTCATTGAGGTTTTTTATTGAGACTCATCCTTTGGAAGCAGATAGGCTTTTGTATTTTCAGCTTCTTTGGTTTGAACAATCATCAACAATGCAGCTTTGTGGCATTCTTGTCAAACTGTCTTCTTCCATGGAAACATGCTACAAACTAGAAGGGCACTCAGTGGAGCACATAGCTCTGCCAAGATCCAGGTCTTCACCGAAATCGAATCAATTCGGCCTTGTCACACACCCAACCTGTCCACCAAGGTCCACCCGAATCTGTCCACAACTTTTTGAGATATCCTACAAACAAACAGACAGGGGTGAAAGCATTGTGATGACAGAGGTGATGATATCAATAACTTCCCATGCTCTAATCACTTCTGTTTTTCTTATTTTTGTTGCAGGGCAGTTAGCTGAAACAACAAGCTAGTTTTATCACTACGTTATATTGAAGTTCACCTTCAATTCAATGTTATCTTCTCTGCAGTTGTTAAAAGTTTGTCCATGGAAGTTTTAATCCATGAATACACCTATCCATATTTGTCCTTCCTAATCTGCACCTGTATCTTCTCCTTCTGTCTGACATCATGGTGCAGATCGGTGGCACACTTACTTTTGAGCTGTTTAGTCTGGGTTCGATTTCTAGTCCAATCTAACATTGTGGGATTCGTGTTCCGCAGGCAGGGTGTTTCAACACAAACTGTGCCGTCATTCCGTTTGAAATGAAACCGGGTATCCCGTCTGCTAGCGTTTATTGGTGGAAGTTAAGGATCCTATGGTGTTTTCGAGAAGAATGGGTGTGTTATCACTGACATCCTAAACAAATTCCAAAATCCCACCACTTGTACCAAAATTAAAGTTGTGAAAGACTTGTACCAAAAACTTTGCTTCATGAAAGACTTGTACCCAAAAATTCCCCTCGCTGTCCTCACAAGGACATGGAAATAATCAAGGTCATTCAAGAAATGATAGTAGATCTTCTTCCGGCTGGCAGGATGGCCGAGAGGTACACATGCTTGCCTCTGAGCTCTCCATCCATCCTGACTCAGCTATAAACTGTCATATCAGTGCCTCACAGGCAGGATGATTCACCAATGCGTGTGCTGTCCCTCGGATGGATGTTAAACTGAGTGTTCCCTCTGCTGGCATTCGTTGGTTATAGTTCAAGATTAGTTGGTTGTCTGCATCTAAGAATTTCTTAAGTGATTTTTCACCATTGAGAGATAGGGCCAAAAACGACATATCGCAGGATATCTCAAAAAGTTATTGACGGATTGGGATGAAACTTGGTGGATGAGTTGGTTAGGTGACAAGAACAAGCTGATTAAATTTTAGCTCAGGTCCAAATCTAGATCCGCCCGATCAGTAGAATACAATACTTACACTAATCAGTTT
Source organism: Eptatretus atami (assembly GCA_035128595.1). NCBI lineage: Eukaryota > Metazoa > Chordata > Myxini > Myxiniformes > Myxinidae > Eptatretus > Eptatretus atami. The sequence continues at coordinate 35,526,120 of CM068962.1, read as the reverse complement.
GGCGGAGGTATGTACTCTCCCGAGTGCCCTTCTCGTTGTTCAATTATATTATCTACACTGAGTAAGAAATATAGGAAGTCACGTCAATGCAGGCTAAAACATTCCTGGCAAAGCCAGGATGGAAGAAATGAATACCAATACATTCTTTGAGGAGGACAACATCAATTCAGCTGAAATTGTGCCAAATTTGGTGATCCATGTCCCTCACATGGTGTTTCAATGAGGTCTTGGATTTTTAAAAATGGCCATTAATTGGTGGAATGTGTTGAACAGTAAATTTTGGAGAATCTTGAGCTCTCTTTATGTGTAATTGCCGAGGAATCGGATGTGTGTTTTAAAGTGTGGAAGCAATCAATATTTAATTCGCACTTAAAGTTCAATTACTGCAAGGTGGGGACCCAAGGACCTCATGTTTGATCAAAAGACTACTTGCGTGGCCATTGCAACAGAACGCTGCAACACCAGCACATGGAAAGTGATAATTATCACTTATTATAATTTGTCTCAGAAAGTTGTGCCATTTGATGAGTCTGGGTCCAGCATTCCATGGCAGTCAAAGCAAGCCAGCATGAAGGGGAGACATTCTTGATCCCCACTATGACAAAAATTAAATAAATAAAGATTCCTCCATTAGCCAGAAAGCTAGTGATAAATGTTTTGGGTCATTATCGGTTTAATCAATATCTATTTTATTTTGCATGAGGGAAACAATCACAAGGATACACAAGGAAATTAGATGCATGAGGAGGCCAATCAGCCCATCTGCCTGCACCACATCAACACCAGACCAATTTATATTTTAAAAAAATTAAATAAATAAAGATTCCTCCATTAGCCAGAAAGCTGTGATAAATGTTTTGGGTCATTATCGGTTTAATCAATTCTATTTTATTTTGCATGAGGGAAACAATCACAAGGATACACAAGGAAATTAGATGCAGGAGGAGGCCAATCAGCCCATCATGCTCACACTCACGCAGACCAATTTATATTTTAAAAAAATTAAAATGCAAAATGTTCTTAAAAAATAAAAAAAATTGTAGTTTTTTTGAAGTTTTTTGTTTTTGATTTTTGGGGGTGAAGGGGAATGAAGGCAGTTCTTCAGTGATAAACACATAAATTAACCACACACCACCCTTGACGAGACACCCACAGAAAACACTCCGCACACTGCACACAACCACCCATCAATGCTCAAACTACTTAAAAGTCTTATCAACATCCCTATACCCTTCCATCTCCATAACTTCCAGGTATCTCTCTAATTCTAATTTAAACTTATCCACTGTTTCTGTTGCCACTACCTTTCCAGGGAGACCATTCCATGCATTAACTACTCTCTGAGTAAAAGTCCTCACCTTGCTACCATCTTAACTCACCTCTTCTTTACTCTCAGGTTATGTCCCCTGGTCCTATCACTGTCTACTCTGTTGAACAATTAATCTGCACTGATTATGTCTTTACCTTTAATTATCTTAAACATCTCTATCATATCTCGTCGTAACCGCCTCCTTTCTAGTGTATAAAGCCCTGTCTCCTTCAGCCGTTCCTCATAGCTGAGTCTCGCTACGCCCGGAATCAATCTCGCAGCCCTGCGCTGAACCCTCTCCATGGCATCAATGTCCTTCCTGAGTTGTGGTGACCAAAACTGTACACAATATTCTAGATGTGGCCCTCACTAACACCACCTCTCTTGATTTATAAATGATCCCCCTCCGAATACATCCTAAAATCCGATTTACTTTACCTATAGCTTGCTGGCATTGTGCTGTCTCCTTACCTCCGGTATCTATTACCACTCTCAGATCCTTCTCCTGTGTGACACATTCCAAAATTACCCCTTGCATCCTGTAATCTCTATTTTCATTGTTCTTCCCCATCCCCAACATCTTACACTTGCTCAGGTTAAATTGCATCTACCAATCTTTTGCCCAATCTATGCAAGTATCAATACTTTCCTGAATCTGATCACCACCGCCCCCCCCCCTCTGCTATCCACCTTACCCTCAAATTTTGTGTCATCTGCAAATTTGGAAAGCCTACTCTTCACCCCACTATCCAAATCAAAGGAAACCATCATAATGACCTTACACAATGATGTGAGATCAGCAATATGCAGATGATGGCCAGGTGTTCTGTCTGTCTCATGGTATTTAAGTGCAACACCACATGATAATTCTCACTCACACATGAAAAATGTGATGACTACTACTAGTGGAGATTGGTTCGGAAATTTTAAATTGACCCCTCAACACTCTAGACTTATAATCTCGTGTGTTTTCATATTTCTTGACCACACAAAGAATATCTGGATGGCATTAAATTTACGAATGATTAAGAGGTCAAAGTAAAGGATGCGCCCTGAAAGTGGCTGCACGCTTGTACCGGAGTTTATGCCAGCAGTATCAAGGCCCTATCACCGACATGACACAAGAGTGTCCTTCCTTATAGCAGGGGAGAAATGGTTCAGTTCCTTTAAACCTTGAACTTCCCTCATAGTATTTTAAGTTTCAACATAAGAATTGTATCCATGACAACATTAAATAACGTTACATATCAATTAAGTTCACTTGCTTATGCTCAGCTCCTTTTACATCTTTTTTTTTTCCCCAAGACAGTTCGAAACAAACACACGGAGGATAATGAAACAAAAACAGTTCGACACCTTCAAACTGCAAGAAATGTCCAAGTTGAATCTTTCTGCACCTAAAGGTGAGCTGACATTGCCATGCTGAAGCTCCTCGACATCCTCAGCAGTATTTATGTGTGTGCCACCTGCATGCTCAGTTGTACTAAGTGAATCGAAACATCAATAATAATCAGAGAACCAGATTAGCATCTCTGTCTGCAGGGGACCGCATAATTGGTCTATTTGTGTAATTCCCATTTCCGTCCACAATCGTTTCCAACAGCTACACAGTTATGTTGCAGCGAATCAATGCAAAGTAGCCTGAGTGTCACGGTCAGTGCTAAAAGGCTATTCTTTATGCTAAGTCTAAAGGAAAACAGATTAACCTGGCCTAGACTATTCTGTACCATTTTGATCTTAGACAGCGAAATTGATGATAAGGTCAGTGATTGATCATCCATTGTACAGAATACATGATGATCTACTTGCTGCAGTTCCATAGATAATTCCTTGGTGGTCTAAGTTTTAATTTTAGTAAACTCATTGATAAACAGTTTCTTCTTTCCCCCAATTATTTTTGCTATAGTCTGTGAAAGTACCTTTCAAGTGAGCTTGAGGTTAAATTAACTGATCAACAACCCTTTTTTTGGGCAGGAGTTTTGAATTTGGCCAGGAGCAGCTGATAACTCACATACACAGATTCCTTGGGAATACAAACCCTGGAATGTTCAACATCGAACAAACTGGAATGTTAAAAGATGGGACACCCAGAGCACTTAACGTAATCCGATGGATGGTGCACTTTGTGATATGCAACACTCTGCCTTTGAAACACCAATCTGACAGTTTATAGTCGGGTTGAGGAATCAAACCCAGAAAAGAAAGCTCAGAGGAAAGTGCATCAACTTCCTCAATACCAGAATTAGCATGCACTTAGAACACTACTAATACTACTACTACTACTACTACTAATACAACATCATACAAATACAACAACAACAACAACAACAACATGACTCACCTTCTCGTGGGGTTAGTGGGGAAACCTTTTTTTAATGTTTTTTTTGGCCTAAGTCTTTCACAAACTGGCTGGCCAGGCCTGACAATCGACTGAAGATGGCAGAAATTTGGAATTTGGCCAGACTGCCGATGATGACTCACCTACACATCACAAAAAAGACCATGGGTCTTTAATATCCACTAGCGACCATTGCTGGTATACGGGTCCTCTGGCTTAATGTCCTTCCAATGGATGGTGCACACACCGATGCATCGCCCCACATGAGAAACACTAGGGTAGCAGCTAATGGCTGAGTCGAGATTTAAACCCAGATTAAACAGTTCAAACACGAGTACACACATCTCTAAACTATCCTGCCAGCCATAAACCATGAATGCAACACCTCACCCTCAAAACATGTCTCTTACTTCTATAGTCAACTCGCCATTTTGAATCGTTGCTGTTATTAGTTCCCAAACGGATTATAGGTTTGCTCTCCGTCTGTCCATCCGTCCGTCTGTCCCACCTGTGTTTTTTCAGACTTTTTTTTCCCTATACCCTCTAACATATTTAACTGAAACTTGGTACATGGCTTTATTATGACGAGTTACAGAACAAGTTCGAGTTTCATGGCGTTTTGTCAATTTTTCACAGAGTTATGCCCTTTTTGGACATATAAAATATCACATCGGGTAGGGGATATGTATTGCAAAGCAATTCTTGCTCTTGTTGAAATAGGGTTTTTATTTACTTACTTTTCATTATTTGTTTTCCTTGTTTGGTAAAAAATAAATAATTGATGCAATGCTGTTTTTGTATTGTTATTTAGATGCATAATGATAAGAATACTTGTGTTAAGTAATAGTTTCATAAAAGGTTATATTGGATCCAGCAGACAAGGGTGTCATACATACAAGACCCATACATATAACCCATACAAGACAAGGTCAAGAGGTGCAAAAAATTTTTTTTTGTTTAAAATGAGATATACCACATTCAGCTTCCATTCATTTCCATGGGAACTACATTCCTGGAACGTCCTGAAAGAGTGAAATACATTTGCAAGACCTGATGCTGAGATCAGTCCCTGAAGTACCGCAAGATGAAGCTCACTGGCTGGGGGAAATTAGAACCTAACAGGCTATGGCATTGATTGGTCTGGGACTCAATTCTGGAAATATAGCTTGTTTGGGGCAGTGATTTATTAACGACAACAGTGCACAGCATTGTGGGGTTTGGTGGTAATCATTGTGTTGAGGTTCAGAGAAGTTTGTGCAATGATGGGGTTGGTGATGGAGATTGGAGGGGCTTAAAGGACAAGATGTCATGCAATCATTGTGAATTTGATAAAGAACAAAGAAAAAAAGATATAAAATATGTCTTAGCCCCCGTTGTTTTAATAATTTTGCTGTACGTTGTTAAAGGGCTAGCTCATATTTATTTACAACCAAAATGGCCGCCAGTCCAACAGTCGGCCATCTATGATCAGATCACAAAATAAAGTTAGGTGCAAGTGTATGTCATCATGCACTGTGCGTCTGCCAAATTTGAACAAAATCAGAAAATGTATGTCCGAGAAATGGTTGAGGAAACATTTAAGTTAAAAAATGGCCACCAGTCGGCCATCTTGGACCCGATCTCGAAAAAAAACAACGTGCATATGTAAGCCATCATTCATTATCTGTGTGCCAGGTTTGAACAACATCGGTAAATGCATGTCCGAAAAATGGTTGAGGACGTGTTCAACATCAGGATTTTTTAACAACTAAAATGGCCGCCACTCTGCTATCTTGGATCTGATCTTGGAAAAAAAAATAACGGACATATGTAAGCAATCATTCAACATCAGTGTGCCAAGTTTGGACAAGATCGGTAAATGTATGTCAGAGAAATGGTTGAGGATGTATTCGATGCCGTGTTTTTTTGCAACTAAAATGGCCGCCAGTCTACCAGTTGACGATCGTTTAGCAGATCACAAAATAAAGTGAGGGGCACATGTATGCCATCATGTACTGTGCTTCTGCCAAGTTTGAACAAAATCGGACCATGCATGTCTGAGAAATTGTTGTGGACACATTTAAGTAACAAAATGGCTGCCAGTCGGCCATCTTGGATCTGATCTCGAAAAAAAGGACAAGCTATTTAAAGCCATGATTCTTCATCTGTGTGCAAAGTTTGAACAACATCAGTAAATCCATCCATCCATTGGGACCATACTCTATGCAGAGCGTTGTTGCCTGCGTAAGCAGTCTCCTTGGCTATTGGGCACAATCCTGGACAGGTCACCACTCAACATAGGATACAAGCATGCTGGCACTCATTTTGCCCTCAGTGGGATGACAGGCAGAGTCAACCCATCTGTATTAATTCAACAGCCAAGTGGGATTTGAACTCAGGATCCTCAGATCCCAAGCCACCACTCTAACCTTAAGCACACCACTCAGATCCAAGCCCACCACCCTAACCATTAACCAACACCACTCAGATCCAAGCCCACCACCCTAACATTAAGCCAACACCACTCAGATCCCAAGCCCACCATCCTAACCATTACCACACCACTCAGATCCCTAGCCCACCCTAACCATTAAGCCACACCACTCAGATCTCAAGCCCACCACCTAACCATTAAGCCAACACCACTCAGATCCCAAGCCCACCACCCTAACCATTAAGCCAACACCACTACGATCCAAGCCCACCACCCTAACCATTAAGCCACACACTCAGATCCCAAGCCCACCACCCTAACCATTAAGCCAACACCACTCAGATCCCAAGCCACCACCCTAACCATTAAGCCAACACCACTCAGATCCCAACCCACACCCTAACCATTAAGCCAACACCACTCAGATCCCAAGCCCACCACCCTAACCATTAAGCCAACACCACTCAGATCCCAAGCCCAACCACCCTAACCATTAAGCCAACACCACTCAGATCCCAAGCCCACCACCCTAACCATTAAGCCAACACCAGGCATATCAGTAAATGCATGTCCGAGAAATGGTTGAGGACATGTTCAACATCGGGATTTTTATAACTACAATGGCCACCAGTTGGCCAGCTGATCGCATCGCGAAACAAAAAGATGTGCATATGTATACTACCATGTGTTGTCTTTGTGCCAAGTATGAATGAAATTGGTCCATACATGTCTGAGATCTTGTTGAGGACGCACGCATGCACGGACATGAAAATCGAGACCAAATCCATAAGTCCCCGTTTCAGACTAAGTCCAATGGGGGTTAAAAATGGCTGGATGATGCAGCTCCATGACTGAGCGCACCAAACATTGACTTTGAGGGTACCATGCCCTCCTCCCACTGCCGCCACACCCACCTCCCAAATGAGCTAACCCATACAGGGCAAGAATGTAGTAAAGTTATCATATCTAATACATTGCAGTACAACCTACCCTGTAGTAGTCTGTAGTGAACGACAGTATCTGCTTTTTCCAACCTGTACATCTGGAGGTTTATTCTTCTAATTATAATCTCTCTGCCCACCTTTCCTGATCTGTTTGAGGAGTACAGAGATGTTGGTGTGTGGCAGATGTATCCTGTTGGTCAGAATACATGCGACAAAGCCTGTGTGGCATGTGGTTCCTTGTATTGTAACAGGTTTGTATTTGATATACAGGTAGTAGACAAAAAATGGAAACACCTGGGTACATGGGCCATACAACATATTATATGCAAAGTATGGGCCTGACATACAACATATATGCAAAACATGGGCCTGACACATGTAAATGACCAGCTCGTGAAATATTCAAATCTCTTTCCAGCAGTGCTCTCATCAAATATATAAAAACGGGCTGCGGCTGGAGTCCGGTATTAGGAGACAGCATTGAGGAGACCTCAGTGACTTTGAATGGGGTGTAATTGTTGTTGTGCATTTGGAAGGCTCTTCAGTAACAAAGACTGCGGAAATTGCTCACGTCATGAGAAACTGTTTCAAAGGTGACGTCAGTCTGAGGAACAGAAGGAAAAATGTCATCGTCGAAGGGCAACAGTGGGCGGAAGCTCACTGGGTGATGCACGGGCATTAGTCAGAACTGAGAGGTGAAACAGGAGAGTAATGGTGGAAAAAGTCTTTGTGGAGTTCAAGATGGGTCATGAAAAACTTGAATTCATTAAGGCAGGATCTTCACAACCATCCACTCATGCTTGGGCATGTCAAAGGTGTCAACAAAATGGGTCCCTTGAGAACTTCACACTCACTATCGACAGCAACAGCTGATATAATGTTGCAAGCTTCTCAAACTGGTCAACTCAGATCCAGCTGACTTTTGTCGCTCATCTGGTAACTGGTGGTGAAGCATGACTTCAGTAATGGGATCCTGAAAATAACTAAATTGGAATGCATTCCATGGAAGGACAAGAGATCATCACCACACATTAAATTTTTCCCCCGACCTTCACCTGGAAAGATTAAGGACTCTATTTCATGTGATGCCAAAGTAATCCTACTGATTGACTCTGTGCCTCATAAAACTACAATCATGGGGGAAAACATGTTGACCAAAGGTGTGCTCATCCTTCAAGGCAACATTCCATTGCAAAAGGCCCATCTTGCACAGAAGAATATTTGAAACTGTGCCTTTGATTAGCTACAAGTAGATCACCCCCGATAACAACCCTATTGGCCTTCCATGATAATTTCAACATTTGAATTTCCATTTGGTACTTGCGTGGCCGCACATTCAACGACGACGATTAACAAACTGACCGAAGCAACTAGGACTTGCCTGACGGAGTAATCTGCAAACTTCTGATGTTAATATCTCAGGAAGAAACAATATTACTCGTATAGACAGTTTGAAGGACAAATATAGCACGTGCAATGAAATCAATGGACACTAGATTGAAAATATCGAAGTTCGTGTTTCTTGGATTATTGCTTCTCGTATCGAGAACCTTCTGAACACTCTCCATGGCAGAGTGGTTGGAAATGGATTTTAATTGTTCTACAAAGACATGATGTAGTTGTATTCAATGCAACTGAGTAAACTGAATGCTTTATAGTTGAAACAATGGCTCCATCTTCAGAAAAAGGTTTTTTTTTTTTTAAATTTTATTTGGTGTTTGAGGGTGGAGGAGGAGCAGCTGAAACCCGAATCCTATACAAGCTCCTCCTGATGATTCCATCTTTGCTCTTTGCTTATTCACGTTCCTTCTGACAACTCCACCGCAATATTTGCTCTTTCATTTAACTCTTTAATTTCTCTTATTTTCTCTTATTTCTTTCATTTCTCTTAGTTTCATTTAACTCTTGCGCAATATTTGCTCTTTCATCTCTCATATGATCACATCGGTAAGAGTGGCTTACAAAGGACCCTCGTCAAGTTGCTGATTTGAATTTGGGCCTATTCAAGTTGGTGAGAGTCGACTGTAAAAGCTCCATTTCTGCAGCCAAATGGACCCCAGGAAAACTCACCTCTTCTGTTATTTCTACACTAAAAGACCCCTGAGCTGTCCATTATGTGCCTGTTTACAAATCACTGAGGAACCTTGTCCCAAAGCGCCATCTGCCGTCTTGATCTGCTATTACAACCAAAATGTGAATGCTTTGGATACAAAATGTTTTACCAGTGATTAACTTGGATTTTTTTTTCTTCTTTTTTAAACTCTTCTTCTGATATGTGGTCAATTTTCATTCTGCCTGAACTCAATTGGCGATGATGTAATAACTTGTTATACCTTTAATATGGCACTTAACATGAATATGAAACACAAACGTAATGGCAAGGAGGTAGGTTAGCGCATTGGAATGGTAAACACCGTGTTGTCAGCAGTTAATGGAACAGAATCTCATGAAGACTTCTCCTTGGATACATCGTCAAATATAATACAGTGCTGCGATTAATCGGGGGATGTAAACCTGAAAAGATTTCACAAAGGTCACTCCGTATTCAATGATTTACAGTTACCAACGCGTTGAAGACTATTATGACTAAAGTTCCAACTTGAGCGCATGTTTAGGAACATCTATTCAAAGAAACATCCACAAAGGAAATCTGTGCCAACTATTAGGTGCCCAAATATGGCATTTTGATGGACAGAAAGGAAAGAAAGGCATGAAAGCAGAATACTTGTTTTTTTTTTGTTTGTTTGTTTTTAACAAAATTGGTTTCGTTTGGAATATTGATATCTTCAGTACGTTTTGATTGAAGTATTTGTAAATTCTGTACTCCCTGTACTGCACATATTATAGTGTTAATTATTTAGATTCAACCGCAGCAGCAGCCTCACAGCAGGATTTTTGGAGGCCTGGGACTCTGCCTGACACAACAATGATATTTTGCAGGAATTTAGAATATTTGTTTGGTCGTTTTTAGCTCATTTATGATTTGTCCTTCAATCAGTCGTCAGTCAGTCAGTCAGTCAGTCGGTCCTTCCTTCCTTCCACCCATGGTCCATTAACATTTTTTGTTTTTCCCCCTTCTCCTCCGAGGCGGATCAAGGGATCGTTTTGTCACTGATGATTCAGGATGTCGATGCACAAAAACTAATGGAGCCCTTTTTTATAATTCCCATCCAGGTGGTGAGGTAATGAGCTAATTAACTCAAAATGTAATCTATGTTTCCATGTCCATCACATATCGCGAGATTCCGTCATCTCACGATTCAGTCATCTCACGTTGTTTAATTTAAACCTCCTAATTCAATGTTTTAATTTAATTTGTTCTTGATCATAATTTAATTTAACCTCGTAAGGTAATTAATGACCTCTTGCTCTGAAGAATGGGGAAAGAAAGGGAGAGGGGAGGACAGAGAGTTGGGGTGGGGGAGACGGGACGGTCATATCAGTCCCTTTTTAAGTCCCTTTTAGTCCTTTTACTCTTTTTATCCTTTAAGACCCTTTTGAGACTTTGCACCCTTTAGACCACTTAAGACCCTATATATATATATTTTTTTGTATACCTTGTCGAGGCTCGTATGAGAGCTAACACACAACGCACAGCAAGGGGGCATGAGACAAGAGGGGCGGGAGTGGAAGGGACAAAACAGTGGGGAACAGACACATTAGGTGATCTGGGGAAGGGAGAGGGATGGGGATGGGACGGGGAACATGGGGAAGAGAAGATGGACATTACAGGGACTTTCAGGAAGGAAAGCAGGGGAATTGAAGGAAGTGGGCTTGGGTGGATTATCGGGGGTAGAAAAGATCGAGGATTTGGATGGGGGATGATAAGAGGTGGTGGTGAACAGCTGTTTTGAAAGCCTGGAGGGAAGAATGGGAAAGAATAGAGTGAGGGAGTTTATTCCAAAGGCGGGAAAAAAGAGGAATGAAGGAGTGAAGGTGAGCAGTGGTTCGTGATTGCATATAGAACGTGATTGCAATATGCATATAGAACCATTAAAACCCCTTTAGACCCCTTCAACACAACTTCGACCCATTTGACTGCTTAGACCACTTGGACGTTTAGACCTTTAGACCCTTTGAACCCCTTGCCCCTTTAGAAATGTATATCCTTTTTAACTCTTTCGACCCTTGTCGACCCGACAGACCCCCATTAGACCCTTGAGACCCGTTAGAACCAATCTACTTTTGAAACGTACCCTTTATACCTTTAGATCCCTTAGACCCTATCGTTCTAGAACTTTCGACACCATATGACCACCCTTACAGATCTTATAGACCCATTACACCTGAAGATTATTTTATCCTTGAGACTCTTTCGACCGCTTTAGACTTTTTAAGACCCTTTCAACCATTTAGACCCCTTGAAACCATAACTACCATTGGAACATACCTTTAGACCACTGTTCTTCATTGCACAGCCCGCGAGCCACTGGCGGCCCCTGGCGGCCAATAATACACAAATGTGAAAACACCACATCATAATCCGCCATAAATAATCCGCCAAATTGGCACAATGGTTTCAAATGAGTGTTACAACTTAAAGCATAAAAGTAACATCACTGCATCAGGAGATGGCAGTTTAGAAACATGCTTGCAGCCCAAGGAACAATGATGAAGAGGAGTTCGTGGGAGCGGGGCCTAATAGCGGCCATTACGGAGTCCTGCATGCGGTGTGGCGGCTCTCACACTGATGCCTTATTGGCAAAAGTGCCCCTCCTCTGAAAATGGTGAAGATCACTGCTTTAGACAATTAGACTTGACAGACCTTTAGACCCCTTATGACCCTTTAATCCCCTATAGATACTATATACTCCTTACACCTGAATACCCTTTTGATTTTTAGATTGTTTAAACCCCTTTCGACACTTCCAACACTTTGGACCCCTTTCGACATTTACACCCTATAGACCCCTAATATAATTTAGAACATTTAGAACCCTAAGACCACTTAGACCCTATATACTATTGGAATGTACCCTTTAGACCTCTTACACTTTTTTAAGGTCTAAAAGGGTTTAAGGGTCCTTTCACTGGACAAGAACTGATACAATATTTTTCATCAATTCAGGACTCGCTCATCCTACATAGTTTTTTCTGCGCGAATACAATTGTGTTATCAGGCCTTTCAGACCCCACGGGCCCCTAATTTTCAATCGAATCGAACTGAAATGTTTGAAAATCAAGTGTATCACTTGATGCACCCCAACTACGACCGCCCTCCATTGGGAGACGAGTGTCTTCACACTTGGGACTGTTCATTATCTACTTGTCGAGAAACATGACATATCTTTTTGTATGATGAATACAATACATGCTGAGCCGTGTTGGTGTGATCGAGTCGTTTCTGGAGAATTTGTAAACGTGTGATTCTCATCTTGGCAACAGGGTAAAATAATGGCAGAGAGGGAGTGAGGTGTGAGTCCATGCAGGTCTTCTCACAATGTGTGAATACTTTCATGAGTTAAACACAAAAAAATGTCACCAGATAGAAAGAAAAGGTGAATTTGTCAATTTCTGGTAAAGATCCATATACCTTAACAAGGAAAGTGTGGTCAACTGATATTGATTCATGGCTGCTCATCTCGTTCCCAGATATGCATTACTACTACTATAACTACTATTACCACTACTTATTTAGCAGCTCCAATTACACTGACCTGCTTGTGGGATCAATAATTAAAAATTGTTGGCCCAAGTTTTTCGCGAAGTGGCTGGCCAGGCCGAAGTGGCTGGCCATTGCTCGCAATGTCAACGTTGCTGGCCATTACAGGGAGTCAGGTCCGGGAATCTATTGGGCCAAGCAACGGGTCCACCATGGCCGACCCACCTGTTGTCGAATGTTAAATCAAGGAATTCACAAACAGCTCGTTCATGAAGAAAAAATACAATGAACGTTCATTGAAAAAGAAGGTGGACATGTTGAGTCCTCAACAAAACTTCAAACATCACTCAAACTCTTCCATGTTCAACTGGAAAGTCGTGTGTGTTTGTTGTATTCTAGAAATAAAATGGGTACATATTGGGACACCCTGGATATTTGGGGTTCAGTTTTTAATTCACCTTTCGGACTTCTCTTCAACCATATCCAGCAGGATGCTTTATTCACGCGTCCATAAATGTCTTACTCCCTCTTGAATGACACTGGTTGGACAGTCCAAACTGTTTGAGGAGACAATACACTGATGCACCAACCAATTATCTTGTTCCGACTCCCACTGCAAGCAAATCGTGCCTTGAATCCTTGCGCTTGGATTTCTTTTATGAGTTCTTAGTATTTTGGCATCTTGCACTCGAGGCTTTTGCTAATTCACGACTCACAGGGTACTGCCAACTCAATTACTATGACTGTTTTGGATGTGTCTGATAAGAGGATTAGGTTTGGTCTTAATCTTATTCTTTCTATGCTTTCTGGATACGTCCACATGTTACCAAGATCTGCTGCCAATTAGCAGTCCTTTTCACAGTCCAGTATGCTTGGTCGTGGTATGGCTTGTTTCGCTTCTGCTTGACCTTTGTGCTTCCTCCGAGGAAATTTGAAGACCGTTTTATTTCCGATTTTCCTATATTAGCTCTGCATCTGGCATTGTCCACAAAAGTTCCCAGTTCTGTGAGATTTAGTGATGCCTCACGGTATATCTACCATTTGCTATAAGGATACTGTGCATGCAGATATCACGTGATCTATGCTATCGATCCTTCCACACAGAATGAATTTGGACTCTGTGGTTTTACCCCACTTCGTTCGATTTGTTCCGTATGAGTGCTCATCATAGCTGGGGTGTGTGTGTGGAAGCGAATGCGGAGGGGTTCCATGTGCCATATGTCGTTTCACGTTAGTGATCTTTGCGTAGCATCCTCCGATGTACTCCACTCCACCTGTTGGCCTTGCTGAACTGCTTTCTGCACTTGGGTGAAGTCTTAATGTTGTCAGAATTTTCCGATCATCATGTCCTTTATTGCCTTGGAAGTTGCTGTTGACCACCTTTTAATTTTAATAATTTGAAGGGAAGTCTTCGTTTAGCCTCTTTGCAGTACAGGACGATGCTGTTGAGACAGGGTGGGACACCTAACATTTCCTGGGGACTGGGAAAGTGCTTGATCTGCCTTTCCATGGATTCTCCTGTGCTTATACTGATTCCATAGACCAGCAGAGATTATAGTATGAGAATCCAGACCTTGATTTTTTCCAGAATTTGTTTTTTTGCTGTTTTAGTTTGGGTTTTGGGTTTTTTTGGTTTTGGTTTGAAGCTCATCCTTTGCTTGTTCTTGCAAGGTTTCCTCACTGCCTAGCGTCTGTTATTGATGTATCGTACCATATGTTCAGGCTCTTCACCAGTTGTTCCGACACTGTTGGCATCACCAGACCTGTCACTGAGAACTTTGTTTCTTTATCCAACTTCCCTTTCCTGATCGACAGGCTTCTGGACTTTGCAGGTTTGAATATAACTGAGACTGGGTGAGGCTTTTTACCTCACCTTCTGTACTACTTGTGCCACTTCGTTGATCGTTGGAGGATTGGTGCTCAATGTTTCTGTTGATGCACTCAAGAACTCAACACTTTCAATACCCCCCAGGGCCTCATCGCAATGTTCATTATAACACGACTTCAGCAGATGGTCTTCGAGGTCCTTTTTGCTCACTTGGAGTGTACCTGACTGTGGCTGTTCAAACAGCTGTCTTGCGAAGCCATACACATTTCTTTCAGCGAAGGTTTTTCGACTTCACGAGCTCTTTTCCATTTACTCTCTTGATTATTTTGTTGACAGATTTGCTTTGCTTTATTTTGCCTTTGCGATTTCATGGGTGCCTTCTTCTCCATTGAACCTTCAATTCCAAATCTCTTTTGACAGAATAAGTAGAGATGATGTTGCCACTCTCTGTTCTATCAATCCGTTCGTGTATTTCTCTGGATGTTGTGTTCGGTCTTTGTCTAATTTAGACAATGTTGATGTGCTAGAATGTGAAAACCTGATTCTTGGATGAACTTCATCTTCCATGGAGTCCTCTTTATCCCACTCAGTTTGTTTATTCTAATCAATGTGGTTTGTTTCCTTCTTGGATATTTTCACCTTCGTATGCAAAACATTTGATGTTGTGCATTGTATGTTGTTTTTCTGCCAGGTTTACTGGGATGCTACACCAGAAATCCCATTCTAGTCTTTCCCAGGTGTCACCTGTCTTTCCAGCAGTCATCCAGTTTATCCTGGTGTTACTCAGTCTTTCCCGAGAATCATTGGCTGTCGCCAGGGAGTAGAGGATAAGAAACTCACTTAGAGTAAAGCCAGCAAGGAATCTTAAATTAATTTTAGCAAGTACAAGTCCTTACGGTTTGCATCCATGTTTGAGTCCAGCACACACACAAAAAAAAAACTTTATCAATACAATTTCTGAACGTGCGTCCCATAACACTTGAAGTAATACAGGAGTATAAATTAATTATCATAAAAGTGACTGATCATAAATTATCATAGTTATATTTTGCTAGTCATCCTAAAATTATTTCTATATTTGTTCATTATCAATACTTCATTAATTACCTATTTATCATTAGTTCATTTTCATTAAAAAAAAAAAGTCATTATAAATACCTGGAACATGTTCATCATATTTCTGACTATTTGCCTGAAGGGATGCCTGGTGTTGGCTTAACGGCTAAGGTGGCTGGCTTAGGATCTTAGGGTCCTGAGTTTGAAACACCAGGTGGGTTGACTCAGCCTGTTATCCTGCTGAGGTCAGCAAAATGAGTACCAGCTTACTGGGGTAATAAGCCATTTGAGTATCCTGCATCAGAGTGGTGACCCAAACAGGACTGTGCTCCTTAACCAAATGAAACTGCCCCGGGAGCCCTGTGCACCTCATGGTGTGAATGGAATGGTTATTCCTGAAGGGAGAGACTATTGTAGGTGGTTTGTGTGTCAGTAAAGGTGCGATTTCTGACACAGATCTACTTTAATATCGATTGTTCATTCCTTGATGGACTGTACTATCTATGTACCTTGGCAAGGATCAACATTGTTAAAAGTTGTTTTTTGTTTCCTATCAATTTCATCATGTAATGCACATCAAAAGTTTTTCACTTAGAGTTGCTTTCCCCTTGTTGCATCTCTCTCGTTCAGGTGGCGATCTATGAAATTATGTGACATTGCCTTTCATGAATATATATATTTTAAAACCTGAGTTATTCTGTTGCAACTATTCCTTAATATTAAGATATCGATGAACACTACCCCTCTAACCTTACTGTTGCTTGTATCACTCAATATAGCAGACAAACAAAAGCACAGATAACCATTGACATCAGATGAGAAGGGTTGATATAATGATATACCTGAAAGAATGGACCTTCTCAAAAATCTAAAAAAGTCATACTAGTCTCATTTGAGTAATTCTAGCTGTTAGTCTGATTAGGCATTTGTTATCCCGCGCACTTCACGCAAAGCGGGGTTCAGCAATTGGTTCACTCTGTCTGTTGAGGAACTACTTGGTTTCAATAAAATTTTATATTTTGAACACTAGAACATGTATCAGAACCACAAACATGCAGCTCAGCAGTACTTCGGCTCTGAATTTTGGCTAATCGTATGGCGTCTCGTCCCGAGCATGCATGCGCACAGCACGGTAAAGCTTCGGTCTGCCTGTCTGGTGGTCAAACAAAATTGAAAACCATTCCAAACAGGAAAATTAATGTTTTCGGGACGTCATAAAGGACACAAACAACAGCCATAAAGAACCAGTTTAACCTGATGAATAAGGTGGTGTAAAAGATGGTGCATCAATGGTGGTAAACCCCTTTTTTTTACATGAAATTCAACGTTTTTACGCCATCTCAACCAATCAAATATGCTACTTGCACTAACAGTGTGGGGGAACTTCCGAGATTCATCATCATCTTCTTCCTCTTCTCCTTCTGATTCTTCTACTTCTTCTTCTTCCTCCCCCTCCTGCTCATTTTTCTTCTTCTTCTTCCTCCAACAAACTGTTTCCAATGAAGTCCCATGTCCATTTTCTCAAGACTGCTGGGGTAAGGTGTTCTATAAGCTCTTTAGTCGAGAAATGTATTGAAAATGCTGTACCAAGGATCTTAGTGGTTGCAGATGCACAGGGTTTGCCATTCCACGAATTTACCACTGAGGATGAGAGAGTTAAGGTTTGTATTGGTTTGATTGTTCGTTCTTCATGTGCAAAATGCACAAACTCCCCTCCCTATGATGTCTCTACTTCAAGCATGATGTATAATTGCATGATGAGCTGTGTTGCTATGAGTGGTTTGTTTGTGATATCGTGGGGCAACTTAGCATAACAATTGTGCATTTTGTGAGGAAAGCA